>JAQIUQ010004114.1:0-170000 GCA_030378365.1 Hybognathus amarus
TTACTTCGTTCAGTTACGTATTGCTGAAAGAGCATGATCATATTCAAACTACAATATCTGACTTTCTGTGGGTTTGAGTTTATTATTGTTAATTAGAAAGTTGTTTGGCTTGAATAGAACAATATACACGGCAAGTTTTGTAACTGTCAGTAAAACTAACCAAGTTATAACACACTTTATGTGTCCTTTTTTAGTCAAAAAAATCCGCCACGGCCAAACCGTTCGAGATATCAAAAATCCGTCCGGAATATAGCATCCTCAATGTCTTGACTTCATGCACACCGAGTTTGGTGGTGATTGGTAACAGCATGGGTTGTAATTTGATGTTTTTCTAGGACAATTATTTGAAAAAAAAAAAACATAATTCCCGACTTCCGTTTGAACTGTCGTAAAACTTAGAGCACGAAAGTTGTTTGGCCTGATGTGATCTATGAGTGTACCGAGTTTCATATTAATCCATGCACGTGTGTTTGATTTATGGACAAATGTTCGAATCCCTAAAAGAATGCATCCTAAAAGAATGGTAAAGTTTAATGCGTCGCCACGGCAACAGTTTCAAAGATATCAAGAATCCATTCATAGGTCTTCATCTGCCGTGTATGTACATTATACAGATGAAGTTTGAAGCAAATCGGGTAAAAATAAGAGGGTGATTTCAAAGCATTTTGAAAGTGACACACTTCCTGCTGCCAGTTGGTGGCGCTATAACTTTGACTCACAATAGTCACATCCATGTGATCGTCCTCTTACAGCGAACGCACTGCTGAAGTTTCATCCAGATCAGTTAATGTATGCTGAAGTTATGACACACTTCCTGTTTCACGTTTCTCGCCATAGTTTCGATTTCCTCGCCACGGCCAAACCGTTCGAGATATCAAAAATCCCCACACAAACTTTCATCCTCAATGTCTTGACTTCTACGCTGACCGAGTTTCGTCGAATTTGGATCAGAGCTCTAGGAGGAGTATTTAAAAGTTCATTGCGTGTGTTTTACAAAAAAACCTCAATAGCCGACTTCCTGTTGGGCTGGGGTAAAAAGCAAGAACCCGAGGTATAGATGAAATTCTGCTATCGACATGTGTACCGAGTTTCATATTATTACATGCAAGTGTGTTTGAGTTATGGACCAGGTGTTCGGACCCCATTCCAGGGGGCGCTGACGAGCCGCCTGCCACGCCCGGGTACCAGCTTCAGCCCGGCTCTGATGGCCGGGGGTTCTGACCCGTGTGCAAAGTTTCAAGAGTTTTCGAGCATGTTAAGGGCCCCAAAAGTGCCCGATAGTCGCTAGAAAAAAAAAAAAAAAAAAAAAAAAAAAAAAAATAATCGGAAGGAAAACAATAGGGCTCTGCGCCCTTTCAGGGCTTGGGCCCTAAATATTAAACAAATATGACCAAAGCACATAACTGAATAACTACAACTCAAACTAAGGTTAAAATGAAAAGAAAAAATCGAAATATTAATAAATACTCTCATAGTGTATAAATAATAGTAAAATAACACCAGTAGGGCAAAAACCACTCATGTTGTCTTGGAAAAATACTGCTTTTTTTCCTTTTTAATGTGAATTGCGCACTTTAGCACAAGGGACAATTTAACAACTATACATTTTGATGTTGTATTGTCTTTGTTGCATAAACAACTATATTAACTTTGTAAGATAATCTTTTTTTTTTAAATCTGTGAATAGAATGGAGCAGATGTACCAGAACGTCATGTCTCTATGGCACCAGCTGCATGTTAACATGAAGAGTGTAGTCTCCTGCCACTACCTGCAAAAAGACATCATACATATTCCTCCTGGAGTCTGGACACAGTTAGTACAAAAATTCATCTCAGTTTCTCTCTCTTATTGGAACTATTTCAGAGGTTATTCATAACCATGTGCCTGTCTCTCTAGATGCGCTTGCAGTCCCCAACAGAGAGGCAGCAGGCTTTAAACAACCTGGACGCCCACTTGTCCGACTTCCTCACGGATAGTCGAGAGCGCACTTTTCACACCGACTGAACGGTGTGAGCTAGAGAGAGAAGCTGAGGACTGCCGTGAACATTGCCAAAACGCTGCTGGTTTCTTTGGAGAGCAGGTAAGAAGGTTACTGTGTCTGTGTGTTGTAATCATTTTATGAAACTACATGACATGGTGCTCAGTATTTTTTTTTTTTTTTGTCTTTCAGTGGAGAAGGATGAGTTGGCCTCTCGTGCTTACCTCTCAGAGCTGCAGAGCATCAGAGTCGCACCTAGAGGAGGCAGAGAGCAGGCTGATGCACGGCATACAGACTCCACACCCCAGCACATTATCAGGAGATGTCGCAGACAATGCAGTTCACATAGCAGAGCAAGAGGTGAGTCATCAACACAACTACCCCCTCTACTGGGCAATCAGTGTGTACTACAGTTTTTAGCTGATGTACAGAAATAAACCGGGTAGATTAACTAAAAATGCTTTCTGATGAAATATTTTGCACTATGTTGCTGACCGTAATGAAATATTTAAACGTTTTATAGTGTTATTTATAGACTATTATAGTATTCAATTTGTTTGAAGTAGCTTTAATTTTTGTTTTTAATTTTCATTTTAGTTTGTTTTAGTAATTTTATGTGCTTTTGTCCTTTTTATTAGGTTTGGTTTTTATAAATTTCGTTATTTTATTATTTATGAAATCGTTTAAATTAATTAAAATATTTCTGTATTGCTTTGATTTAGTTTTATTTCAGTTTATTTCCTTATTAAATGATTTTACGAGCACAGCTTTTTTTAAGCTATTAAAAAAATAAATTATAACATATAAATAAGAAATGTATATATCTTTTTTTAAAAATATCTTTTAGGCTTAATGTCTCTGTCATTTTCAATATCCTAGCCAGAGACACTTAAGGCTGTGGAACATAATA
The DNA here is from genome assembly GCA_030378365.1 of Hybognathus amarus. Taxonomy (NCBI): domain Eukaryota; kingdom Metazoa; phylum Chordata; class Actinopteri; order Cypriniformes; family Leuciscidae; genus Hybognathus; species Hybognathus amarus. The sequence goes on from JAQIUQ010004114.1 coordinate 2,890, forward strand.
GTAAGCATTTTATTGGACAAAAATTAGGATATGCTGCTGATTTCAAGTTAATTTTGACAACTTTTAGGAGAACACTCAAATCTAACAGACATTGACTAAAAGCTGCAAATGTCATTTTAATGACATTTTCATATAGTCTTTATAAATGTAGTCTGAAGAATCTCTTAATGGTGTTGCAGAAGCTACAGCAGGATTTAAAGGGTCTTCAGTCAGATTTGGGTGAGGTTTCTCGTCGTTGCGTGAGCTTCTTTGAGGAGAAGCCTACCTCTTCCAGTGTGCCTGTCCTGCGCTCTGAGCTCAACCTGGCCGTAGAGCACATTGAGAAACTCAACTCCCTCTCCTCTGTTTATCTGCAAAAGTTAGTGCACAGTCATTTCAAGACATATATGCATGTCTCTACTCAATTAGTCAAGCCCTTTAACGGTAACGACAAACATGATTTGAATATCTTTTTTACATCTGCCAGACTGAAGACGGTAGATGTGTTGATGAGAAGCCTGCAGGCTGCAGAAAGTCAAGTGAGAAAGTATGAGAGTCGACTAAGTGAAGAGGATATTGTTCCTGCTGATACTGCTGCAATCCAGGCCTTGGGAGAGCAGTTAAAGGTGAGACACACAGACACTTCAGTAGTTGATTAATATCTCAAGTAGAGCCACACAATTAATCGTTAAAACATTGCGAACTTGATTCAAACATCCACACAATCTTATTCCTAAATGATGAATTCAGCTATGTCTATTAAACCTTTTGTAAGATCAAAACGGAGTATTCAAATCTAGCGTTGGCATTGTGTTTTTTGGAAATACGCTCATTTTACAACTCCCCCAGAGTTAAACTGTTGAGGTTTACATTTTTGAATCCATTCAGCCAATACTCACGAGTTGCATGGCGATCCATTCATTTAGCATAGCTTAGCATACATCATTGAAGTGTACAAGACCATTAGCATTTCTTCCAAAAAATTACTCAAAGTGTTTGAATATTTTTCCTATGTAAAACTTGACTCTTCTGCTAGTTACATCCGTGCACTAAGACCGACGGAAAATGTAAAGTTGAATTTTCTAGGCTGATATGACTAGGAACTATACTCTCATTCCTGCGTAAGTAATCAGGAAACTTCGCCGTCACCATGAGTGCAGCAGGCGCAATGTTATGACGCAGCAGCCTGAAAATAGTGCCCAGCTTCCAACGTGACCGGGACTAAGTTTGTGTAGTCATCGCGCCTGCTGCACTCATGGTACGGCATTGAAGCTCTTGATTATCACACAGGAATGAGAGTACAGTTCCTAGGCATATCAGCCTAGAAAATCGCAACTTTACATTTTCCGTTGGTCTTAATGCACAGATGTAACTACAGAAGAGTCAAGTTTTAAATAGGAAAAATATCGAAACACTTTGGTCATTTTTTCTGAGAAATGCTAATGGTCTTGTGCACTTCAATGATGTATGCTAAGCTATGCTAAAAGTGGTACCGCCAGAACCGGAGATTGGCTGAATGGATTCAAAAAGGTAAACCTCAACAGTTTAACTCTGGGAGAGTTGTAAAATGAGCGTATTTTCAAAAAAAAGTGGAGTATCCCTTTAAAAAAAAAAAAGTATTTGTCATTGAAGCCACCTTTTCACTATCTCCAATATTTGCATACAATTGTCGCATTTCGCCCCAAGTGGCAGTCACACTGATCTTTCAAACTGCTCATGAAGCAGCCACTCTTATTCACCATGGAAAATGAAAAAAAAATATGAATGTATGAATAAATCCATTCAAAACAAATGATCGCCAATGTGAAAGAAAAGCATACTAGATTTTCTTGGGTTAATCAACTCAAATAGTTATGTAATTATAAAATACCTTTTTCGGACATAATTATTCATAACTGCCAATTTTTCTGAAATTGTGCTTAAAGAATAGTGCAAAAAAATTCTCACCTCATGCTCCATAGTTTTCATTATATTAGTAATACATCCGCTCATGTGGGCACATTCGTGATCTAGACGGCAAAAATTCAAATATTTTAACAAATCTGAATCTCAAATCGGTAACTTCAGCGCTGCCAATTGGATATTCTAAGGACTTGTAGTCTGTTGTTTGTCAAAAATAGTCGATAGGCAACTTTATCATTTTGATTGCATTTCATACTCTATATTTCACACTTGCAGAAATGGCATTCAGAGCTGGAGGAACAGGACCACATATTCCAGAGTTTGAGTTTTAGAGGTCCAGCAGGCTAGAGAGGGTCGGAAGCCAGCTCAGCCAGTTACACTCTGACCGCAGCCCTGAACTTGACCGCTACCAGGAGAAAGCACACCAGCTCACTGAGAGGTGAAGCGGAGTGCGCAGGCAAATGGAGACACGGTGAGTTGTTTAGAAGTGAAAAGAGGGATGTCTACCAGTATATTCAGTAGTATTCCAGATTGTAAAACAAATCGTAATGTCACACAGGCAAGCGATCTTGAGGTGTTGGGTTCAGGTGCTGCAGCAGTACAGACAAGGGCACAACTCTCTCATCTGCTGGATGAGGAGACCACAGAAAAACAGGAGAACACACAGACCCGAGCAGACCGACAGGCAGAGCTTTGTCAGAACAGCTCGCACAGCAAACGGTGAGAGAGGACACTGATATTGATGGATACTTCCCAGTGTTGCAAAACAAGTCAGTGTTTGATTCAGTATCTGTTTTTTGCAGGCCTTGGTGGCTGAGATTGAGCAGAACCAGGTCAAACTGGATGAGTGCCAGACGTACTCTGAAACAGTACTGCGCTGCTGTTAAGGTAAGCACCAGTGTCCAGTGTCGGCTACTGATTAATGCCAATCATGGAGCGATGGAAACATAAACACTTGGTTCACAAAAGAAATTTCTTCCATACTATACCGTGCCTTTTCTGTGCAGTATTATTTTAGTGTTTTTGAATGAGCTTTTGTTTTTATTTTATTTTCATCATGTGCTTTTGTCATTTTATATATATATATATATGAAAATATCTTAAAGTTGAATTTATATTTTATTTCAGTTTTAGTTTGTTTTTGTTTTGTTTATTTCCATTTAATTTAGTGCTTAAACTTTTGCTATGTTTTGCCAAGGCAACAGGGACAAGTTGTTTAAGCAACTAATATTTATATCATATTTTATTTCAGCTTTATTTCAGCAGAAATGTTATTTAATAGTTTTACTTAAGGATATTAACCCTATTTCTATGTATGCACTAGGACTATGAACTCCAACTTATGACATTCAGGAGCTTTTGTTGATAGACCCAGAAGTCCCCTGTGAAAAGGAGGAGGATGCACTCTTCATCAGATGTCATCACACAGAGAGGTAAATGCAGGGAAACCAGGACATTAATTTGATGGTTGTGTTAGTTTTTGTGTTGACCTTAATTGCTTTAATGATTGTTCTACTCCGTCTTAGTTTATGGATTTACGCACACGCTACACAGCTCTCGTTACGCTGACGACGCAACATGTCAAGTATATTAGTGATGCACTCGACGATTGGAGGAGGGAGGAGGTGTGTTATGCTTTTCTAAGCCTCATACTTTTAAGCTTTGATTTTTACCTACTGTGTGTATATTTGTACATATAAATACCTACAATTATGCACATAATGAAGACAGCATCATCTGATGTATCGCAAATGAAAATGTTTCCCCTTTGCGAGTGCAGAAAGAGGTGGAAGAGGAGAGGCAGGCACGAGTGGGGCAGGTCTCAGAGATGCTTGGCTGGGTCAAGGGCCTACAGGAGCGCGCTGGAAGATCTGCCGAGCCATCACTTGCTGCACAGCAGGTACTGTTAGAGTGTTAACTATTAGAATATTATATATTTCTAGGTACTCTACAGACAGTAGTGAATCGATCAGACACTACGTAGATGTAAGTGGCTTTGACAAATACTGTTTCTGTCTCACTTCTAGGCTATTAGTGAGCAGTTAGCAGCTAAAAAAGAGGAAGTTGCTGAGGCTATCAGGAGCACAGAAGTCTTCCTGATGTCAAAGCAGGCCAGCAAGTGAGTCTTCCCTATACATTTACAGTTTACATTTATTCATTTAGCTGACACTTTTATCCAAAGCGACTTACAATTGCTATATATGTCAGAGGTCGCACACCTCTGGAGCAACTAGGGGTTAAGTGTCTTGCTCAGTAACACATTGGTGTCTCACAGTGGATTCGAACCCAGGTCTCACACCAAAGGCATGTGTCTTATACATATACGCTATACGTCTTTCAACACATTTACATACCAAGTGCTACCAAGTCAGGTCCAGTCAATGTCAGAGCATAAAAGTACTAAGTTATTTCAGGTCATATTTAAAAAACTTTTTTTCTTGAGTATTAAAACTTTTTAGTCTTATTAAATGTGTGTGTGTGTGTGTGTGTGTGTGTGTATATATATATATATATATATATATATATATATATATGAGAAGAGTTCAGATGCAAAAGCCTCTAAATGCCAGTTGAAATTTTCTTCTAAAATGACTTTTTTCAAGCTTGTATATTTAAGTTCAGTAATTTCACTTAAATGACAATTAATAGGTAATCTTCATTGCCATTTAAGTGAAATTACTGAACTTAAATATACAAGCTTGATAAAAATTATCATTTTAGAAGAAATTTCAAATGGCATTTAGAGGCTTTTGCATCTGAACTCTTCATATATATATACAGGTATAACTGATACTAGAAATAATAGCCTGTCAGAAGATGCAGTGAAATAAAGAAGAATGAGAAGTTTTTAAATGTTTTTTTTTTATTATTATTATTTTCTTTTTTTAAAAATATGTATGTTTTTGCAAGTAAAGACATTTAATTATTTATTTATATAATTTATAGTTTATTTGACTTTAAAAAATATACTGGAAAAAAGTATACAAAAAAGTATACTGAAAAATATATTTTTTAATTTTATGTTTCAGTTGTGTGCCTTGGCCCTTACAATGTTATTTTGCTTTTGTTTATATTATATTATATTTTTTATAGTATTGTAGCATTTATTTTTCAATAGTATTTATTTTTCAATAGTATGTATTTTCAGTTTTATTTTTAATTTGAGTGTTTTTTTATTTTTTATTTTTATGTGCCTATTTTAATTTCAGTTTAATTATATATTTATCTTTTATTTCAATGAAATAAAAACCTCTTGGGGTACCTCTTGGGGTGCTTTATGTACCATAGTTTGTGAACAGCTAGACTATTATGTTCACATCCACCTCTAACATAAATGTTAAAAAGTCATGCACTTAAATACAAACACACATTTTTATTAACGAAGCGCATACATCTTCAGGCTATCGTCTGAAGAGCGTGCCCAGGTGGTCTCGCAGCTGGGATGAGCTGAAAGCCAACTACACTCAACTGTGTGACAGTTCTGCCACACAGTTGCAAAAACTGGAGGAGCAGCTGGCCAAAGAGGAAAGCACAAGGTAAAGTTAGATGGCCAAGCGGAAGTCGCCAGTGACAGCAGTGTTCAACTTTGCCAAAGCGAGCTTCGAACAGCCAAAAGCGTGTCTTGAAACAATGCTTCCGAAATATATTGCTTCAAATATTGGTCTTTGTTATGGTCAAGTATTGTCAGTGTGCTAGTGACATGCTATAGCAGTGTGTATGTGTGAGCTTGAGCGAGTGAATCATTTTTGTGTTTTTTATGTTGCCTGTCACGTGTGGTTTAACCTTCATCATCATGTCATACATCTCACAGACATTGTCTTATTTAACAGTTATAAAAAAATTAATAGCATGGTGTGAAATCTAAATCCTTTTATTCAACATGCCTGATTTCATGTCACCCACACCATCTTTATTTGTCATATTAATCAAGCACATCTGCTTAAACGCAACTCATCAGCGCATTAGAGTAGAATAGTGTGATAAAAGTTTTTTGGCATCCGAAACGGCTTCCATAGCCACTTTCAGTGTCCATTAAAGCCACGATTTAAATTGTAGTTTAGATTTTTTAATTTCATTTTTTACATTTCATTTGAATAAGGCACAGGTAAACATGTAAATGTAAAGGCATAAATGTCATTACATATTGTTTTGTTTCCATATGCAGTCACAAACATTGCGTGGAACTGTGCACTCATACTTCAGTCATTAAGTAGTGATTACTGTGTGTACAATGGTGTGTTTGTGTTTGAATGGCCCAAAGTTAAAGATATAAACAAGATTGATTCATCAGAAAGTGTTGGTCAAAAGATTTTCCTAGGGATTGGTATAGACTGAGCACAAAAAGCCAGCTAAACCTCCACCTCACTGAGCATGATGTGTCCAGATCACAGCTGTATGTTTGTTTGTGTGTCTGTATGCGTGATATTGTCTGTTTCCAGTCCGTGTTTAATACTGTAATTCTTTGTGAAATTTAATCAGCATTTTGCTTCAAAAAATCACTAACAGCTGCCGGGAGAAAATGTAAGACATCTCAGAATTGGGAGATAAGAAAAACTGTTAGTCAGAATACAGGACTATCCTTTGTTGATAAGTAATAGAAAACCAACCAAGATCAAACTCATGGGTAAGTCTCAAAACATGTTTTAAAAAACAATGCATATGGTAATAGAGGTATGAAAGTAGTCTGTTAGTCAGTCCCGGGCAGCATATCAGGCAGCTGGAGTGTGGCATGCAGATCGCTAACATCCGGCTTCTCACCCTATTGCACCTCAAACCGTTGAACCCTCGGTCTATCAGTGTGTGTGCGTACCACCCCACACGGTAAGTAGTGCTTGCTTTCTCTCTTACTTTTGCTTTCTCATCTGACCTAGCAATATGTTCTCAAGATTTCTACCTGTTTTTTGCTTTGTCTTCTTTGTATTTTTAGCGTTCAGTTTGTGCATTTTTGCATATTTTTTTTGCACACTGCAATGCTGAGACTGTCGATATTTTTGTGTATAATAAATAAATAAAATAATACTTTGCAATTTTTTTACATTTGTCTTTATACTCATGAATAATGCATGAATGTTAGTATTAAAAGGATACCCCACTTTTTTTAGAAATAGGCTTATTTTACAACTCACCCAGAGTTAAACAGTTGGGTTTTACCATTTTCGAATCCATTCAGCCGATTTTTTTATATTTAGAAGAATGTCAGTAACCAGACAGTTTCTGGTCTCATTGACTTCCATAGTAGTTTGTTTTTTTCCTACTGATGGAAGTCAATGAGACCAGAGACTGTATAGTAAAAACTCAACTGTTTAACTCTGGGGGAGTGGTAAAATGAGCCTATTTCCAAAAAAAGTGGAGTATCCCTTTAAGATGGTGATTGCTTCTTATGTTGGCTTAAGTTATTCCAACTATGGTGGCGGGCATTTTTCTCTTTGCCTCAAAGTTAAATTGTGAATAAAAAAAACTAAATTAGAGCAATTCTAAAAATTATGATTTTTATCTTTCTATAGGATCAGAAAGTCATTCGCTGGAGTAATTGACCTTGGCACCATGGAAACCTTTCCAGTTTTTGAGGCAGCACAGCGTGGCCTCATAGATCAAGACACCTGTCAGTGTACTGTTAGAGGCACAGGTTGTCCTGGGTGGTCTACTTCAGCCTGACTCACCTGATTACCTGTCATTAGATAAAGGTCTTTCCAGTGGTTTAATTGATAAACATGCATACCAATCACTGAAAGATTTAGAGACTGCCCTTTGTCATGTCAACACAGCAAAATTTGCTGAGTGTCAGGAATTACCAGTAGCCACTGCTGTGAAAGAAGGTGTCATACAGGAGCTGGTGGGGCTCCGTATACTTGAGCTGCAGATAAGCACTGGCGGCCTGAAGGTTGGGTCCCAATGGAGAAATGATCAGCCTGGATAATGCAAGGCAGAAGGGATTGCTATCCACTGATCTTTGTCAAAAGCTTCAGTCCTGTCTTTACCGAACGAGAACTTATTGATCCAAATACAGCAGAAAAACTAAGTCTGGTTGACTTTCAACAGCGTTGTGTTTTCAATCAGGAGACGGGGTCTGCGCTTTTTTCCAATTAAACAGAAGCCAGGAGGAACTGTCTGCTTAAGTTCTGGCAGAAAGGTGGGGATATTCCATGCTGTTCAAGAGGGCCTCGTCGACCGCCATGTCGCAGTTCGTCTTCTGGAGGCTCAGTTGTTTGCTGGAGGTATCACAGATCCCCGGTCAGGACACAGGTTGACTGTTAATGAGGCTGTCCGACATGGTCTGATTGATCAGGACTTGGCCTGCACCCTCTTGACACGACAACTTCAAGCAGGGGGAATAATAGATCCAGTCAGTGGGGACCGTCTAGAGCTGGATGAGGCCATTCAAAGAGACCTCCTCTCTCCTCGCATAGCCTTACGTGTACTGGAATCTCTACAGTCTTTTTCAGTTATACTGTGGCCAGAATCAGGAGAGCTGCTTACTGTAAGTGAGGCACTTCAGCAGGGTGTCGTCAGTAGAGAACTTGCTGCAAAAGCCCTGAGAAAACGTTGTTCTGTTGGTGCAGTATATCTGCCTGAGAGTGGACAGGTGGTCCCTCTGCATCAAGCTGAGAAGATACTTCAGCCTCAGGCAGTGGAGATCCTAAAACAGACCCAGGTTCCAGATGTCCTTTTCCATGTAACTCAGTCAAGATCCTCATATATGAAGCAATTGAGTTCAGGATCTGCCTATTCTTCATCACCCCCTGCCTTATGTGCAGGTTTCGATTATGATTTTTCCATCACTGGGGAAGGCAGGTCAGAAGAGCAGGTTCAAAACCAACTTCTCACTCAAGTTATGACACACAGCTACATTGATGCCCACTCAGGAGAACGCCTCAGACTACTGGAACCAGAATTGGTAGAACTATGTGAAAAAGTTAACACCACAAACCTGGCTAGAGAGGTCCAACACAAAATCTCTGACAACATTAGAGTTACAGTGGACAGCAAAGCTATGAGTGGGATTGAAAAGGATTTGGAAGAAATTGAAGAACCAAATATTACACAATATAAAATTGCCTGCAAGGACTCTATGGAAGAGACTATAGAAGTGGCAGGGGAAGATATTGCACCCTTGGTGTTCAATGAAAGAAACGTAATAGAGCCTTTGGTTTCACAAAATAAATTTTTGTCTTCAGAAGAGCTTGGACAACCCAAGATAAAAGGTCAGAATTGCCTGCAAGATCACTAAGATAGGAGAGACAATAGAAAGAGACAGAAGAACGTCTTGCACCACTGACAGAAACAAACGGAGCCTTTAAAGTGTCTTCAAATGAAGTGATTAGGGAAGAAAAAGTTTTGTTCTCGAGGGACTATGTAGATGTAAAAGATGACATTGACCGAAAGAACACTGACATGAGTAAGACTATATAGAAGGACCAGGGGAAGATCTTGCATGCTCGACAGACACAGACAGAATTTTTATTGAGCCTTCATATGCAGAGGTTTGGGCAAAGAGAAAGTTTTGTCATCGAGAGAATGTAAAGAATCCAAAATTAAAAAAGATGAATTTGAGACAAGGCTGATGTGGTTGAGACTGTCAGTAAAAGCAGAGCCTCTCACGTAAAGAGGACTGGAAAGAGAAAGTTCTGTCACCTGAAGGAAATGAAAAGCCCACGTTGTTAAAAGGTCAAATAGCTTGGATGGACACTGCAAGACAGAGTGAGACATTAGAAAGAGCAAAGGAAGATCTTGCACCTTTGACAGGAGCAGCCAGAGCTTTTATAGAGCCTTTACACAAAGATAAAGTTCTGTCATCAGGACATTATAAAGAGCCCACGATTAAAAAAGATGAAACTGCCTGCATGGGTGAGATGAAAGAAAGACAAGAGGAAGATGTTTCAGCTTTGACAGTCTCAGAAAAAGCATTTCTAGAGCCTATGCATGAAGTTGGTTGGCAAGAGAAAGGTCTATCATCAGTACAATGTATAGAACCAATGATTATAAAAGGTAAAATTGCCTGGAAGATCACTGATATTGGCAAGAGAATAGAAAGAACAGAGGAAGATCTTGCACCCTTGACAGACACAGAGGGAAATTTAATGGAGGTCTGGCAAGAGAAAGTTCTGTCATCAGGAAAATGTGATAAACCTAAGGTTAAAAAGGATGAAATTTACAGGAAGAACAATGAAATTGGTGAGACTATAAAGGAATCGAAAGGAAGAATTTCCAACCTTGACAGGCACAGAAAGAGGACAAATAGCTTGGATGGACCCTGCAATACAGAGTGAGACATTAGAAAGAGCAAAGGAAGATCTTGCACCTTTGACAGGAGAAGCCAGAGCTTTTATAGAGCCTTTACACAAAGATAAAGTTCTGTCATCAGGACAATATCAAGAGCCCACGACTAAAAAAGATGAAACTGCCTGCATGGGTGAGACGAAAGAAAGACAAGAGGATGATGTTGCAGCTTTGACAGTCTCAGAAAAAGCATTTATAGAGCCTATGCATGAAGTTGTTTGGCAAGAGAAAGGTCTATCATCAGGACAATGTGAAGAACCAATGATTATAAAAGGTAAAATTGCTTGGAAGATCACTGATATTGGTGAGAGAATAGAAAGAACAGAGGAAGATCTTGCACCCTTGACAGGCGCAGAGGGAAATTTAATGGAGGTCTGTCAAGAGAAAGTTCTGTCATCAGGAAAATGTGATAAACCTAAGGTTAAAAAGGATGAAATTTACAGGAAGAACACTGAAATGGGTGAGACTAAAAAGGAATCAAAGGAAGAAATTCCAACCTTGACAGGCACAGAAAGTGGTCAAATAGCTTGGATGGACCCTGCAATACAGAGTGAGACATTAGAAAGAACAAAGGAAGATCTTGCACTTTTGACAGGAGAAGCCAGAGCTTTTATAGAGCCTTTACACAAAGATAAAGTTCTGTCATCAGGACATTATCAAGAGCCCACGATTAAAAAAGATGAAACTGCCTGCATGGGTGAGACGAAAGAAAGACAAAAGGATGATGTTGGACCTTTGACAGTCTCAGAAAAAGCATTTATAGAGCCTATGCATGAAGTTGTTTGGCAAGAGAAAGGTCTATCATCAGTACAATGTGAAGAACCAATGATTATAAAAGGTAAAATTGCCTGGAAGATCACTGATATTGGTGAGAAGAATAGAAAAAACAGAGGGAGATCTTGCACCCTTGACAGGTGCAGAGGGAAATTTGATGGAGGTCTGTCAAGAGAAAGTTCTGTCTAAGGTTAAAAAAGTTGAAATTTCCAGGGAGAACACTGAAATGGGTGAGACTATAAAGGAATCAAAAGAAGAAATTCCAACCTTGACAGGCACAGAAAGAGCCTTTATAGAGCCTTCACAAGAAGAGCAATGGCAAAAGAAAGTTCTGTCTTCTGATCAATATGAAGAAACCAAGATTAAAGCAAAAAATATTGCCAGCAAGAAGACGGATATGGGCAAGACTATAACAAGGACAGAGAACATATCAGATAAAAGGATGTTTTCTAAAAATCAAATTATAGATTCAACACTAAATGAATCTAAAAATAAACAAATACTTGAGCTGGAACAAGCAGAGAGTAAGTGAGATATTTCTAGAGATGACTGAACAAAAATCATTTGACATGGGTGAAAGCAATGTACACTCTTCAATCCAAGATACTGTAAAATTCAGGACAATATGATACGCTAAATATCAAGTCAGATGAAGTCAAGACTGCAAAACAGTCAGAAGAACTAAAGAAAATGGTTGAACAAGAGGTAAATAAAGACATCTTTGATAAACCTGATGAAGATGAGAAATTACACCCTTCAGTAATGAAGACTTTGCCTGTGGAACTAAGTGATGATGTGAAGCTTGAGAGTATGGCTATGGAACTGCAACAAGGTGGTCTTATAAGTGTAGGTGGCCAAAAAGTTCTCTTGGATGAAGCTCTGGCACAGGGTTTGCTTCCAGGGCAGACTGCTGTTAAGCTTATGGAAAAAGCTGGTCTCTTTAATGGTTTTCTGGATAGAAATGCCTGTAAGTCTCTAAGTGTTGAGGATGTGATGCAAGAAGGCCTGTTGGATGAGGACTTGATGACTTGTGTATTTCATTCAGAAAAGATTTTAGCCGGTGTCATTGATGTGAAGCGCGGTCGACTCTGCTCAATTAAAGATGCTGCTGAATCTGGCCTGTTGGACTCCGATACTGCTGCTCGTCTCCTTGAAGCCCAGGTCGTGTCAGGGGGAATAGTTGACCTGCAAAGAGACAAGAAGGTATCAGTTACCCTTGCAGCCAACCTTGGGTTAATTGAAGAGGGTAGGAAGGAGAAGCTTCTTGCTTTGGAAAAGTCATGTCGGGGAAAATGTTCAGATCCAAATGCAACGCAAACCAAGTTAGCACTACAGTTACAAATGAAAGGGGTGGTGGACCCAAAAACCAAAAAGACAATCCCACTGGAACAAGCTCTTCAGAGTGGCATAATTGGTCAAGATGTGGCTCAGACGATTTTAACTCAGCAGATTGCAGAAGGTGGCATTGTGCATCATGGCTCTGGTGTTCGCCTTGCTGTTGAGGATGCGCTTGACCTTGGTCTCATGGATCACACAATTGCTCCAAAATTAAAAGCACTGGAAAAGGCTTTCAAGGGCCAGGCACCAACTAATTTAGATCCAGATGTTTCACTTCTTCAAGCATCTACAGGTTCCATTTTTGATGATGCATCAAAAAGCAGGCTTACTCTGAGTGAAGCTGTTTCTAAAGGCCTTCTAGATGATGAAACGGCAAATAAAGCGATGGACTTACCAAATGTGAAAAGCGGATTGTTGGACCCTCATAACGCTCGTATTGTGCCCTACTCTGAGCTGATAAACCAGGGTAAAATTGACATTGAGACAGGACAGAGATTCCTTGAAGTGAGACATTTCAGTGGTGTTCCACATAAACAAACAAATGAAATGATGACCTTACCACAGGCAATTAAAGCAGGCCAAGTGGATCCCATACCTGCAGCAAGAGTATTGCAGAGTCAAGCAGATACAGGTGGTATCATTAACATTTACAGTGGAGAGCGTTTGCCTCTTCTAGAGGCTATAAATAAAGGCTTTGTTGATAAAGACATGGCTAAATGTATTGCCACAAATCAAGTCTTAAAAGGGGGGCTGCTCAATCCTGCCAGTGGACAGAAGGTCCCCAGCATCACTGAGGCAATTGCATATGGGCTTATATCCACAGAAATGGCTGCTGAACTTCAATATGACATGTGCCATTTAGATGACAATGAGAGGAAAAGTTTGAGAATATCATCCTCTTCAACAAATGGAACCCCTTGTCCTCCTCTTCCTGAGATGGCATCAGATCAGGTCAGCCCTAATAAAATGTTACCTGAGAAAAATCTACTGAGTATACCATCACCATATCTTGGAGAGGCTGAGATAAAAGATCCAGATCTTCTAAAAAAGAGGAGCTTGACCTTGACGTCGGTCCTGATTCAGAAAGCAAGGAACAATCGGTTGATGCAGTGATGCAGGACAGAAATGATACATCTTTGGAGGTCCTGACTGAATTTACTTTGAAAGCAGAGAAAAGACTTCATCAGGCCATTAAAGAGATAGAGCCCACAAAAAGCAAAGATATCAGGTCACAGCCAATCCAAAGTCCTGAGCAACCCCAAGAGATTTCTGAGGTTACGAACTTAGCAGCTTCACATGACCTCACAATAGAGATGGAAATCCAGAGGCAGACTGGATTCAATGAATCTGCAATTTCTATGGCTATTTTCTCAGAAAGCACAAATAACAGCAAGGAACAGGTCCCATCTACAGAGCAAACAAAAGGAGAGACAGAGATTCAAAGACAGACAGGAAGTAAGCCTGCAACCTCTAAAGTCATTTTCTCAGACAGTGATGATGGCTTGCAAGACAAGGAACAAAACCCATCTATAGAGCAAATAGAAGGGCATAGTTTTAAGCTAGAAGCAGATCTGTTGTTGTCCAAAGCAGAGGAAATTAAGGACAGGCAGAAGACTGGTTTGGATCCTTGTGCTTCATCCACAAGGACAGTTAAGGGACCAGGGAAGAAGAAAGGCAGAGGGAAAAATAGTAAGCAAGCTAAAGTAGAAAATGCTGAAAAGCCACAAGTTTCAGACACCTCAGCCAGAATTGTACCCATAGAAAAAGGAGAGGTTGATGGACAAGACAGTTTTACTACTAGCCAAAAGCCTATTATGAAAGATGACAAAGAGAATGTGCTCAAAGTACAGCGATCAGAGACAACCCATGAAAGTGGTGTTATTGCACCTGTGCCAGAGAGCAATGAGAATGTGCAAGGCAAAGATTTGGAAATGGGGATGGATAGAACTTCTGATGAAACTAAGACCCCCAAACGTGAGTCTGATCATGAAAGCATTGAGAATCAGAAAGAGAAGACTCTAACACAGCATAGTGTCACAACTAGACAAAAAAACAGACCCAGGTCAGGAAGCTATTGAGGTATTTAAGGACCTTGGCACTGAGATATCAGAAAAGAAGAGGAAGAAGAAAAGCAAAAGTAAAAAAGCTAAGCAAGTGTTTATTGAAGGACAAGAGAAAGGAGATGATGAGACCCATAAAGAGCAGAAGACTGTGATGCCTGAGGCCCAACCTCAAAGCAATTGGTCAGATGAGAAAGAAAGTGAGAAGTGTGAACTTGAGAAAGCCAACCAGGCAACGGCACAGAAGGAAAAACTTTTGATGAAAGCTAAGGAAAGCATTCTTAGGAAGGTGTTTGAGCGAGGAGTTAGTGAAAAACAAGCTGCTGAAGAGTTGGAAGCAATGCGTCAAATAGCCAATAATGGAGAACGCTGCATGACCACCCAAGAGGAGACTTTTGTAGAAAAGACAAGCATCAAGCCTTCTCAAAGTAAAGAGGAGGGCAATAAACTACAGCAAGCGAGACAAGAAATTAAAGAAAGGGTTGAACGGTCAGTGCCAAACATTGCAGAGGATGTTCTACCTGGGTCTGATACTGATTCATGCTCCTCAGCTAAAAAACAGGAAGATCAACATGACAAGTGTGCAAACACCAAATTAAGTGTGGATGCTATGAATCAGAATATTCCATCTAAAAAGACCTCTAATGACATTGTAGATATAAACCAGAAAGAACTGGTTCCAATCCATAATTTAGAAGGGGAAAACAAAGAAAGAACAGCAGAAGAACAACGCATTGAGCCATTATATACAGACGATGAAAAGTTGATGGACTCAAATATTAAACTGACCTTGCCATCAAGCACTGCAGTGACTGACATTGAAGTTGCTAAATCGGCACCCCTCAAATGTGTCCCAGTTATGAAGGTCTCCAAAGAGCTTCTGTCAAATGAGGTGTGTACTCCATTACAAATTGACAAAACAGCAATGAAGAAGGCAAGCACTGACGTTCCTCAAGAAAGAGACAAGGAGCCCCCTTTCAGAGATTATAAAGCCACAGATAAACCTTCTATTCAAGAGTGTACAATTTCTGGACTACCCCTTATAGAGGTGATCCCAGAGTCTGATACCACACAGAAAGAAGATGTGGAGGAATATGCAGAGGGTTTAGTGGAGAGGCAGCCTGAAGAAATTCAAAAAATATTGAACAAATAAGCAGGGACACTACAAAAGCTAGCAAGGTAAAGACTTAAAGATTTTTCTTGACTTTTTTATGTCAGTTGCTGTTTACTTGATTCTTTTTAATGATTTTCCCTCTATTTTCAGTCCTCACTTGCCCGAACAAGAGTGCTTAGAGCATGACCAACAGATTGTGGCCTTGCTCTCCATGGTAAGACACATTGAAGTCCGCCTTAAGCAGCAGCAACAACAGTCTGTTGGTCGAAGTCTCTCCACACTGGATGACATTATCAGACAGACGCAGGTACAAGCTTTTTATTACAGCAAAATGTTTGATGTTACAGGTTCACCGAAAATTGAAAATTCTGTCATCATTTACTCATCCTCTGTCGTTCCAAACCCATAAGACTTCTAACCGGGATCTTCAAAACACAAATGAAGATATTTTTTATGAAACTTTGAAAAAGAGACTGTAAAACTAATCCACATGAATTGCGCGGTTTAGTCTAACATTTTCTGAAGAGACTTGATCGTTTTATACGGTGAACAGATTAAACTCAGATTTTGATTTACATATAAACATTTATCAGTGCTCACATCAGATCTGGTAAATGGAAGCTCAAGCATGTTCGCTTGACATGCAAGAACCAATGTGGTTCATTCTCATGTTACACAGCACGTTTAAAGTTTCCGCAAGAGGTTTGTTGTCGTGCGTCAGGCAGGTTCAGTTTACCTTTTTATGTTCGCTGATCCATGTTCATATGTGATTTAAATTCAATATGTTCGTTATATAAAGTGCTTGTGTCTCTTCAGAAAATTACTTGGACTAAACCACTCAATTCATATGGATTAGTTTTATGACCGCTTTATGAACTTTTTGAAGCATCACAGTGAAAGTTGGTTAGCTTTCAATGGAAAGACAGAAATCGTTAATATTTTGTTATAAAAAAAAATATCTAAATTTTTCCAAAGATGAATGGAAGTCTTACGGGTTTGGAACAACATGAGCTATGAGGCATGAAGTAATTAATGATTTTTTTTTTTTTTTTTTTGCTTTAAACTAAAAAGGGATGTATTTTGTTTTAATTCTTTTTTCAGGTTCTTTTACTGGAAATTACGGACTTGGAACCAGAAGTGCACAAGGAGACTAAAGCTGCCACACAGCTACTGGAGTCTCAGCCTCAGGATGTTCCTCCTCAGCTGCTTATGGCCCTGAACAAAGATGGGCGAAACTTAGCCCGGGCTTACAGTGCATCCAAGGACCTTGCCAAGAATACTTTGCAGGGGTTACAAGCACAACGTGATGCACAAAACGTAAGAATAATGCATACAAATTTTAGTTTAGAGTTTTTTCCATGCCAGAGCAGTTTCTTTAAATCTCTGCATGTTTTTTATATTTTTGCAGGAAGCTGTAAGCAGTCAGCTGAAATCTTTGGAAGAGCAAATTGACAACCTTCTCATGTGGCTTAAGGAGACCGAGACACAAATGCAGGAAGAAACAGGGGCAGATGGACTGACATTAGCAGAGAACACTTCGTAAACTACAGTTGTGCAAGGTAAAACATCAACAGTGATAATTGTAGTTATAGTGATGGCATCTTTTTCAGTCCTTTATTTTTTTTCCCTCTACAGCATATACAGAATTCTCTCGCTGCCCGATCCAATGAAGTCAGCAATGTGGCTTTCAATATTCAGGTGTTTATCTCTGAGCATGCACAGGACTTGCTGCCTGATCAGAGCAGGCATCTCCTTGGACAGCTGGAGAAGCTCCAGAGGGTCTTTCACCAGGCTGTTGGTCTCAGTCATGCCAGGGCAGAGGCACTATCGGCTCAGCAGGCGATAGAGAATGAACGAATGAAGAAAGAACTGAAAGAAAAAGAAGAGAAAATGAAAAAAGAAAAAGAAGAGAAAATGGAAAAAGAGAGACAAACAAGGGATAGAGAGGTTTGCAAACAGATGAATAACTGCTTGTGCTGCTTTTTTAAGAACAAGAATATTCCATTTTACTTTTAACTTAATTCACTATCATTCTGTTGTGTTAAAGGAAAATGAATAATGATAAAATGAAAACCACACTACTGATGCATGCATAATAACTTGTTAGCATGAATGCTGCATTTTAAATTCAAAATGAGCATGTACATTTTAGTATGTTCTACTTGTTCGGTTCATTTTATAGGGCCAGTAATGCTGATAATGCTGATCTTTTGTTTCAATAATGCTTCTGCGGGACTCCACAATAATGACTTGTGTTTTCTGGCCCAGTCAAGACTAGTTTAGATTGCTAGTTGCCTTACTAGCATTCTTTTAGCAACGTATTTTTATATTTGTCAAGAAAAATAATTGAACATAATAAGAAATCTTAATGTTTATTTATTTATTAGGTAATCTATATTTATTCATAAATTACAACAACAAAATTGTTGCAATTATAAATGATTAAATTTGCAATAATACCTGAAAATGTACAGCTAAAATATATGGGAAATGTTTACATACTACTCTTACAGTACATACTGTGCATATCATACTTCATCTTCACACTTTGTTGCAAAATCTTACTGCTTTTGAACGTGTATATAATTCTCAACCCATTCTAACTGATGGTGTCATCATTTACTATTACAAGTCACAGTTTTGACAAAACCTTATGCATATTATCCAGCTAGATAACTATACCTTATTTAAATAAACATAATTCTTTATTGTTGAGCCCTGTTCTGTAGCCTCCTGCATTTCAAACTTGAGTTTGCTAGCTGCGTGTGTATGAACATAACATGTGTGTATTAACCTGTCTGCCTTGCTCTTACAGATTGCCTCAGAAGACACATTTGGAAAAGGCTAAATATTTAAATGTAGCCTCACTGTATAGCTTGCTTGTTTTTTTTTAAAAGGAAAATATCCAACTTTTATTTTTTTAAAAAGAAAAAATAAAAGAAAATATTTTTCTTTGTTATTGTTCTGCTTCACTGGCCTGTTGTGTGTTTTTGGGTGCTTTGTGTGATGACTTTGGACACATCATGCTCAATGAGTGTACATTGTTTCCTTTGTGTGAAACCTGGCATATTTATAATTGTGAGAGTTTGGTGGGGTTAAAAGAAATATGTGATGAGCACTTAATTATGATTATAATAGATCAAATGCAAAACTTCTTTCCCTCACTTTTCTTACTAACTTTCTTATGGTGGGGGATATAGGTTGTGCAGCAGCAGAAGACAGAATGCTCTCAAAAACTGGAAAATCTCACAATGTGGTTGGCGGGGGCTGCCAGCCTCCTGGCCAGTCAGAAAGTTGGGGTTGAGTCAGATGACGTGAACGCGTTACAGCAGAAGCAAAGAGAGCTAAAGGTGAGAAAAAAGAGACACATCTGACATTTACTTATCTATTGTCTGAGAAGTATTCATTTATGATTACTGGCAAAAGGGGGGTGGGGAATGCATCTTTATTACACAGTTTTTTACAGAAACACATTGTTACTGTTTGTACCCTTTAACTATAGGAGGCGGAGAAGGACCTTCAAATCAAAAGTGACTTGTTGACTGATACTATCCGGTCAGTGGAGGAGTTCCTGTCTGAGCGGGGTGACAGTCTGAGTCCTGAAGAGAGGGCTAAACTACAAGGGGCTCTTTCACAAATGAAGGAGCAGCACAGCTCACTTACTAAATCAATCCACTCCTCACTAGCTCAAGTAGACACTGCCATTGTCACCACACTGCAGCAGAACACACAAAGAGTAAGCTGTTCACATATAATTTATTTTTCAAATTCTCAGTGTATTCATTTTTTTACTCATTGTCATGTTTTGCTTCTGCCCAAGGCTAAAGCAGAGGAGCAGATGCAGGAGACACAGGAAAGTATAGATACACTGCTCAGAGAATTGTCATCATTGGACGACTCGAAGAGAAGTTCATTTGGTGTCACCGTCACTGACAACCCTACATCTGTAACACAAGAGAATGCTCTGAATTCTCACAGAGACGTGCTTCAGGTCAGATTCTTAAATCAATGTTAATAATTCTCAATGTCTCAGTAATTCACAATGTTTTACCAATATGTTTACTCTATTCTAAAGTGCATTAAAGGAGAACTCCGGTGCAATGCTTTATTTTGCATGTATGGACCCTCATTATGTTACTGTGTTAGTGTGGGGCTATTTTGAGCCTTGTTAGTGGTATTAACTAGCGATTTCTCTTTTGCTGGAGTTCTCCTTTAAAGGGATACTCCAATTTAAATTTTTTTGGAAATAGGCTTATTTTACAACTCCCCAGAGTTAAACAATTGAGTTTTACGGTTTTCGAAGCCATTCAGAAGATTTTCTGATATTTAGAAGAATTTCAGTAACCAGATAGTTTCTGGTCTCATTGACTTCCATAGTATTTTTTTTCCTACAATGGAAGTCAATGAGACCAGAAACTGTCTGGCTCCTGATATTCTTCTAAATATCAGAAAATCGGCTGAATGCATTCCAAAAAGATAAAACTCAACTGTTTAACTCTGGGGGAGTTGTAAAATGAGCCTATTTCCAAAAAAAGTGGAGTATCCCTTTAATGTTCTCAGTTCTAAAGGAAGTTCAGTCAAGTTCAGCTAGAAGATTCAAAGCAAGTTGATTCAGTTGTAAATTTTGTTATGTTCCAATGTCAATTTTAATGTCAGTTTTCAATAATGTTCAGTCAATTCTAAACATTTCAATTTGGTCAGTCAAGTTTGCAGTGCTGTCTTCGCTTTGACATTTTGGCTTTTCTTTATTGCACCAGACCGAGCTGCAGCAGTTACAAGCTCAACAGGCTCACCTTCAGCAGGTGGCCCAGTCTGTCCGCTCCCTCCTGGAGCAACCCCGACTCCAGTGTGCCACCAGAGGAGAAACAACGATTGCGAGCAAAGCTGGACCGACTGCAGTGTCAGCATCAGGAGCGTCTCCAGAAATGTCAGGACAGACTGAGGCAGGTAGATACCCTCAGAGATGAGTTTGCTAAGTTTGTGCAGGAGCATGGAAACCTGGGAACATGGCTTGATCAGAGTGAGCAAGAGCTACATTCCCTTGGGGAAGGAGAAACAGATGGAAAAGGCCTAAAAGACAGGATAGAGGAGCACAAAAAGGTATTAAAATATACTGATGGTGATGTCTAACATAAATGTACTTCAGGGAGAAAATAAAATGCTTTAAGAATTTTTTTCTGTATTTTCAGCTTGCAGAAGATGTCATCTGTCACAAAGCAGACCTACGTTTCGTGTCTATCTCTGGTCAGAAGGTTCTGGATTCTGTCCAGGGTGCCCTGAGAGGGTGGGCAATACTGATCCAAGTCTGGAGGTAACCAGACAGCTAGTGAGTGACAAACTCCAAGATGCAACACAGCGCTGACAATTCCTTGCACAGCAAGGTGGGTACAAAACAGAGCCTCATATTCTCTCAATCTGCAATGACATATAACGTACTGAAGACATGCTGAGTGTTTTGTGTTCTGTTTATCAGTCCTCAGAACTCGGCACTCGTCTCTCAGGCCTCCAGGAGCGATACCAGCACTACCAAGATGAGGCTGCTTCTTTAGACACTTGGCTGAGCACTCGGGAGCAAAATCAGAGTGTATTTAAACCCAGCGGAGAGCAAACAGACACCCAAACATTGCAGCGCACTCTCAGTACTGTTACAGGTTGGATTATTTATTCTTTTCTGGTTAAACTGTTAACCTCACAAACAAATTTAACAGATAGATAAACTAATGGAAATGATCACCCTAGCAAAATTTCGTTTTCATAACTCATTAGGAATCCTCCTGATTAATCAGCTTTTGTCTCTCTTTTGCTGTTTTCTCTCAGCTGTTGCAGGATGAGTTGGCAGAGCGTTCGGTACAGCTTGAGAAGGTCAAGAGAGCAGGAAAAGAT
This sequence comes from Hybognathus amarus, assembly GCA_030378365.1. NCBI lineage: Eukaryota > Metazoa > Chordata > Actinopteri > Cypriniformes > Leuciscidae > Hybognathus > Hybognathus amarus. The sequence goes on from JAQIUQ010004114.1 coordinate 24,217, forward strand.
CTGGTCAGCACTCAGGAATCCCCAACTCTCAACAATGCAGATATTAACAATATTACAGGTAATTTCATTCTCACCACCAGCAATTAACTTGTGTAAAGTAGGTTCATTAAAAAAAAAAAAAAAAAAAACTGAACGTACACTACAACTTTTGTAGTTTAGGTTTAGTGGGATTTAGAAAGGTTTAGTGTCTGTATTTTTTTAAGTTTAATGTGGAATATTACATTACAAAATGACTGCTGTCTATTTTAATATAGTGATATGTAATTAGAGGTTCCAGTGCTTAGTGCTGAAACCCTATTGTAATTGTAAGAATTGAATTATTATTATTAATATATTAATAGATAAGAGGTCAAACCGTAAGGCCTAGAGACCTGAAACTTGGAGGGTTGGTAAAGTACTCCCCTGTCTACTCTGGGCCTTGCTCTGATCAGCCAGACAGTGGCGCTACAGTGACCAAAGCAAAAAAAAAAAAAGGAAAAAAAATACATTTATTAGTACCTGTTCAGTACATGTCTAGTGATGTATGTTTAAATTTAAGGTCCCACTATATAGTAATTCGCTTTAAGTACTATCTACTTACATCTAAAAATAAGTACAACGTATTATTGTGTTCCTGTCTATGTTGTAAAGCACTTTTGCTGCTATTGAGGTATGATATGGGTAAGGTTAGGGACAGGTGTGGTGGTATGGGTCGGTTTAAGGGTAGGTTAAGATGTGAGGGAACGGTCAACTATGTAATTACAAATGTAATTACATAAATTAATTATAGCTGTAATTACATGCTGGTATTTTTGAATATAAGTACAATCTAAAAACATGTATGTTCACAATAAGTCCATTGTATCAAATTATTAATTTCAATGTAAGTACATAGTACTTAAAGCCACTTAATATAAAGTGGGACCAAATATAATTATGATAATTATTATAATATATATACACTACGGTAAAAGTTTAAGATCGAGTAAGATTTTTTTTGTTTGTTTTTAAAACAAGTCTTCTCTGCTCACTAAGGCTGCAATTTTTTGATAAAAAATACACAAAAAACACAGTAATATTTTGAAATATTATGACAATTTAAAATGACTTTTTTATGTTAATATATATTAAAATGTAATTTATTCCTCTGAAAAAAGGAATTTTTAGCATCATTACTCCAGTCTTCAGTGTCACATGATCCTTCACAAATCACTCTAATATGATGATTTTATGCTCCAAAAACATGTATGATTATTATCCATGTTGAAAACAGTTTTTTACATTTTTATTTCAGGATTCTTTGATGAATAGAAAGTTCAAAAGAACAGCTTTTATCTGAAATGGAAAGCTTTTGTTATATTAAACACTACCTTTTAAAAAGTTTGGGGTCAGTAAGAATTTGTATTTTATTTTTGGGGGAAATAAATAAGAAATCAATACTTCTATTCATCAAGGATGAGTTACATTGATCAAAAGTTACAGTAAAGACATTTATAATGTTAGAAAAGATTCTAATTAAATAAATGCTGTTCTTTGAACTTTCTATTCATCAAAGAATCCTGAAATAAAAATGTAAAAAACTGTTTTCAACATGGATAATAATCATACATGTTTTTGGAGCATAAAATCATCATATTAGAGTGATTTGTGAAGGATCATGTGACACTGAAGACTGGAGTAATGATGCTGAAAATTCTGCTTTTTTTCAGAGGAATAAATTACATTTTAATATATATTAACATAAAAAAGTCATTTTAAATTGTCATAATATTACACAATATTACTGTGTTTTTGTGTATTGACCTGTACACTTTACATGTATTTCTTGTGTATAATTTAATCTTCTATTACCCTTCTTTTATATTTCAGATGCTTTAGAAAATCGCTTTGAAACCCTGTCTGATTCAGTATCAGTGAGAGCCAAACAGCTTCAAACAGCTGTTGCCCAATCAGTCAGCAGTTCAGGAGGGTCTTAAAGCACTGCTGGCATGGTTAGATGGCCTTCCGTTATCGCCTGGATCAGTCCAGCCCACTGCTCAAGCAGTTCAGGAGGCCCTGACACAAAATCAGGTATTTTGTTAAATGTACCATCATGATCATCAGTATCAGAGACCTTTAACCAGAAAATGTTTTACGTAACCATGGCGCTTTCCCCGCCCCTCCACAGAAAATACGCCAGGAGCTTCTTTCGAGGCAGGGAAGCGTAGATGCCACCTCGGACTCTGTGTCCAAGCTCCTGAAGTCTGCAGATGCATCGACGGCATCTGGCCTGCAGGGGGCACTGCAGGACTTGAGTCAGCGCTATACAGCAGCCCAGGCCAAGCAAGCAGATAGAGAGACTGAGTTGCGGGGACTTTTGCCCAAGTTGGAGAGTTTTGAGCGCCTGAGCGCAGACCTCTGCAGCTTTACGCAGAGTCGAGAAACGGCTCTCAGCCCAGTGGGCCAACCAGACTGCAGTGTGGATGACTACAGACAGACCATAGAGGTTAGAGAATGAGGCCACAGATTTACATACTTTCTGAAAGATTACATGTTATTGGCCGATGTCTGAAAGTGTCATCATTTGTCTCTTTTTCAATAAAGGAGGTGAGATCAGAAGTTACCCAAGAGTCAAGTCAATTAAAAGCATTTGTTGAGCTTGGTTCAGACCTTAGCCAATCTGGGATCCTTGCCAATGTACAAAGCCTTCTGGACACCACCAAAGAGGTTTCTGAGGACTTTGCACACTTGGAATCTAATGTCAATGAGAGGTGAGTGGAAAGAGCTGTGAAAGCCTTATATAGCGCCAGTGTTATTTTACTGTTTTATTAATATTTTGAATTCACTTTTATTCTTATATTTTCATTTCTCATTAGTTTAATTTTTAGTAATTTTAATTTTGAGATGAGTTTTTTTGTATTATTGGTATTTAGGTTTACTTTATTTTTATTTCAGTTTTAGGTTTAGTTTTTATTTTAATTCTTCAACTTAATCTTATTTTTGTTAGTTCTTAATCTTAACATTTCTAGTTTTCGTTTAGTTTTCTTCTAATACTTTATATTTATTTTATTTCAGCTTTATTTTCAGGGCTGTCAGAACGATTAATCGCGATTAATCGCATCCAAAATAAAAGTTTGTGTTTACATAATATATGTGGGTGCACTGTGTATAATTATTTTATATATATAAACACACACACATGCTTGTATATATTTAAGAAATATTTTCATGTATATACTGTATATAGATTTAGGTATAATTTATATTATATTTAAATATAAATATTTTATATATAAATAATATTTTTTTCTTAAATATACATGCATGTGTGTGTATTTATACATATGCAATAATTATACACAGTGCACCCACATATATTATGTAAACACAAACTTTTATTTTGGATGCGATTAATTGCGATTAACTGTTTGACAGCCCTACTTTATTTCAATTAACAAAAATGTTTTCATATTTTTAATTAACAGTAATATCCCTGTTTTCCACATATAACTTCTTTATTCAGACTGGAAGTAGAATTAATGACGTTATCAAATTCAATGCCTTTGGCAACTATAGCCATTAGCACAATAGTGAGTTTGTTCCAAGCTATTTTCTGCAATAGTTTCATCTTGAAATGTGGTGTACCAACTCTAATTGCTTTGACATTTGACATGTGACAAAAATAAGAGGCTGAATGCTTTCTGCTATAAAAAAAAATAGAATCATGCTAACCCAATCTGACAGCACTGTATCTGCCATTATAGAAACCATTTGGCCACATCCCTTCTTAAGATGCCATATTGGGCCTCTAGGCATTTCAAATGTACTTCCAGAGGAAGAGTTAGTCATGTGTTCAAGTCTAAATCCACTCCACATATCTCTATGAATACTTGTGAGTGGAAAGTGGGATTATTATAATATAAACTGTATGTAGATGGTAGCATGTTCAGGAAATGACCTTCGACTCGCTACTGCTAACATTGCTAGAAGGCATGCTGGCCTGAAGTGGAGACTGGCTCTGGGTTATATCCCACACAATATCCTGATCTATCACCATGACCTAAAATAGTACCATCTAGTGTTGCCATATTAATAGGAGGCATAGTTAGCCAAAGATGTCTGGTACTGTCTGTTAAAAGAGATTTTTCTGTTATGATGGTTTAAAAGGCAAGTGTCTGCTGTTAAAGGTGTACTCTGAATTGTTTTCCCATTAAATACATTTTACACTAAGAAAGGAATAAGACATTAGAAAAATAAGAAAAAAAAGCGTTTTTATTTTATGTGGAACTAGTCAAATTTTACAAATGTAACAAATTTTAATCAAATCAGTTTTTTCATAGTTCATATTCATCTCACTTGCTCTGTGTCCTTCACAGATTTGATTCCATCCAGAGCTGCGTTCAGCAACTGGCGGAGTTTCGGTCGCGCTCTGGCTCCCTCCTCAGGTGGCTGCAGTCGGTACAAGAGCAACTTCCTGCCAAAGAGCCCAACCTAAGCACAGAAGGCCTCCAGAGAAGAGCACAGCAGCTTAAAGTAGGGCTGTAATTCAAGCTATTTACAGTGTTCTGACATCAGTTTCTGTTTTTAGTGAGGTGAGCTTTAATTAACATGTCTTATAAATTTGCTTGTAGGATTTGCTCTCAGAATGGGAGACCCAAGGAAGCCAAGTTCAGGAGTTAAACAAGACCAGTTCACAACTTGAGAACTTGATTATTAACATCACAGCCCCCAAAAACAAAACTGGTAAGAAAAAAAACAACATTGTGGAGTTTCAGTCTTCACAAAAACAACATTGTGTGTAGCTAGTCAGTAGCTATTACCAGAGATGTATAAAGTACTAGAAACCTGGACTTGAGTAAAAGTACAAGTGCTCTATCAAAAAAGTGATTTAAGTAGAAGTTGAAGTGCTCTTTAAGCACCACACTTAAGTAGAAGTACTAAACTATTTAAAAATTCACTACTGAGGTTCTTAAAAGTAAAAGTACAAGTATTGTGTCATGTAATTATTAAAGAAAGCAGTCAAAAGTTTGAACTAGCAACCAAAAAAGGCGCTTTGGCGATACAAATTTGCTTTGGTGGCCGCCAAAAAATGTAATTGCAGGACAACCCCTGAATTAGTTGTCAATATGTGTGTCAATCAATACCATTACCCTATAAAACTGGAGTGTGATTTAGGCTGCATGAAAGCCAACTTGCAATGATACATTCGTAAAATTTTATAATTGTAACGAGTAACTAGCAGAACATTAAAAAAATATTGAAGTAAAAGTGTTAAATTCATCAAAAATATTTACTGAAGTAAAAGTAGAAGTATGAGAAAAAAAACAATACTCTAGTAGAGTACAGATACAACATTTTAGTACTTAAGTACAGGACTTAAGTAGTTCTACTTCCTTACTACATCTCTGGCTATTACAGCTAAAACTGAAAACTCTGTCATCATTTACTCACCTTCAAGTCATTCAAAACCAGTATCTTTCTTCCAGGGAACAGAAAATGCAAACTTATAGATCCTGGCCACAAGAATAATAGTATTAATTTCTTTTTTTTTTATTATTATCTCAAACTTTTGAATGCCAGTGTATCATGGTTTCCACAAATGTTAAGAATTAAGCAGTACAACTGTTTTCAACATTGATAATAATTTAAAAAAAATCTTGAGCTGTAAATTAGCATATTGGAATGATTTCTTAAGGATCATGTGACACTGAAGACTGGAGTAATATGTTAAAATATATTGAAATAACTGTTGTAATAATTGTTACAAAATTTCACAATATTACATTTGTACTGTATTTTCAAATAAATGCAATTTTTGTGTTTTTCATGATTATTTTTTTAATGGTGCTTTTGCATAATAGCTCCTTTCCCTGTTCATTTGTTGTTGCATGGAAAAAGAGCAACCAGTACATTATTCAAATGTGCTCCATGGAAGACGAAGTCCTACAGGTTTGGAATGACATGAGGGTGAATTTTTGGCTGAACAATCACACCTACCACCTTCCAGAAGGCTGATTTTAAGCATTTTTGTTTGTATATGTGGCTCTGTGTTTAAATCCTCTGTGTTGAGTTTGTCTAGCTGCTTGTGTATGCGTTTGCTGCTCCAGCATGCCTGTGAATTATTGTGGCATTGTCTGAGCATGTGTCTGTGTGTCTTTCTCCCAGGTGTTTCCCAGCTCAATGGTGCTTCCAGCCCCAACAGTGTTAATGGCATTCACACCTGTAAAGGTGAGCTTCCTTCACACCTTTAGCCAGTGAGCTGTGCAGCATCCTTATCTCTGGACTCTTTTTTTATTAGGCCACATCCACACGAAGCCAGAGCTTTCCATATGCCAATGTTTTTTTTCCTCGTTTTACAAAAAAAAAGTCGTAAACACGGTGGCGTCTCGAAAAATGTCTGCGTACACATGAAACCACTGAAACTGACTGATGTAGTAGACATCCCAGACCAGTATGTGGCACTGTAATTATGCCATATAGATGCACTAAAAATGCGAGAAGAGACTAAGAGCATGCGCATAAAACTTTGCGTGCTGTAGGCTACTATATAGACAGTAAAATAAATTCTAGGTTATACAAGAATATTAGGCACAGTTGCTTTTTTCTGTTTTATGAAGAACTTTATTGAACAACCATAAATTGCCTGGTACAAAATAGAGAGACAAAATCCACTAATTTGATTATTTAGCCGTCTCAGAAAGCCTGCCACAAAAAAACTGGCAAAAGTAATGAATGCGTCAAATATAGACATTTTAGTTTATTAATAAACTTGTGTTTAGTTTATTTATAAACTTGTGCCACTTCACAGTATGGTTCTTATTTATTAAATCCAGGTAACTGGTTGATGAAACATTGATTAAAATTAAAATACAATTTATACAAAAACGAAATTCACTTTAAAGAAAGGCTTTATACAAAACAAAACTTAACGTGGTCAAAATTAGGTCTCCCGATATATTGCGCATCTTATTATTATACTCATGCATGCGGTTCACTTTTCATAATCAACATAGATTAAATTAAAAAAAGCATATATTTAAACAAATATTAAATTAAATACATTTCTTTAATGGCTAAAACACGTAGGCCTGCCGCTTACAATGTCGGAAGTGGAACATTACAGGGGTGCGTTTTTTTTTTTTTTAATAGCCGTAATAATAAAATAATTCCCATCGATCGTCAAATATTATTTTTGTTTTAAATCCCCATCCCTACAAGAAACGACATGTCTTAATCGGACAACAGTCCAGCACCATAGCATACGAAAGTAGGCTTAAAAAAATTTATTATACATAAAAATAAAAATACATTCAAGTAAAGGATAAATAAAGGAATACAAGAGGGCTCAGTAGTTTCGCCACATTATATTATATTATTATACAAGCAGTTCGACAGTTGTTGTTGCTGTTACTTGACTGTCTGACTAGTCGACATGTGGGGTGATGATGACATCATCATTTCACAAAATATACAGATTATCCACCTTGGGACCCGGTTTAAAAAAAATAGCGGTTTCAGTGTCCCAAAACACCGGATCCATCTGGACGAAACGTCAATACGACAAAATATTTGTACGTGACGCATCTCCGTGTGGACGGGGCCTTAGTCATTTGTATTTTCCGTTTCACCCCAGGCCTGATAACTCCACATATCTCTTCTATCTTCACCCTTTCACGCACTCTCCCTATTTTTCTTTGCATTGCTTCTTGTCCTGTTCTGTTAGTTTGCTTACTAAGTATATGCAGATTGGTGTCATCTGTCTTTGTACATATGACCATATGTCCAATCATTTAAGCTTTCTTTGACACTGGCTCAGTGCACATAAATCTGATACAAAGGACTTATCTTTTTGCAAGTAATCTGTTTGTTCAGACAGTGTAGTCATTATAGTGTATTGGTTTACTTTGTAATGCAGTGACAAAACTGGAAGAGAGTGTAGCTTTCACTAGCCACCTACTTTTGTGAATTTTGGGATATTGCATAAACAAATGCTGGATAGAAGCACCAAGATGCACATAAATTCTGAAATTGCACATAAAAGAACTTATGGGCTCAGTTGAGGTGGATACGTTTTTTTTTTTCGATAAGGAGACATGCACATTAACTACGATAGAAACATATTAACCAAATAAATCCCACGGTGCGCAACAAAAAACTCTGTGACATTACCTCAACAGTGGATGTGATTGATAGGGTAACTGGAATAACCAGCAGACCAATTTCATTGCACAGCATTTCAAATGTTGGTTTAATTATTCTGCAATGCCTGAGCCAAAGTGTATGAAATTCCCTACCAGAATTACCAGAATTCTCACATGATTGCCTTCCCAAACACCAGGGATCCAAATGCAAAAGAAAGAGCCACAGTGGTTTTCCCAATTGAAACTTCTATTTTTTTTTCCAGGAAGTGACTCTTTTGTTCTCTTGAACTTCTAATTGAACTATACTCTCTTGAACTATTCTAATTTTGAATATGAGTTAAATTTGCAACTTTGATTGAACTAAAACTAGGTAATAAATTAATAAGATGAGCATTCTTTAATTTTTCTACATGTTGTGTGTGGCTTCATGTTTTGCTGTTCTCAATTAAATGGATTTTAGTCCAGTAAGACAAACAAACTAAATACATGTGAATGCTTATCCATCAGCTTGTATATCATTGCTTTGAAAAAATACCACAAACATGATGCAGTTTTATAACTAATTTGGCCTTGTCATTGGCCTGCTCTGACTGTACTTGCATCAACATTTCTTTGCTCTTACCCTCAGACTTGACTGAGATCCAGGTGGCAGTGGCAGATGTGAACTGCAAGTATGAGCAGCTGGGCAGTGACCTGAGGGAGAGGAAGGGTAGGCATGAGGCCTCTCTTGACCTGCGGCAGAAGGCCAGGCAAAGCACTGAGGCTCTCGTCCAGTGGCTAGGTCCCCGCGAACAAAGCCTGGCACAAGGGCAGACCGCCTCTCCCTCACGGCCAGAGGTGGTGCGTGCTCAAGCCCAAGAGACCAAGGTAACATCTTAAGACAATTGAGTACTTGACAGGTATCAAACTAAAGACCCCCACAAATGACTTATCCTTAAATCCAGCCTACAAATATATTTCGTATATATTTATTTTTAATATCTTTCTTTAATTTATTTTTGCCTTTTTTATCATCTAATAGTTAAAAAAAAAATTTGATTCTATGTGATTACATTGTAAATGAGCTGACAGACAGAAATCTGTGTCCAGGTTTTACTTTCTGAGCTTGCCGAGCATTCTGGGAAAGTGGAGGATCTCAAGAACATTCTGAAGCAGCTAATAGCAGATAATCCAGACTCTCCTGAAGCTGAGACATGGAAACGTCAGCTTGAAGACATAGGTCAGTAAAGTGGTTTAAAATGTGGTGTCCTTGAAAACAGTGTTTTTTAAATGCATTTGAAGAGTTCAGATGCAAAAGCCTCTAAGTGCCATTTTAAATTTTCTTCTAAAATGATCATTTTTATCAAGCTTGTATATTTAAGATCAGTAATTTCACTTAAATGGCAATGAAGATTGCCTATTAATTGTCATTTAAGTGAAATTACTGAACTTAAATATACAAGCTTGATAAAAATGGTCATTTTAGAAGAAAATTTTCAAATGGCATTTAGAGGCTTTTGCATCTGAACTCTTCATTTCCATTTATTGGACTTTGTCCCTATAGCAATTACTAATGAGCGACATAATAATAGACATACTATTCATATGTTAGTCACAAGGTGAGAATTTTGTCCAGAAAATGGAAGGCTGAAAATAATGTAATCTCCAAGAAGAGCTGACCTTGTCTTTTCCAGATCAAATATCCTAAAATTTTGCCATAAAACAAAGCATTCCATTTGTTGTCAAAATGCAACCTGTTCAGGGAATTTCTTTTATCCATTGTGCTTCATTTAAACAGAATAAACAAATATCAGATAATTTAAACAAATCTCAGACAATTGACTGGTCTTTTATCTGGGTCTCTAGAAATCCACAAAAATGCAAAAAATTAAAAATAAAATAAAAACAAATCTGGAAGGAACCAAAGGAACGAGATTGCTTTGCGTGGATTATTATAATTCTGTGGTTCTTCCTCTGTTTGGCATCTAAGTAACTTTTCACAGTCACTCGAGTATATTTTAGATTCATGATTTCTAAATCATTAAAATTGTGGTATTGTGATATATATTGCTCTCTCTTCTAGACTCACGGTGGATGAATGCCAATCAGAATGCAGCACAGAGGCAGACTGAATTGGAGGCGTGTGCTGATAGGCTGGGTAGTTTTGCAGCAGCAGCCAGTCAATTAGGACCATGGCTTCAAGAGAAAGAGCTGATGATGAGTGTATTAGGCCCTCTGAGTATCGACCCCAACATGCTCAACACACAGAAACAGCAAGTGCAGGTAAACAGGTTTTTAATGATATCTTCCTGTTTTGTTTACCAAATTACCCTACTGGACAACAATTTACGACCATCACAGTATAGGGGAAAAGTGTTTGTGTTACATTGTAGAGTACCATAGAAAAATTCCAACATTTTTATCATTGGATATCACCTGTGCCTATAAAGAGTTGTTTCTGATAAAGACCTTGACTGGTCAAAACATTGTGCTGTTTTATTAATAGTAAACTTTCTAGAGCTGTGCTGACATTTTTAATCAGTATCATGCATTACATTGACGTTTAAAAAAAATAACAATTTGTACTCAAAACTAATGGCTTTCACCACCAGAAGTCAATTTAAATGTATTTCTTTATCCCGTCAGTTCATGCTACGTGAGTTCGAGACACGGCAACCCCAGTTTGACCAGCTGACTCAGGCGGCAGAGGGAATCCTCTCTCCGACTGGAGACGATGGTTCTAGAGATGAACATGACCTAGAGGAGGTGAGGCAGGAGCTGGCAGACATTTCAAAGCAGTGGGGAGACCTCACCTCTTGCCTCACAGGCCGCTCGCAGAAGATCGACCAGGCACAGGGAACCAGCGAGCACTACATGGCCCTTCTCAGGGAGCTGTCTCAGAGTGTGGCCAATCTAGGGGAGAGGCTGGATGCGCAGGCCTCTCTAAGCGCTCAACCCGAAGCCCTACGCCGTAGGCTTCAGGAAACAGGGGAGATCCGCTCTGAGCTGGAACAGAGACGGGGTCAACTGGCCCAGGCTGAGCAGCTGTGTGAGGAGCTCAGCACAATCGTGGCCGAACCGTATCTCAGAGATGAGTTGCACAAGAGACTGGAGAGTGTGAGCGGCCCCCTCAAGAACCTAGAAGAACGGGCTGGTGAGTAACATTTACCGTAATGCTGGGTCAGAAATTAACTTTTTTATTAAGGGGCAATATTTGCCCACTGGAATTTGAATCAAATGTATAATTACTTATTAAATACACTACCGGTCAAAAGTTTAAGGTCGGTAAGATTTTTATGTTTTTAAAAGAAGTCTCTTCTGCTCACCAAGGCTGCATTTTTTTGATAAAAAATACACAAAAAACACAGTAATATTGTGTAATATTATGACAATTTAAAATGACCTTTCTTATGTTAATTTATATTAAAATGTAATTTATTCCTCTGAAAAAAAGCTGAATTTTCAGCATCATTACTCCAGTCTTCAGTGTCACATGATCCTTCACAAATCACTCTAATATGATGATTTTATGCTCCAAAAACATGTATGATTATTATCCATGTTGAAAACAGTTTTTTACATTTTTATTTCAGGATTCTTTGATGAATAGAAAGTTCAAAGAACAGCATTTATTTAATTAGAATCTTTTCTAACATTATAAATGTCTTTACTGTAACTTTTGATCAATGTAACTCATCCGTTGATGAATAGAAGTATTGATTTCTTATTTATGTCCCCAAAAAATAAAATACAAATTCTTACTGACCCCAAACTTTTTAAAGGGTAATGTTTAATGTAACAAAAGCTTTCCATTTCAGATAAAAGCTGTTCTTTTGATCTTTCTATTCATCAAAGAATCCTGAAATAAAAATGTAAAAAACTGTTTTCAACTTGGATAATAATCATACATGTTTTTGGAGCATTAAATCATCATATTAGAGTGATTTGTGAAGGATCATGTGACACTGAAGACTGGAGTAATGATGCTGAAAATTCAGTATTTTTTCAGAGGAATAAATTACATAAATTAAATAAATTACATAAATAAATTATAAATTATATTTTATAAATTAAAATTTTAATATATATTAACATAAAAAAGTAATTTTAAATTGTCATAATATTTCACAATATTACTGTGTTTTTGTGTATTTTTAACAAAAAATTCCAGCATTGGTGAGCAGAAGAGACTTCTTTTAAAAACATAAAAAATCTTACCCATCCTTAACTTGTGACCGGTAGTGTATATGTGTGTTGTCTTATTTATAATACCTATTTTTAACCAATTATAATATTATTCAATTAGAATACAGCGATTGTTACCAATAAAATTTTATCAACATCAACAAAAGCCATTTTACACTGCAAAGGCAGAACAGAATCTACATCTGACATGGCATTAATGTTTATGGAAAGGTGGAATACATGTCTTTACACAAAAACTGCATAATGTATATAGATGACATACATGTATTAATAATACTATTTATTATAAACTTTAGTAGTAATTGATTTAGTTTAACTGTGTAGTTCTCTTAGTTCTGGGGTGAGACAATTCTGTTGTCATCACCAATAATCTCCCACCCTTCCATAATATATGGTTTTGTGCATGTACTGTATATAAAAGTAACCGTCCCTCTCACTGCTGTCTTTCAGCTGATGGCTTGTCCCAGCTGCAGGCCGCCCTGTCCAGCACTCAGCAATTCCAACAGATGTTTGATGAGCTTCGTGGCTGGTTGGATGGGCAGGATGGGAGTCACACAGCTGGTATTTCTGATGCTCTCCCTTGCCAACCTGACACTTTGAAGACCCTTCTCGCCCAACAAGAGGATCTCCAGCGAGCCATGGCACAACAACGTGGATCCTATGAGCTCATCCAGGCCGAGGGGGCATCTCTACTGGCATCCCTCCCTGCTGGAGATGAGCGATTAGCCCTACAGACTCGATTAAACACCTTACGGCAAGACTGGGAGGGCATGAACCAACAGACCACTGAGAAACACAGTCGAATAAAAGAGACGCTGTCCCGTGCTGAGCTGTACCAACAACATCACAATGAGCTTGTACCTTGGGTTGCAGAATGTGAAGAAAGGGAGGCAGAGATCCACCCATCACTGGATTCCCACCGCCTTAGACGAGGCTTTGCAAAAGGCTAGACAGTTGAGTATGGACTTAGATCGCCGTCGCCCCCTCTTAGAGTCTCTGAACACGGCAGCAGATCAACTGCTGGAGCAGAGCTGCATTGGTGAAGAAGAAGTGAGGGATGAAAAGGCTCAGCTCAATCGGCAGGGTAGACAGCCTCTCTGAGCGACTACAGGGACGAACGGCTCAGCTAGAGGAGTTGGGAAGCAGACTGAAGGAGTTTGAAGAGGGCAGACTGGCTGTGGAGAGAAGGCTCGAAGCAGCCAAGCATCAGATCGAGGTTCAGGAGGCACTTGGGCCACAAGCTTGTAGCAACAAAAGCCTGGACCGTTTGCGTAGCCAACAGGAACTGTTAAACTCTATACAGCCGCAGGTGGTGTACCTGCGAAACCTGGCTCAGGGGTTGCTGCAGGACGCACCCGAGATATCCGGGCCGGCGAAGATGGCGGCAAGAGGCTAATGCAGCAGGCTTGTGATACCGAAAAGAGTTTGAAGAAGTTACTGAGAAGGTGAGAGAATCTGCACATGATCAGGAGCCTCTGGAATATGTCTGGACTCAGGCGGTAGTTGGGATGTTATATATAACCTGATATGTAGTTCATGTCTGCGCTCATGCCGTAGTTTTTAAAAAAGAAGTCTTTTTTTTACCGTTGGTCCAGATTTGTCTTGTTTAATAGTTCTGTAGTCAAAAGTTTAATATTACCATTCAACTTTTAACAGGGATCAACAGGAAAATAATCATTCAATTATGCAGAGTTCAAATCTGCTGCAAAGCACCTCTAAAAATAAAAGTGTTACTGTTCAGCTGAGGTTAGTTCGGTGGTGATTCAGTTCAATTTAATAATTTTGTAAGTTCAATTCATCTAAGAAGCAATTCAGCTATGTCATTGTCCAGCTCAGTGGGGTTCGAGTAAATGATAGAAATCAAGAGAAAAGGTTGTTATTGTGAAATATTGTTATTGCTTGTTGTTGTTTAGCTCCATTTACCTTCATCTGTCCCCTTTCTTTTCCCTACAGACTGAGCAATGCTGCTCATCCTTGGAGTCCCGGTTGCAGGGCGTGGGAGAGGTCCAATCACATGTTCGAGATATTTTCTCCCGCCTGGCTGATTTGGATGATGAGCTGGACAGCCTTAGCCCTGTGGGACGAGATGCTGACTCCTTGGCTTCACAGGCCGACGCTGTCAGGGGCTTCCTGAGCCGACTCGATGCCCTCCGTGCCGAACTGGAGAGTCATGGTGGGGAATGTTCAACTATGCTGCGCAGAGAGGGGAGCTCTCCTGATCTTCTGGCCCTCAGGAGAGAAACCGAAGCCCTGAAACCGACAGGCCGGCAAGCTGAAAGAGCGTGGCCAGAACCGTCTGGCACTCATAGAAGCAGCAGAAGAACGTGTTAAGGAGTTCTACGCCCGACTGGCTGACCTACAGGGGCTGCTGGGACGGGCAGAGGAGGTCCTGAACACACAGGCCGTCGTTGGGACAGAAGTGGAGGTCATTAAACAGCAACTTCAAGAATTTAAGGTAGGAAAATATTTAGCAAACTGTATATTTTTGTGTATACTGTAGCTTTCATTTGCAATATCAGTTTCCATTGTGTGCTAACCACTGTTAGCTAACAATATTCATGCCACTGGAGTCTCTAAGGCTTCAGTCCCAGAGGGGCTCAATCCGCCTACCTAAGCATGAGCTCATGTGGCACAGTCTTGTTTTTTCAATATCTAAACAATGTCTAGCAAAGACCTCATCATGCACAATGTGGTTTAAGTTTGACATGTTCCTGAATCAACCACCCTACCCATAAATTCAGTGGGCAATGTTTTGCAGATGATGCAGGATGATGCTCCTGAACCTGCAAAGACTTTTGATCCAGGAACATGTCCTAATTGTGTAAATCACATAAGGCCAGGGCTGCATGGAGTGGGGGGGGGGGGGTCATATTTGGATTTTTTTGGAAATTGTGATTGCAATTTAAAATGTGATTAGAAAAAAGCCTCCAGGTTTGCTGAGCTTCTTGGACAATTAATGGCTGTCTTAATTACTTAATTTTCCCTATTAGCCCTCAAAGCTTCTCTTTTGTTGACAATAGGCTTTATGCACGAACCCTACTGACGTGTGTCCGAAGAATCTCAGTCAGCGTCTTTACTTCCGGAAGCGCGTTCTGCAGGCCAAGTGTATAGAGGCAAAACTTCAATAAAATCAGTTTTCTCAGAAACGGAGACAACGATTTTAGAAACGCTGATTCGCTAGTCGAATTTCGTACGATATGAGAGAATACTAACCCTCAAAGTTGTTGTTGTAGCTCGAAATATATAATTTAAATAACTTTTCTTTTTTACTCTTGTGTGACAGCTAACTGCCTCACAGTGTTAACAACATTCACATTAACCACAGCAAGTGTAATTTGACACTATCTCCACCTAATGCAAAACCGGCTTCTGACCATATACAGACGCAGCACCGGATGTAACTGGGCGTGCTGAGACAAACCCGGAAGCGATCGTGCATAGAGGCTATTGCTGGTTTATAGGCACTTTTTAAAAGTCCTGCGTTCCCAAATCCACGTTATAAGCGCATCTCTAAATATTTATTTCATTAAATCACAACTTTTGTTGTCCCACTAAGCCATATTGTGATTTGGGTTTTATTTTGATCAATAATGCAGCTACATCTGGCTCATGTTTGTTGTGAGCTTAGCAGGAATGTTTTCATTGACTATGCAAACCAGGGTTTTTCCTGGCTCAAAATGAGGCGGAGGTGGTAAAATCGTCACACTAGGGGGGGTCCGGGGGCATGCCCCCGGAAGAAAATTTTGCACGTTTTAAAAGATAAATGCATTAATCTGGTGCACTCCGCACGTCATTATGGAACGTTTTCTGGCTCAAAATTAGGTGGTAAAAAAAATCCAGATCATATGTACACATGAAAGTGTACCGTGCCTTCAACTGGCTGAAAAAAAAACAACTTTTTACAAGCATGCTTTTTTTTTTTTGTTAGGTATTTTTATAATCAGATAATTAGATTTTAATTACAGGTCATAGGGGCCATATTAACAACAGTGTAGTTGAATAGCAACAAGCATTTGCGTTCATTTACACAACCAGAAAAATGTGTCTCTATTTCAGATTTTTCAAACATGAACATTTGGTCTAATAAAACATTGGTACCTAGTCAATCGTTCTCTGAGATTTGTTTTCATTATAATCGAATGTAAAGAGTTTTATCTCTAAAAACTGTTTAGCATATAATGCTAGTACTGGGGGCATTGACTAAGTAAAAAGAAATCGCTAGTTTATACCACTAACAAGGCTCAAAATAGCCCCACACTAACAAAGAAACATAATGTGTGTCCATACATGCAAAACGAAGCATTGAGAACTTTGTAAGTGTACAGACCGTTTAATAAGAAGATATGTTATAAAGACAGTTCAATTCATGTATACAGACAGGAGCCATCTTTGAATATAGTCTCGATAAGTCAAACCACGAACGTCGTGCGTGAGTGAGCTGAACTGTATGAAGTTCAGCGAACTTCTGAACTGTATGAACGGCGTTCGGGGATCGACTTATCAAGACTATATTTTAAGATGGCTCCTGTCTGTATACCAGAGTGAACTGTCTTTATAACGTATCTTCTTATTTAACGGTCTGTACTCTTACAAAGTTCTCAATGCTTCGTTTTGCATGTATGGGGCACTCATTATTGCTCCGTCCGAGACCAGCAAGTTTAAATGCTTTTTCTGATGCCGTCGAAATGCGCAGAACGATTTGAGAATGGACACAGGCCGTGAACCCGCAGCGGAACCGTGTCGGTGGAAAAGAGGTATCTAATCATGTGATTCCCTGACTTGAGTTTTGTCGAGAGGCGGAGGCGGCCCGAAATTTGACGGAGGCGGCCGCCTCATAATTGTCTATGCAGGAAAAACCCTGCAAACTCTCAGGTGGACCCATTTGCAGCTTAAAAACTACAGAGCAATCTGAATTCAGTTGCACACACTCTGAGCCTCTTGCCCCTCAAAAGCAAGAAAAATGTATCAATATCTGTGTGGCACTTTGAATATTTGTATTACCGCAGGGTGAAAGCACTATCCTTTGATAAATCCTCCTTTCCCAACATGTTCTTGCTGTTTTCCTCCTATCATCTCTGTGATGGTGGCAAGAGAATAAGGACTTGTCAGCTCTTACTTAGAGTGGGCTGCCCGAGTTCACCTTTCCTCCCGTCCGTCTGATGAAACGTCTTTATCTCTCTTACTCATGCCTCTTGGGGGTGGTGAAAGAAAGGAGAGTGTGAAAGTAAAGAGGTGTAGGTGGAAGTGGGAAGGAATGGAGCTGAGGAAATGACGGATGTAGTGGGCGTCTGAGACCTCCAGGAGCAGGAGAGTGAATCAGTGCTATAGAAAATATGTCTTGCTGAGACTGAATCATTCCTTCCTCTGCCATGTTTGATTGCTCAGCAACAACAGCATGAGTAGTTTAAAGACTCAGTGGTATTGAATTAGTCCAGTGACCTTTAGCTGAACATTTGAAGATTTTAAATGGCAACATTTATTATCAAAGACTTTTTGAAGTTCTTGGAATTTGGGATAAAGGGTGAAATTTGTCACTGTGTCATTTGTGTTCTTCCGAGACTTTGTAATTTCATGCAAGGTAAATCTCCCATTGTGGGTTTTTTTTTTCCATAGTACTGCATCCCTCTGTTCAGTGTTAACATTGAGAGCTCATTAATGATGTCACCACTGTGATGGACCCTGAGATAAATCTGACCACACAGCTAATCTGTGTCAATATGGAAGCATAAGAAGGGAAGAAAAAAAGAGCTGGGGACACTTTGCTGTATATCAGTCATGTGAATAGTGGAGAGACAATAAAATAGTTATAGATTTACTAGCAAATTTAATTTCTGATGTATCATGTGACACTGAAGACTGGAGTAATTATGCTGAAAATACAGCTTTGCATCACAGGATTAAATGACATTTTAAAGTGTAATCATATTTTACTTTTTTACTGTATTATTATTTTTTATAAATGTAGCATTGACTTTTCAACGCCTATCCTCATTAACATGCACCACCTGAGGAAGTCTTGAAGTCTTTCCACACACATTTTTTGAGTATTCTGTTTTTCCACTACTTGCTTGTCTCATCTAGGCGTAGCGGTCTAATAAAGCTCTCAATCAAATTTTTAACAATATGGTTGACTCAAAGCACGGCATTACCCATTTTCTCATCTTCTGCTTTTCTTTCTTTCTCTCTTATTCTCTCATGGGTGCTAAATGAAAGCAGGTTGTTTAGGCAGACAGACTGTGAGAGGGGCAGAAAAGGGACTGAATAGAGGACTAAGAATAAGTGGGTGTTGTTGATATGGTCAAGTGCATGTCTAATCAATACAGCGTGAAGTGGAGTTCAAGAATGAAGTCAAAGCCAGCACAGTATATAAAGTACAATGGGCTTCAGTCGTGCTGATGTTGAATCTTGGATACACTATTCTAACATCCAAGTGTATTTCCTACTAGATTTCTCTTTCTGCCAGGCATTTTAGTTTTTAAAAAATGTATTGAATTGAGTTCATTGAATAATCCTAATTGTCTTCCTTAATGCTCAGTCTGACTGTGATCAGCACAAATTCAGTCAGTGGTATTATAACAAAGGCAGTGGAAAATTACAGCTTCTCAATATTGTCTTGTGACCTTGAAATGGAGAGAGCCACGTATCCCAAACTCTTGAAGAGTGTACAAGCCACAAATTGAGATATAACCGTAAAAATAATGTAATGTATATCTATAAGTTGTATATTTTTCTTTTTATTATATTATTTATTCATTATATATCATATATTTTCATAAAGCAAAGCAACAATGTTATGCTGCAGCATGAATATAATTTGTTACAGTAAAAAAGTCACAAGTGGACTATTGAACCCCACTGTATGTATTTGTAGTCTAGAGGTTATTTTTAGGAAGCTGAGGAGATGAGATCGCATTCAGTGAAAAAAGGAAAAAGATGAATAAAATGCGTTCAGAAAGACATCCAACTTGGCTCCAAGCACTTGTCATTTTTCCGTCTTCTCCGCCCCATTTCTCTCTTTCGTCTTCCACTTTGAAATGAAACATCGTAAGATAAATTTGAGTGCAGCCCGTTCGTCTGCCACTCGAATAGTCTGCTCTCATTTTCGCCTCACTCCACGCAAGCCAGACTCCATTTCAAAGACACCAAATCCAAAATGATGTCATTGCTGAAAGGGGTGGAGAGGGGAGGGTGATCCTGTGTGTGTGTCTGAGAGGTTTTTTTGTTGTGCAAGCTCCGTCAGGGCAGCTGCGGGGGGCATGGGGTATTAAGAGAAGGTGTCAGATTAGTCAGTGTCATTGTTTAGCTTTTCAACAATGAGCGTATTGAGATGTTGTGGAAATCGGTCGGAGAGAGCCAGGGCTTTTCACACTTATGACTTCAATGTGAAATGTCTAGCCGGTGTCGTCCAGTGTTTCCTGTCTGAATATGTTCTCATATTTATCAGCAGGCGTGTGCTATAGGGTGACATGTAGACACAGAAGGTGTGTTTGTATGTTGTTGGGAGTGTGTCCGCAGGTCCATGTGTGAGAATGTTTCTAATTCCAGTCCGTGTGGAGCGTCCGGCATCCCAGCTGTCTCCCCACCCTTAACCCTGGAAACACACACACATGTACACATAACCTGGGTGTGGTTGCCCCCTCCTTAAAATTCTTGTCCCTTACGTACCCTTGTGTGCTCCCATGTCGCTCTGTCCCAGAGCAGCTGAGGCTTGAGCCAGCGGGCCGGATGAAGTGCTAGATTGGAGTAAAGCGAGGGCCCCTTTTCCAACTGGGAATTCCTTCACAGGGCTGTTGGGATGAGGGAATGGCTTCTAAATCAAATCAGGTTGTCCACACTG
The DNA here is from genome assembly GCA_030378365.1 of Hybognathus amarus. NCBI lineage: Eukaryota > Metazoa > Chordata > Actinopteri > Cypriniformes > Leuciscidae > Hybognathus > Hybognathus amarus. The sequence continues at coordinate 44,338 of JAQIUQ010004114.1, forward strand.
TCCTCAACCTTGCCGCTTATATCTTTACTACTTCCATCACTCCATCACTCTTGCTGGTTTGTCTATTTTTATCGACCTCTTTTTACGTAGATCACAGCTTTTCTTCCACATAAACAACTGTGGAGACTGTCATGACCTGCCCCCACCCAAACCTTAGGGGGTTCCCTTTAACTCATCAATCTTGTGGCCTCCTAGTCAAATAAGTAGATTAGCACTTTCCTGGAAGAATGAATTTATCACTATTGCAACAAGGTAATGTAAAGTAAAGTTCTTGCAATTAGTATATTAACATGGTGAGTCTCTTAGAAAATTCTGTCATATTTCACCCAAATTAAAATGAAATAAAAATTTACATTTGTTACTGATACAAACTTGTAAAAAAAAGTCTTATATGACCATAATAATAATAATAATTTTGGCATAATTTTTGTGTCAGTTAATCCCAGTTTATACTTCCAAATCAGTGTAATGGAAAAAAAAATATTCCTGTTATTTTTTTAAATTCATTTTGTTCAGATGCAAAAGCCTCTAAATGCCATTTGAAATTTTCTTCTAAAATGTCCATTTTTATCAAGCTTGTATATTTAAGTTCAGTAATTTCACTTAAATGACAATTAATAGGTAATCTCCATTGCCATTTAAGTGAAATTACTGAACTTTAATATACAAGCTTGATACAAATGGTCATTTTAGAAGAAAATTTCAAATGGCACTTAGAGGCTTTTGCATCTGAACTCTTCAAATATTATTTTTTTACTGTAATTACAATCAAATTCTTCAGAAGTGAAAAGTGATTCAATAATATACTGAACATGTCACAATGCTAAATATTTTAATAGGCCTACTTTTCCATTAGCTTTGATAAAAGGTTTATGGAGGGTACACTTTGTATGAACCTCACCTGGATGAATCAGGCTTGCAATTGGGCCTAGTTAGATAGCCTATCTGTATTTCTACCTGTTTCCAGTCTATGGTCGTGGTGATGCTATATGTTTTTGTAGCCTCCAAAAACTTTGTGGTTAAGCATTTCTGTGCCATATCTTATCAATCTCTGATGTCATTCCAGTGTAATTTCCATTTCTGCAGTTACCCTGGAACATATTTCACCTGTACATATAATTATATCAGTTTGCTCATATTCAGTTTATTTTTTGCACTAAGGGGTTCATTAAATTAGGATAACATATTTAGACTAATCTGATGACTTATTATATCTAAATTGACCACGTTCTATAGATCAAACACTGGTGTTTGAGTGTGCATGCACACATGTGTGTTATGTCATGCTCTCTTTAGCTGTTCCCATTCCCTGATATTGTTTCAGCTGTTGTGCATTACTGTGGCATTCCATAGAAAAGCCCACTTTCCCTTCCAGTTAGTCTCAATTATCTCACCAACAGAAATAAATAGGAACTTAATGTAAATAGGGTTACTCCACTGACATTTGGAAATAATTACCAAGATAATAATCAATGTTTTGACTGAAGTGAAATGTGGGAACAAGGTTGTGATTTACATGGTTTATTTTTTTCCCTAAATAACAGCTTTATGAACTAAATGCTAAGCTTTAGGTTAATGCTTTATGTGCTAATGTGTTCATTCAAAACCTATTTTATTGCTTTAATTTCGGTGACAAGACCAGACTCTTTTCCTTTATCTTAGCAGAGCTGTTTGTATTCCTGTCTCTACTGCATATGTCTTTGTGTCTGTGGTGGTGAGAGAGAACAATGCACACATTGAGTCATTCAGGTAAAGCCATGGTGGTTAATTATAAATCTACTGCTGAGATAGACAAAATGAGAGACACGCTACCTAGTAACCAGTGTGGCAAAGGGAACGAGAGAAGAGGGGGTAAATGAACAACCGAAACAAACAGATGAGGCTTTCAGTACCTTTTCACTTATAGTGCAATCAGGCAGGAAGAGAGAGAGAGTAGCAAGAGTAGTGAGCAAGCAACAAAGATAAAGAAGGAAAACAAAATCAACAGGTGCTATGCTGAGGCAACAAATAGCCCTCTAAGTCAATAATGTTCTCAGGCCTCGTGCTTGTTTTGCTGAGTGACCACCAGTGTTTAAATGGGGCCGCTTTAGTACAAGACACAAAGCACTGAGTAGCACTTTACCTATGCCAATCAGTTCAGTTCCAACTATAGTCTGTGTGGGGATTTTGGGGTTTGAACCCCTCCCTCTTCCTGTCTGAGTCAAGACTGTGACTCTTTAACTAGGCGTGACTGGCCAAATGACCAGTCACTGAAAGAATGAGGAAAAGTAGAGTGGGGATGCACCAGTCAAGCAGTCATGAATTTAATTGATATAAGGAAGTGCAGGATTTAGACTGGCTACACGTACAGCCAGGATAGGTTTAGATTCATTGTTTGGGTCTCTTACTTTGTTTTGTGTGCAAATGTATTTTGTATTACATGTTATCCTCCAATAGTGTCTGGGATGCACATGTGTTCGGTTTCGAATTTGCTGAGGATTACGGCTCACTGAAACCTAGTTTTATGTGGTTAGAGGGAGAGAGCACAAGCACTAGCAAAATGGACAACAAACCTCTTTTGTTTCTGTAGGGAGGTTTGTGTTAGAAGCAGCCATAACAGCTGCAACCCAACTGACACAGAGGGGTAAAGAGTTTATAAAAAGACAGAGAATTTAGCTTGCTTGATATGCAGGCCACGGGGAGCGTGGTGTTTCAGCAACAGTTAGATATCTGAAGACTAACAAGCCCCTCCCCCACTTCATGTGTGAGTGTGTGTGTGTGTTTTTCTGCATGCATTTGTGATTTTTGGACAGAGTGCCATGAAGAATAGGCAGACATGCGATTGGTGTTTATTCTCTGCTGGGGCTTTTTAAAGGAACATGTACAGCCATCATTTACTGTCCCTTACTGTCCCTTATTTTTCCAGAACACAAAAGGAAAGATTTTGAAGAATTTTCCATGCAGTCACAATGAATGAGTACTAAAGCCTTTCAGCAGGGGCTTGTGAGCTATATTCCAAGTCTTGCTTTGTGTGAGAGATGCATCAAAAAAGTTTTACATGTTGATTCATTAGAGAATGTCAAATGTATCAATGGAAAAATATGTATATATCAAGTCAATATATTTGTATAATATAACACACATTGTATTGGCCTGTTTTTATGCTACCATTTTGTCCTTTTTGAAGCTTTAAAGCTTAAGTCCCTGTTGAAGAAAAAAACCTGGAAAACTTTTCCCCTCTAAAATTTCTCCTTTTTATGTTGCACAGAAGAAAAATTAATGCAGATTTATAGAACATGCTAAAAAATGTTGGTGAACTATCCATTTACACTCTAAATGAAGGATATACAGAGTTGCAATCTGTGCAATAAAACTAAGAAAAATGAGATTACACACTTTAATTTTGTACACATTACAAAATTACACACACTAATATTGAAAGCTCACACTTTGTACTCCCGTTTCATGCTGGTCTGGGTGGGTGGACACTATGTGGAACGCTCATTCATTTTTATGTCATGTTATCCTGATGCACCTCATCAGAGGCCCCAGTAACCCCCAGCCCCCTTATGCTCGCTCCTGACAGGATTGTGTTACAGAAGAGTAGCAGACGGGAATGCACAAGTGGGGTGTGTGAATATGCCAGACTTTTGTATGTCCTTCTGTATTGTTTTGTTGTTATAGAAGGCCCATCTTAAAAAGGGAGGGAGGTTACTGAACAGTGAGAGGGAATCTGTGCAAGGGGATTTTTTTTGACGTATGGCAGTTTATTTGAGGGGGAAGAAGGGCAGCCGTTATTTCTTTAAATCCATCTTGCAAGCTCCCTCCTCTTTCCCCCACTCACCACTCCCACTTTAGTTATCGTTTTCACTCTCACTTTTCCTGTCTATCTATTGTGCTCCAGAGTTTGTGGTTTGCTTCAGTCATTTGCTCTTTTTTGAGTGGGAGTGTTTATCCCAGCTGATTCAGGTTTAGATTACAGCAAAGTGATGAATATCAACTGAAAATAAGCTTTATCATTTACTCAGTTGACTCATTGAAGCTCACTGTACACATGATAGAAGAAAACTCTTATCGAGAGCATGTCGCCCTCTCTTCTTCAATACCGCTTAGTTTACATAGATGGTTGCTATAGAGCTTAGAATTTGATAAGCTGCTCCTGTTATCCAGTGATTCTGCAGAAACACATCAGATCCCAGATTGGTCACTCCCACTGACTCCATGGTCCCTCCTCCCACTCACTTTATCTTGGGCTCTAGCGTTGTCTCGCATGTTTTTTTGGAAGGGGAAACCGGCATGATTGGACCACTTCCTGTGTTTTAAAACCACAGCAGGAAACAGAACAAACTGGAGCTGGATTCAAACAAAAACAGAGAGAGAGAGAAGGGAGAGAGAGCAGAGAAGAAAAAAGAGAGGCGAATTGTGTGTGTGTGAGAGAGAGAGAGAGAGAAGGGGGAGTGAACGAGAGAGGAAAACTGGGAGATTTTTTTAGCAGCTGCAAACCATTTCAGCTGTGAAGTAGCTTTCGAACAGACAGAGAAAAGCGTATATGAGAAAGAAAGCCTGCACAGGAAGAAATCAGAGAAAGAAGAGCAAGAACATCCGTGGATCCTAGCTGTGCTGTGTTTGGAGTTTTGAAAGAAGAAAATAAGAGAACAGGGAGTGTGTCCGGGGATTGTCTGGGAATCACAGTGCCTGAAGTGCAAGGCAGCACTTGGAATGAAGCTCTGTCTGGGTCTCTGCCTTCTGGATACAGTCCCTTGACTCTCAACTCTCTCCCCGGCTGAACTGGACTCACTGGATCTACATACCCTCAACCCTTCTGGACACAGACACCTTTTGGACCCATATATTATCCTGAATGAAAGGATTGCAAAAAAAATACATTTTTATGTTTGAAGAACGTCTTTTTTACTTTAAATATGAAATGAACAAGTCACAAAGAGTGTTGGATTTCATTGATTTCAATCCCTTGTGCTCAATCTGCTGAAGAGGGCAAGATAAAAGAGAAGGATGAAGTATTTCAGGGACAGATGGCTTCTCTTCCTGACATGCTCTATTAATGCTTCATTATAGGATTAAAAAGAGGAAGCAGAAATTGATAAAGAATACACAGCAGGAAAACTGGTAGGACTGTTGGAAGAGTGAGTCCGTTATGTTTTTTTAATTGTTTCTTTTTAAATATCTTTAGAGTTATCAAGTTTTTTTTTTTTTAAGATGCCTTGTTTTTCGAAATTTTTCCAAGGAATTATGTCTATTACATTATGTTCTTAAAAGAAAAGGGAGATGAGAGACAAAATCTCCTGACTGGCACTTTTTGTTTTTCTTTGTCAAACTCAGTTTTATGTAACAGAGTGTGGATATCTCACCTTAAAAGGAGCCTCATACAGCTTTGCCTGCTGCTCTTGGAGATGGTGAAAGTAGCCGAAGCCCTGCATTGATTTTTCCTGTTGTGGCAGCAGGAAGGAGAGTCGAGAGGAAGCAGCACTAAGGAAGGAAAGGATTTGGGATTTTGCTCTTGTTTTGAGGATTTGGGACTCAGAAGGGAAACAAAGGAATATTCTCTAGAAGGGATGTTATTATTCTATTATGGATTTTGGATGTCTCACTCAGACACTTACCAGCTTTTTGTATATTTTTCTTACCAGTGATATGTTGCTGCACAGATTTATCCATGCAAAGGAGACATTTCTAATGCATTTCAGCATTGCACGTGCAGATGCCGACATGTAGCTCTGAATCAAGAGCTTGCACCTTTTTTTACTTGGATATTTATGCTGGATGTTGAGCATCATAACAGATTGTATACTGAGAATTCAGTGCATGACTGTATGTGTGTGTTCAGAACCTCACTGAATACTCACTGCAGGCTTTGTTTGTGGAACAGTAACCATCCCATCTCAGCCCCTTGAGGGCGCTGTAGTTTGGGATGGGAAAACCTCTGAGCCGCCCGGACTGCTTGCGGCAGAACCCCAGGTGCCTTGGGAAGGGCGACGATGAGGAGGCATATATTGAGGACTGCTATGTACCCCAGCGCTCAATTTATGACACCATGCGCATCAATGAGCAGATTGATCAAGGCTCAAAGCTCAGCCAGCCTTCTCGCAGCACACTGGGTTCAGGGGGTGGTGAGGGAAGTACACTCTCCAGCAATGGGACTTTGGGAGCCGACATATGTGGAGTATTTGTTGCAAGAGGAGGGCCTTCTGATGCAGGTGTGAAAAAGCTGGATGAAAGAGTTATTTTTGATGCTCTGAAACTCACCGGTGACCCTCAGTAGTATGTCACCTGTCGGAGGAGTCGGCTCTGGAGTGGTTATTCCTGCATCAAATTCAGCTGCTGTTGGGGCAGCTGTTGTGACAAAAAGGAGGCATCAGGGTGGTGACAAGAAGGACAATCCAAATCGGCGCTCCTGGAAAGCTTTTATGCCCCCTACTTACCCCTGAGTTTGCAGAACGTTTCAGAGCTTTCACCTGGAGGAGTGGAGAGAAACGTCTGTCTGGGGCTGGAATTCCAGTTTCTCCTCTCCATCCGGGTGCCATCTTTACTAGCCTCATCTATTCCTTCTACATCATCGCCACCTTTGACAACACCTTTCTCACACTCCCCTGTCTCATCTGGAGGTCCTCAAACTCCACCTGTCTCTAGCTCTCCTTCTTTCACTCCCACTGTTAGTCCAATTCCTCCTCATCTTCCTCATCCGCACAGACAAAAACAGCCACTCCAACTGCACTCCCAAAAACTTGCTACTGCTCTGCACTCTCCCTCAAAAGAACAACCACCCTCAGAGACTACTACTTGTGCTCAGCCGGACACTCCACAACCTAGTCCTAGTATCTCTCAACAGGCTGAGAAAAAAGAGGCGAACAGAGTAAACCAACTCCTGCCTCACTGTGTGTTAGAAGTGTCTCAGAAGAACCACCACAAATCTGGGATATTACTGCAGCTAGAACCTCTGAAAATGAGCGAGACTCACCACTACTGGAACATGACCAAGACACTGTTCCACTATTACCTCCAAAACCAGTATTTTGTCCCCCCACTAAAGCCCGTACCTGGCCCCGCAGTATGAGGGGCAGTAAAAGGTCACTTGGGCATGGAAGGGTTCTCCCTATCCTGCCCCCACTGCCCCCATTCTTGGTGAGGAGAGTGATGAGGAATCTTTGTACCTGTTGGATCCTCCATCACCTTTCCTGCAAGAAGGAGAGGGACTTAATTATGGGGGTTTGCCCTTGTCTCCCTGTATCAGTCAGGAGGGTGGTGAGAATGGTTTATTGGGCTGGCCACCTCCTACTGTTGGACTAAGAGAGAAGACGGCCTCTGAACTTTGCTTTGAAGAAGATGAACGCAGAATCTTGCAGGAGTTCAGAGGAGGATGAGATGGATAGAGAGCAAGAAAAGAAAGAAGAGGAGGAGAGACTGGAGATGGAGGAGAGAAATTGGCAAGCAGTGTTGAAACTGGAGAGCAGTGAAACATGTGGTTTAACTTGGGAGGTTGAAGAGGAGGAATCACAGTTACAAGATTGGGAAACGCAACAACTTGCATCCTCAGGCCACTGGCCCCTTTTGACACCACCTGTGGGATTTGGAGGCTCAGAGGCCCCTAGTGCTTCCCCCTGCCCCAGCTCAGAGGCAGGTTCAGACGAACTCTTTCTTGAGCTGGAAAGACAGTGTTTGGAAGAAGACACAGACAAATCAACTGTTTCTGAGAAGAGGGATCTTTCTCACACTTCTGATTACTCGGATACCTGTGACAAATTGCTTGAAGTTAACATAGATCAAGCTGATGCCAGACATGAATGCGACATCAAAGAACTGTATGATGAAGATTGTATTGTGACGTCATCACATGACATTATACATCATGTAGAGCACACAGATCAGACTGAGCCAAGTGTAACACAAATGAATCAAAACTCACCAGAATGTACACAAAGCTGCTTTTCTCTTGAAGATATTGACCAAAGCCAAGACCAAGTAAAAATATGTATTCCCTGTGATAGTGAAGGTAATAATCATGATCAAAATTATACTTCATATATAGCTGATGCAAATGCTTTAGATTCTGAATCAAGTGATATTCAAACCTTACACCAAGATAGGACTGTTCCATCTGACACAATTCTGACTGTGAGCTATGAGCGACCAGATAGTTATTCAGATATAGGCATTGGACCTTTATCAGATCATGAACAGCAACAGCAAGAGCAAGAGGAGGTAATGAAACAAGATGAGACATCTGACATTCATATCTCCTTAGAGCATGGATTTTCCCCCCAGAGAATTTGAATCCAGATGTTGAATGCAATATGAATCTTGGCATCTTTAAGACTGATTTGGAAGGGGTGGAAATTGAGGACAGTTTTCACCAGTCTCCAGAGTGCTCTGTCTTGGAAGATGAGGCAGAAAGTGAAGTTAGGAACAGTCACTGTGAGACTGTCTCTCATGAGGATACAGTTTCCTCTGAGCCTGCTCAAGTAACTATGGAAATGACTTCTGACCAAGAGGGAGCTTTTTTAAAATCAGAGAAAGAAGAGATTTCAGTCTCCATGGAAGTATTTGTTGAAGAGGAGGTGTCATCACATGAGTGGGAAGTAACAGAGGCTGTTCAGGGGACCACAAGTACACCAAAATCAGATGCCTCATACTCACAGTTAGACTCTCCAAATATCAGTATTGAATCTGCTCCACCTTCCCCCTGCCCCTGAACACGACTACCACTAAACATGAGTCAAGAACAGCAGGACTTGAAAAGCAAAGATGGTGATGCTTTTGTTGCAACAGACAGTTTTGTTTATTTAGCTGTGGCTGTGCCACCTGAGTATCATCAGGATGGTCCCCCATCTCCATCAGTGGAATCAGCCCCTCCGAGCCCCTCCCAAAATGCTGCCCTGAGCCAGAGGAAGGGGCATTTCTCTCTTCCGATAGTTTTGTTTACCTGGCAGCCCCTGAGCGGCTTGTGTCTGATGGGGGCTCCGCCTGTGAAGACTGTCAGGATTTGGACTCTGAGTCAGAGGAGACCCGATCAGGTGTTGACTTTGTACTTGGTTCAATGACTGGGGATAGTGAATGGGACTCAGATGGATCAGGCTTAGAGACTGTGCACCAACAGAGGGACCAGTGGGAGCAACTAGAGCCAGGCCTTTTATATGGTCTTTTTAACGAGGTAGAGAATCGGACAAGCTCTCAGGAGGGTGTGGAATCATGTGACAATGACTATGAGGCCACCTGTGAAGCAAGATCTATGGAAGAAATCTCACCACTAAAACATGACCTTGATTTGGACACAAAGGTAAAATAACCTCTTAAATGTATTGTTTTAGGTGGTCAGTGCAAAGGTGGTCAGTGCAAACTCTGTCAGTTTATAGGTTGACTATTCTAAACCAGCTGGTCCTTTTGGTGACCAGAAAAAAAACTTTAGAGCAGTGACTCTCAAAATGTGTTTTGCATGTTATTGACTAAATGATAGGCCTAAATAAATAAATAAATAAATAAATAGCTGTAGTTAGTTTAATTGGAAAATAGAGGCTAATATATAAGATATGGGGTATAAAGTAAGGGTAATTTGTACACTTCTTTGGTGCCAACAACACAACTGTTGGTAATGGTTGGAAATAGTCAGTAGTTTCCCATAGTGTTCCCAAAGTACTCACCATAGTGTGTTTGTTGGAAAATTAATCATACAAGTTGATTTGTTTACAAGTTTTTTTTTATCTGACATACAAAAATTTTAGTGTGTCAGGAGGAAATATAATTTTACATTTTCAAAAATTCCCTTTGGCAGTAATTGTAATAATCCAGTGAGATTTATATCTGCACAAGGAATCTGACAAAAACCGGTATGACCCAGACAGAGATCTGATCTTACCATTGAGTCCATCTGGGATTACATGAAGAAACAGAAAAAACTGAGACAGACTAAATCCAGAAGAACTGCGGCAAACGTCTTCAATACACTTGAAGAAACCTACTTGCAAAGCTACAGTACTGTGAAAAGTTTTAGGTACTTATGTGAACATGCTGTAAAGTGAGGATGCTTTCAAAAATTAATGTAATAAATAGATTTTATTTATCAATTAACTTCTATTAACTAAATCTATCAGTATTTGTTGTGACCACCCTTTGTGTTTAAAACAGCGTTTGTCCTCTGTACACTTGCACTAGCTTTGCAGGTAGGTTTTGTCTTGGAGACGTTGCCACAGTTCTTCTGGATTTAGTCTGTCTCAGTTTTATGTAGTTTTACTGTATGTAATCCCAGATGGACTTTATGATGGTGAGATCAGATCAGAGCATACAGGCTGTTGTCAGACTCCTTGTGCATTCACAAATTAATGGCAAATTAATGTTTTTAAAATAAATAACTGGCTTAATTGTTTTTTTTTTTTTTTAAATACTCTAATATGCCTAAGACTTTAGCACAGTACTACTGATATACACTTTGTCTTAATATTCAAGCATATCCTTTCATTGATCCTTCCGGTCCTTAAAAGTGTGTTTGTGTTTCAGTTCTGAACCAATGTGTTTTTTTGTTCATGGGGACCAAAACACAGACTTCTTATGTATGATTGGTTAATCCATTAATATTCATAATCACTATTGTCTGAAATGTCTTCAGGCACATAGTATGTGTATCCTGGGATTCTTTGTGTGTTGCAGTGGGGATAACATGAAGACAGACAAGCTTGTTGAGTTACAAAAGCATGCTTACTCCAAGGTAAGTCAAACCCTAGTGATCGGTTGTGTGTTTGGTTTCAGGCAAATTGGTTTGTGCATACATTTGCATGCGTTTGCTTTTCTGCCTGTTTGAGCACTGCTTTGTCTAAGTGAGCACACTGTATGTGTTCAGAATAAGATTTAGGAGTCAGACAGGAATGTTTTTTGTAAATACATGTTATATTTCTTGACATAATGTGAGTGTGCGCTTGACATTCTCTTCTTGGCTATCGTGAGAAGAACCTGTGTCTGCTCTGCTTCACAGTGACAGTGGCGGGTGGCCGGAGACTGCCTGTTAGTTCTTAAGCTTTCTGGATGGTTATTGCATTACGATCAGCCTGACTGATCATCCACATCTCATTTGACCCTCTGCCCGGGCCAAATCTGCCTTTCTGTATGGTCACTCTCTAAACTCCCGATCTCTTCAAATGTAATTAGATGCAGGAACCCTATCAGGCTGGATTTGGGTACAGAGGATTAAAGCAACTGGGGGACTGAACAGGATCAGCTAGCAAATTATATTTGAGCTTGTTTGGGATAGAAATAAATTAAAAGGGAAGAACAAAATGTCTGATTTGAGTTCGTTGGCAAATATAAGGCTAGATTGCCGAAACCTTTGTTAAGCAACCGTAGACAACTGCTTCTCCATCTTTACAGGAGCGACACGCGAGTCGGCGTGACAGCTCACTCTCGCTTTCTGCACAGGAAGCTACAGACACTGTTTTTGAAGTGATTTAACATTATATTTTGATCCAGTGGGTTGCAAAAATCTGCATATAATTAGGAAAGTGAGGACTGTGTTTATAACGTGATCTAACATGATATCTGACCTTGCCCAGCGCCCATTAGATGTGCCCCTGGGCAAGTGACCAGTTGTGTTAATGGTTAGATCCGGCCATGGGTGGCTGTCGTCCAAACTGACTGAAAAACTCTTCAAATTCACCTCTTTTCTTTTGGTGCTGCAATTGAGATAAGGAAGTGAGAAATAAACATCAGGCCCTGTAAGAAGAGCCACATTTGGCTGTAACACACAAACACTGTATAAAGTTGTTGAAATGTAAACAGATGATAAGGACATGTCAGTCCTATCAAGGCAGGGGCAGACTCTCGCCCCGCAATGCCAAAAGCCGAGGGAGTCGACCACAGACCTCAGGAAAGATCTTTGTAATCTTTTGGAGCTGCTCTCCGTTACGGGCCGTCTCCAGTGAAATTGCATGCTTGCAGTGGGTGCTGATTTGGAGGGTAAAGTTAGAAGATTTTGCAACAGCCTGATCATGCAATGAACAAAGAGTCTCTATGGCAGAACACCTGGTCAGTACTCAAAATAAGAGCTGCATGAGCAATAAGAGGTGTCAGAAGAAACATCTGACGTAACATCTGAAACCCACACTCGTTTTTTTGAGTCTGTCCAGGGTAGAGTTTTAGAGACGGTCCGGTAAACAGACAAACTGATACGCACAGTGGAAAGGGAAGAGCAATCAGGGTGGGAGTGAGCACTGTTATGGCAACTGTGGGTATATCTGATTGTTTGGATAGTGATGACAGTAAAAGACAGTGTGGGAAACACCTGTGATTAAAGACTTCTATAAACAAAAGAGTTTGAGCGAACCCTGTGGCCCCGTCGGCACAACAACGGCCATAACAAAGCAGTCACACGTGCTGTTGGGGTGTAACGATATTCGAAACGAAAAAGCGTGATACACCACCCACGATACTTATCGCAATGCTCTCAATGGATCTCATGTCTTATGCGTACACAACGAATATTGCGCATTGTAGACTAACCACCATTGACACCCTATAATAGCAAGCTCCATGTTTTGTTACTTTTGATAATAAGCAAGCTGTAGTCTTTGAAATTATGTCTATTTGATAGTGAAATTCAAACAATAAATGCCGTTTTGGTGCTCTTAGATGTGGCGTGACAGATCACTGTACTAGCTTCTCATTTCAAAGCGGCAGCACGGAGCACGATATAAACGTAAATTACGCGATCATCTCTTCCTCAGTTACAGAATAAACATGAATGGACACCGAATGTTTGTTGAAAGATAGGCTACAGTATACTTACTGAAAGGCATCATAACTCGATATAATCGTGCAATCAGTGTTTCAACAGTGGAAATACATCAATAAAACTATTTTTTACCTTAGGCAAGTCATTCAGTGTCCACAGCTTGTTGGTTCGCTAACTCTTTCACTAAATAAATTGCAATATATTAGCCTATATATTGTATTTTACTTAACCTGTTAATGATATCCTGATTATTTAATGCATGTTTTAAATATCTGTCATGAAAATAACAGCAACTGTTTAAATTATTATATTTCAGTTACAAATTAAAACAAATAAGTAAAAACAAATGTTAATGCAAAAACCGCCTTATGTGCAGTACATGTTTCCATACAATGTCTTATTGGAGTGTTGTTGTTGATTATTATTATTATAACTAAAAATACTGAATTCAACTGAATTTAGGCTAAAAGTCTGTCCGTCCAAACCAGAACAGGCACAAATAGTGGGACGTAACGAACTGTCAGGTTTGTTTATTGTTACATCCCTAATATGCTGTAAACTCATTGACTGTTTTCAACCTAATTTGCTAAGTATGTATTAATGGAACCATGTAGATTATTTCCTTGTTAAAACATGTGGGTCAAACTATATAAAATGTAGTCATCCAAGGTCCTTTGAAAAGGAAACAGGGGTAAAGAGGGGCTAAGGAGACAGAGAGACCGGAAAAACACAGGAGGTGAAAGCAAAGACAGGAAGAGTAGGACTGGAGAGAGTCTCTATAGAACAAGAAAGTTGCTAGAGGCTATGTTTTCAGTGATTTAAAAGAAATGATATTATTGTAATATTAAGTCCAGACTGACAAGATAGCCTATTTGATGTTTTTAGACGTTTATAGCCTTGAATTTCTTATGGTTATGCTCTGTTTGTAATGGAAATAAGAATTCCATGCCCATCTATGCTACATTTGCCCGTCTATGCTACAATTTCCATGAAATCAGACATGTACAGCCTTCTTTATCTAGCAGTACATGCTCATGTGTAAAGTTTTTTTTTCTCTCTCTTAGCATGAATTTTAAATAAATACCAGCCAGAAGTTTGACCACACTTTAAAATAGAAATAATAGTCATCCACATTATAAAATAATGCAAATAGAAGTATAGGAAATATGCAGTGACCAAATGGTGGTTATCAAAACCGTTATATTCTGATCTAAAAAATCTTTTAAAAAAATCCAACAGTTTTGTATGAAATTGATACATAGACTCAATTTAAGATTTTCATTTAAAAAAGCATCCACGCATGTGTCCAAACTTTTGACTGGTACTTTAATTTTATCTGATTGATTTTATCTTGGATCAGTAATTAATTTCTTGTGATGCTTTCAGATACAATATAAGGTTTAGCAAGCTCAGCAAACATCAGCACATAGTGTGGGGTATGTAGGTTAACTCCTATCCAGCTATTATAATATTTTCTTTAGCGAAATGTGGGCATAGCCACTTAAACAGTGTGGAGTTGTGGTTTGAAATGAAGAGAAAACCAAAAGATTCCGATGACGGTAGGATGGAGTGCTGCCAGAAGCTAAAAGTGATCTGTGGGGGTTCAAATGAGAAACAAAAGAGTTTAAAGTTTGGTGACAAAAGAGAAAGAGCGTGCTGTAGAGATAAGTGTGCAGCGGTCCTGTTTATGCATGTGTGCATGTGACTGGGCTGCTGACCAAATTGGTTGAGAGTGTTTGAGTGGAATGACTGGCATCCTAGATATTTTCCAGAGCTCTGCATTACAAGAGTCAAACACTCTCTGAGAGAACGAGTAAAGAGAAGAGAGTTTGTTATTTGCGCTGACCTCTTTCTGTTGTTGTATGGATATGTATAGCTACGTCCTACTTTCATGTGGATATGGCATCTTTGTTCAGATTTCTGACAAACTAAATTCCCTCTCTTTCTGTTGTGAATTATTAATCATAGCACAAACATGTAGATATATTATTGTTTATGAAATAATGAACAGCTTTCCCTTGGATTTGGCCACATGGGTTGTGGAAGATCTGCTACAGATGCAGATAAATGGAGTTATTTTTGTGCTTGTGGGTGAAAAGTGCCACATGTGATGAATGATCAGGATTAAAAACGGGAAATGGCTCCAAGTGAACATACCGTGGGTAAAGAGGAGGAGGCCTAGTTGATAGATTCAGGATAATGTTAGACAGGATATAGAAAGACAAAAGGGGACCAAACACTTCGTTGCGCAGACGCATAAGCATTCACAGACCCATATACTGTTGACGAGAGGGTGGAGCAGGTCGAAGCTGTGGCTTATTGTTTTGAGGCCGACAGACATCCTGTTTAAAGCAGGAATGAAGTCCCCCAACTGCAAACAAACTACATACGCTCACATGCAAAGCACTTAAATATACACAGGCAGATGATGGTGGATTTAATTGCGCATGCTCATTTTCCTTAGATTTACATTTAGATTACTTTTGCATGTAAAACTCAAAGTTAATATTTAAAAATACTACGTTTATCTTTAAAATTAATATCCATTTATCATACTGTGCATTATAATGTTGCACTTTCATTTATTTAGACAAAATATGCTTTCCGAGTATCCCTACTTATGTAAACAGTAGGAAAACAGTATGTGAAATGAGTAAGATGTTCATAGTAGTCGGCAATAAAACACCTGGATGACCTACAACTTGAATATTGTGATAAGTCACATTACAAAACTAAAATTGGTTTCATGATGATGCCAAACTTCTCTTAGGTAACTGCCGGTTATGGTGCTGGTTAGGGGTATTTGGCAACCTGCTTGTGGGGAACCACTGTGCTGGATATTCTGTCAGAGCTGTAGTGTTAGGCTGTTGGAGAAATAGACCTGTACAATGTTGCTGCCAAGGCTCTGGATTTAATTTCATTCAATGTGTGGGGGCTAAAACTGCTTCCCCATTTATAAATGGCCATGCCAACATTATCATGTTGTTGTGTTTGTTCAGCCTTGACCCGTTTAGACACATTCAACATAACAAGAGTGTTGGTTATGCACTACTCAAGTCACTTGTTCTCTCTCTATCACTCACACTTTAGGGAGTTGAAAGGGAGCAGTTTGACAGCATTCAGCCTAAACTGCAGCATGTCAATGCTGTGGGTCAAGGTCTTATCCAGAGTGCAGCCAAACACACCGACACTCAGGCCCTGGAACATGACTTAGAGACCACCAACCTGCGCTGGAACTCCCTCAACAAGAGGGTAAGCTTGCATCTATTTTTAGCCTGCTTTCTTAATGGACCAAGAGAAAGTCTTTTTGATTTTTTTTGTATTATTTTATTCACAGGTTGCTGAAAGAATCGCACAGCTGCAGGAGGCCCTGTTGCACTGTGGGAAGTTCCAAGATGCTCTAGAGCCACTCTTGAGCTGGCTGAGTGACACAGAGGAGCTCATAGTCAATCAGAACCTCCATCCGCTGAGTACCGTGTGGTCAAGGCACAAATTCAGGAGCAGAAGGTTACATTTAAATTAATTTTGAATTCAATTAATTTCAATACACAGGGCTCCAGACTAACTTTTTGCCTTGGTTGCACTGGTGCGCCTATCTTTTTTTATTTAGGTGCACCAGCACAAAATTTCAGGTGCACTCAAAGGCTTTTTCTTGTCTCAGCGTCACCTTTAACGCCACAATTTCAAGGTCACCTTTTTATCATGCTCCATATGAAGAGTTCAGATGCAAAAGCCTCTAAATGCCATTTGAAATTTTCTTCTAAAATGACCATTTTTATCAAGCTTGTATATTTAAGTTCAGTAATTTCACTTAAATGACGATTAATAGGTAATCTTCATTGCCATTTAAGTGAAATTACTGAACTTAAATATACAAGCTTGATAAAAATTGTCATTTTAAAAGAAAATTTCAAATGGCACTTAGAGGCTTTTGCATCTGAACTCTTCATATATTCATCTATATTATGTAAATGCTTTTAAAAAAGAATAAGATGGGTTTTTTTGAAGCACAATTATACTGTATATAAAAATATAAATCTTTAAAAAAAAAAAGTTTAAAGTGCTGTTTTTACATTGTTGAAGTTAGGGCAGGGTATTGACACCAATTTCACAATTCGAATTCAATATTGATTATTTTGGATATCAGGTACAATACATGGCAAATTTTCTCAAGGAAAACAAATCTCAACTAATAATGTAAACTGGAGTCAGTTGTAGCCCACTATGCTTCATTAGCCTACTATAATATTGAAGGTAAAAATTACCTGATAACACTTAAATTATATTTTTTTTGTATAATAATAAATAATAATAATAATTGTATATGAAATATAAACATTTACATTTTGGCTGCATAAAAACTTGCCAGATTTTTTCAAACAACATTCATTAAATATTGAAAAACATTAAAAGAATGATGAAAATGTAATCTGGTGCATGTATTTGGCAAAATGCTCCTCTAGAGTTAATTTTTCTAGCTGGCTAACGAGTTTCACTTGATTTTTTTTTCTGAGGTAAAAGTGATGTTACATTACTTTGTTTGCACACCTTTTACTGACGTCTTTCCACGGTTGAAACGCTGATTGAGCGATTCTATGTGAAAGATACGGATTTCAATAAGTTGTACTTTATCTTTTAACACACTTTCAGATGCTCGTTAATGTTTATTTCGCGCTGTAACTGGTATTATTAAGGCGGAAGAGAAGCTCACGTGCACTCCGCGCTGCTGCTTCTCTTGAGCTGAGCCAGAGCGATCTCACGCCACAGCGTCAATACACCATTTATGTTTTTGATTTCGTAAGAAAATTGACCTAATTTCAATTCTGAGACTTTGTTTCTTATCAATATTAACAAAGCACAAAGATTATTGCGATTTATTGGATGAGATGCGCGCTACAATCTTCCATTCATTCGTCAACTGAAAACAGCATAGCCCAACAGGTTCGTAAAATGAGAATTTGTTTTTGAATATGAGAATATATTTTACCTAGCCCTAAAAAGTAGCCAACATTTTTAAAAGTTTCTTCGTCGTCTGTTTCTTCTGCTGCTGATTGCCGTTACTGATTCTCTGGTGTTCAGGTTGCAATTTATTTCGTATCACACAGCATTTTACAATACGTACAAGGAGAACAAAAGACTCGTTTGGGGAGAGTCAGCAGATGCGATCATGCGAGAACGTTAGGTGCACTGGTGCGACCTAGGAAAAATTTTGGTCGCACTCTAGAGCCCTGATACATTTTAAAGGTTGTTTGTTTTATCTTAATATAACCTACATTTAAAGCTTTTTTTTTTCATTTATATATTTATTTTTCAGTCAAGTTAAAAGACTGTTAGACTAATCTATACTTCTACATAATATAAAATAGGTAAATTTAGGTCACTAATCTGTATTCCATATTTTTATAAGCTGCTGCAACGGTTGCTGGATGACCGCGTGGGACGGTAGAGATGATCAGGGCAGAAGGAGAGCGTATCGCTGCTACGGCCGAGACACAAGACAGAGACAAAATCCAGAAACAACTTAAGAGCCTAGGAGAGAGATGGACAAACCTGCTGGAAAAGGCCAGCGCCAGGTAAACTCCATTATCAGAGCAATACAGACACCCAGACACAACCATAAGACCTCTTAATCAAATCTCTTACTCAGAACTCAATCACTTGGTTGCTTTACAAGGCCATAAAATAGAGTAGAATAAAAATATAACACGGATTTCCTCCTAACCTGACGTCCTCAGGCAACGGCAGCTAGAGGAGCTGCAGGTGTTGGCGCTGCAGTTCCATGAGGCCGTGGAGCCCCTCGGGGAATGGTTGAGCGCGAACAGAGAGACGTTTGAGTCTCCGCTGAGCCAATGGGAACCCAGACCTCCAAAATCACACAGCAGATTGTACGGCACAAGGTAGAGTATATGCAACACTTGGGAGAGATGTGTCCTGGAACTGTTGCTGCCAAACCAAGATCATCATTAGACTGACTAGAAATGCAGAGGAGAGAACAGATTGTCAGTCTCCTGTGGTTTTAAATGGACAAGTAGGAGTGCAGTTATCTGAGAAGGCACGGATGGTCGTGATCCTGCCCACATCCTTTCCGTTTTTTAGTTTAATTTCATCATGATTTCTTTTTTTTATGGTTGTGTTCCCATCTCACCTTGTTTTGATTCACATTTTTATTTTTGTTTGCATCAGTTAATTATGATTTATCCTTGTTCTGCATTGTCATGAATGTTTATGTTTGCCTTGTCTTTTTTTCCTCCTTCAACTCATCCCATCCCATCACTTCTCTTTAATCTGGGATATAATCCCAGGCTCTCCATGAGGAGGTGTCCTCTCGGGAGAATGATGTAGACCATCTTGAGATGCTCAGCCAATCACTGCACCCGCTCAGCTGTGTGGCTGATCAAAATTGGCTGGGCGATCGTGTGGCGGCAGTGCGCAATGGGCACACAGAGCTGCGTGATTGGTGCGATTCGAGAGAGAGGCCATGCTGGAGCAGGCCCTGGCCAATGCACAGCTATTTGGAGAGGAAGAGGTGGAAGTCCTTAACTGGCTAGCTGAGGTGGCCCAGAGACTGGCTGAAGTTTCAGTACAGAGTTATCAGCCGGAGCTACTAGAGCAGCAACATAAACACACACTGGTAACGGTTTTGCAGGGTGTTGCAGTCCAGGTTCAACAATGCAGTAAAAGTTCACTTTAGAGAAGATGAATACTGCCAAGCAGCCCTCATCCGAAAAAAATTGCTGTCACTCACTGAAGAAAGAGTTACACTAGGGCTAATTTATTTTATAAATTACATAAAATGCTGGTTAATTAAAGGGGGGGTTGACTGCTTTTTTTCTTTGCATGATTGTGTTTTTGGGGTGCAATATAACATATATCCGTGGTTTTTCTTTTTTAAAAAGTCTTATTTTTCATAAATTTCACCTTTATCTGAAGCCGCGCTCTCCTCTGTCCCCTGAACGAGCGGTTCACTTCCTGATTCTATGAAAACACTCCCTCAGAAACACGTAGTGAGCTCAGATTGGTTAGTTTGGCCCGGTGTGTTGTGATTAGCTAAACTGTCGCTCACGTTGTCCGGAAGGTTAACGCCCATTACCTTTACGGGCTGAAACGGGCATGCCAAAGGTGGATGCCGCATAGACGGTGTATACACGTAAATAATGATGTTCGAACTGCAGTATCAGTGAGGCAGAATCAGACCGAGAAAGGCGCGATGAATCGAGTCAAGCAGAACCTCACCACACACGGCTCTTAATAAATGTTTCTGAATGATAATTTGCTACATTTTTTAACCATATACACGTTTGTTTTACACAATAGCATCTGACTGGCAACGGTAGCAACTGACTGGCTACTAATGTTAAACACAAACAGCTTTGGCAAGTTTACGTTCTTGATCAAATCGAAAATAAAGTCATAAAGCATATATACATAAAAAATACATTTATAGCATTAGTACTTGTACAAAATTCAGGTCCATAATGTTTGTATGCGTTTGCCGTAGACACAAAACTAGTAGCCTATAAACCCAGCGCTGGCATTTGAAAAGAAATAAAACACAAGGCTACGTCTGGAATTATACATGCAAATACATTTAAAATGATTAAGTCTTAGCTTACTTACAGGTTGTGGCCCAACAACTGCTGCCTCTGGTTTTAAAGTTGGATCTGCTTCATGTTTTAGTAACAGTTTCTTGTTGAATCCAGTGTTGAATTCGTGGAGATTCTGGAAGCTGTCTTCCGTAAATGCGCAGCACAGAGAGCTAGATTACGATCGTCACTTTCAGGAATATAATCAAACATAAATTGTATCCATTGTTGTCGAAGTATAGCGTCCGTGGGAAGCTCAAACACAGAAGACCTGACAGCTGGGTGAACACAACTCACTCACGTGCCTCAGAAATATGCGCATGCCCTTTCCTGCATATTCCGGAGGGAGGGGTTGATGCAAATGTGTGGGTTAGTGACGTACCATAACCCAGCTGTAGTCCCAATCGAGTCGTTTTTGTAGGCAATTATACTTCCTGATTTTTAAAAGACGATATCTCTGCTTACACTAAACTTTCAGCGCTGCAACTTTGCAGATACTGTTCATGCACCAACAGCAACATTACACACTATTTAAAATCAAAAAAGTGAAATCGCAGTCAACCCCCCCTTTAATCTAATTAATTACATATACCAATAATTGCTGAGAAAAACATCCAAATTAAAATAATTTAGAGACATAAATAATTTATTTATCACATTCTGATCCTTAATTTACTTTTCCTGAGTTAATGTTTATATTGCTGGTCTCCTACAGGCTCTTAATGAAGAGATTATCAGCAGGAAGAAGACAGTGGACCAGGCCATTAAGAATGGACAAGCTCTGCTTAAACAAACCACTGGTACTTTACCATCCAGTCTTTGTTCATTGGTGTATTACCAAATTCCTCCGTCCGATTGTAATCATGTTTGATCGCTGTGGCAGGTGAGGAGGTCCTGTTGATCCAGGAGAAGTTAGATGGTATCAAAAGCCGCTCACGCAGAGATGACAGCGGGCAGCAGCAAGGCCCTTCGAATTCTGGAACAGGCACTTCAGTTGGCCACCCGATTTGCTAGCTCACACGATGACATCAACCAATGGTTGGAATAGCGTGGAGGCGGAGCTTAACAATGTTGAGGCAGATACAACACCAGCCTATCAGGACAGACAGAGGGTGAGGATGACTACTTTTTATCAGTAGTTCATAAATTTCTTTAGATCGTACACAGCTATTTTTGTTTAAGCAAAATCAAATTAGTTTCTTTTATGTCTTCAGTCCATTCATTATTTTATGTTGTGTGTATTTTTGCCTCAGGAGCTGAAGTGCGTGTCTGCTGAGAAGAGGCTAGTTCTGGACACTGTGAATGAGGTAGGCAGTGCTTTACTGGATCTGGTGCCCTGGCGTGCACGGGAGGCCTTACCGCCTGGTCGTCCGATGCCAATCAGCGTCTACCGCCAAGCAGACGAGACCATCACACAGAGAGTGCAGTTAGTGCAGGCTGCCATCCAAAGGTCTCAGCAGGTACTGCAACAAATACTGTACATTTATATGTCTGTGTGTTTCATTAAAGGAGTAGTTCACTTTTAAATGAAAATTACCCCATTATTTACTCTAAAAATTTTTTGAGCTTCAGAAGCGTCAGGGTGTTAATTAATATAACCATGATTGTATTCGTCTAACAGAAGAAAGTCATATACACCTGGGATGGAATTGAGGGTGAACTATTTCTTTAACACAGAACCAACTTAAAACTCTAAGATTACTTCTTCCTGCCTGGATTGCAATTTTTTTTTTTTGAGGAAATTAAAAAAAAAACAATTTATGTAATATTTATATATTCTAACATATTTTTTTAATAATATAACCAAATGTATACATTCTTATAATAAATTGTGCAAATGTATTGTATTATATTGTATAATACTTATTATTATTATTAATATTATTATATACATTTCGTTAAGACAGAACTAAAACTTAACTTGCTTAAAGCTTTAAAGGGGTCATCGGATGCAAAATTCACTTTTATTTGGTGTTTGCATATAAATATGTTTTTGCAGTGGGTGGACACAACCACCATACAATGAAAAAAATCTATTCACTTCATTTTTTTATCCTCAGAAAGTCTGAACACACTATTTTTACAATTATATAACATGCAAAAATAATAAACAAATAAACAAAATATGAATTATAATAAATGTAATTATAAAATGTATAATGCATATATATACATACATAAACTATTACTTAAGGATTATTCTTATTATTCTTTGCAAACATTGGTATTTTCTTTTAGAAAAGTAGTTTTATCTTATTTTTTATCATATTCACTTTATTTGCTTGTTTTCGTTCTATTTTAAAAGGGTATTACAAAAAAGTGTTGCTTTGGTCATATGTACAATGTTAATATTATAAATATGTAACATAAATTGTTGCTTTAGTAATATTTGATTTAGGACGCTGTGTCCATGTTGCTTACTTGAATTTGTAAATATTTTTGTAACATTTATTTTTTGCGTGTTATTGTTTCAGTATGAAGAGGCAGTCGACGCGGAGCTGACCTGGGTTGGAGAGACCGAGAGGAAGTTAGCGTCTCTGGGGCCTCTGAGTCTGGAGCCCGATGTGACTGTGACACAGCTCCAGGTGCAGAGAGCCTTTAACATTGACATCATCCGTCACAAAGACACCGTGGACCAACTTCTTAAAGACACGAGAGGACATCCTAGAGAGCTGCAGTGAACAGCAGAGAGAGGCTCTGAAGGTTAGAGACAAAATAAAGAAGAAAGAGAGGGAGAGGGAGGGAGGGGGCAGAGTAATCCATGTACTGTAATTATTCTTCTGTGAAAGGTTAGATTAGGAAAATTGAATTGCTGTGACTCATGTGTTTTCCTGCGGAGATTTGATTTGTTGAGTCATGTTTGGGAAAAACAACAGTGCAAACTTGTTTTTCAGTCTCTCAAAAGATTAATTTGGTTGACCCTCTAAAACCCTTTTCCTCCTGTAGATGAAGACGGACTCTTTAAGTGCTCGTTATGAAGCAGTAAATCAGAGTCATGCTGAGCGCTTCTCAGCTCTGGAGCAGGCTCAAGTGCTGGTGGCTCGTTTCTGGGAGACACATGAGGAACTTGAACCCTGGCTGGGCGAGACAGAGACTCTGATTTCCCAGCTACCCCTTCCCGCCATCGACACAGAGGCACTCAGACAACAGCAAGAACAGATGAGGGTAACTGGGCTTCTTGCAGATGAAGGACTTGAGTCCCTTTTGCGGTTATAGAAATGGGTTAAGATGCTCAAATCTGACACATGACATGTTTCATACGTTTTTCTGTCTAGCTTCTGAGAGAGTCCATCTCTGAGCACAAACCACACATCAGACAAACTGCTAAAGATCGGCCCACAGCTGGCAGAATTGAGTGCCCAGGAAGGAGCAACAGTGAGACAACGTTTTTAACGAAGCAGAGCGACGTTACATCAAAATTAAAGAAGAACGTCAAAAGTAGAGCCACAGCACTGGATGAAGCCGTGTCACAATCTGTCCAGGTATTTGCTCCAAAATGTTAGCATGCTTACTTTGGACTGCTGCCCAGCTTGTGATCTATTTAAGAGCTCACAGTTCAGCATTTTTATAGCACAGTACCAACAAATTTTGTCATCATCATATTTTCTATTGCATTTAGTTCATTTAAGCTATTTTAAATGATGCATCACTTTTAATTAACCATTGTTTCGCACTAAGTAAAATTTTTTTGTTAATAACATCTCTGACATCTTCCTGCTGGCCTGTTGCATGCTGTTGAATTAACGCATTGTACTGTTTCTCCACCTCCATCCCTTCAAACTCCACTGTACTGTGACTCCACCTGTCCTATCCCTGTGCCCCATATCCCATTATCCTCTCTTTTCCATTCCTGTATCCCTTAAACTTCCCCCATTCCTGCTTGCAAATCTCCCCTTGCCTATTCCCTCCACCTCTCCCTCCCATGTCCGATTGGTCCATCCGTCCGCCCATCACTCATGTTTGTGGATGTGCTGTGTGTGTCCATCCCTCCATCATCACTGCTCTCTGCATCACCATCAGCTGGTAGAGGTAAGAACACCATCACCTGCTGATTTAAACTCTGATATAACATGTGAGTTGGATTGAAAATCAGGAATTTCAAAAAGCTTTATTTAATTCTAATGAAACAGGCTTGTTATATGGACTAGTTTTAGTTTACATCAGTTGACCTAAAGGCAGTGTCTTGTTAGTATATGACAAGAACAAGAAGATGGGCAAATATTAAATATACATTTTGATTCCTTATTTCTTATTCTAAACATAATCGTATACTGTATATTTTGCCTTTAGAATCAGATTTTTGACACCTCCTTCCAGTCCCTACACCCATGTAATTTAAGAAGAAAATGTTTTGGGGTTTTTTTCCCACTTTAAAGGGTAACTAAACCCCTGGTCAGAGCCTGACTCCACCCACTGGCAATATTTGAAAAATGCTAAAAAAAGTGGGCGGAGCTAGTGGGGACGAAATAGATGCTATAATCCTGATGGTTTTCAATACTCGCAATTCTAACTCCTGACTCGCTACAGTGGTTTTGACAAAACAAGCTGTTTTTTATACTGCCGCTCGTGCCAGGATCGTGGTGAGCTGAAACCTGCGTACGTCACGAAGTGCGGAACATCCAATAGGTAAATTCAACTGCAGTAGCCACCGTTCAACCTGAAGAGGGCAGCACTAAGACGTTTTTACACCATTGTAGAAATAAAACACTTTATACACAAATGTCAAAAAAATTACTCGAATCAATGACTGGTATTAATAAAGATCCATTCTTACAGATCATTAACTAAAAAAAGTTGGTTTAGTGTTTAGCATACACTTTTCAGTACTTGTGTTTCTTATTTAGCTTTAACTTCCTCTGCCCTTTTGCATGTGGTTGGGATATATTTCCCCTCCTCCATATGCCTGGTCCTTCTCCAGTTACTTTTATGTGCTGTATTTGTTTTGATTGTCATCTTCTTTCTCTCCATTCAGTTCCATGATAAAATGGACCCTCTGTTGGAGACTCTGGAAGGGCGGTCCAGCGCTTGCGGCTGCCCCCTCCAGTGGCCGCTGAGGTGGAAAAGATCCGGGAACAACTGACAGAGCATCGTGCTACAGGACTAGAGCTGGACAAACTCCTGCCGTCTTTCAGCGCCCTGTGTACCCGAGGAGAAGAGCTCATCAGCCGAGCCCCTCACGATGATCCTGCTGCACAGGGTAAAGATCTTTCATCTGAAATTATGCTATATGGCTGTATGAAATACTCCATTCTATGTTGAAAGGGGTATACAGAACCAGATATGAAGAATGAAGACCCGGAGTCAGAATTATAAAAAAAAATTAAAGAAAGTTTTACTGAATATAGTAGAAGTCAGCTTCAAGACTCTCACAGTAGTTCGTAGGTCACCCCGCTTAGTTACAAAGATCACGGCAGTTATACCATTTCCAAGGTCTAAGCTACCTCATTGCTTACAGGTTGAATGATTCTCATTGGCTGAAATAGATAAACATAGTAATTTTCCACACATATACAGATAGACGGAAGCATATCTCCTTCGATTATGCAGCGTGTCCCAGAACAACAATTCAGTCAATCTCCAATAATGGCAGTGGTTCCTTAAAGGGATACTCCACTTTTTTTGGAAATAACATTTTACCACTCCCCTAGAGTTAAACAGTTGGGTTTTACCATTTGCAAATGTATTCAGACGATTTTTTTATATTTAGAAGAATATCAGTAACCAGACAGTTTCTGGTCTCATTGACTTCCATAGTATATATTATTTTCCTACTATGGAAGTCAATGAGACCAGAAATTGTCTGGTTACTGATATTCTTCTAAATATCAGAAAATAGGCTGTATGGATTTGAAAACGGTCAAACTCAACTGTTTAACTCTTGGGGAGTGGTAAAATGAGCCTATTTCCAAAGAAAGTGGAGTATCCCTTTAACATGCAACCAAGAAGACTAACACACACACTGACACACTGCTTTTCCAAGGTTGGATTTGGCCAGGCTCTAACTATAAACAGGAGAGTCGTCTCAAAACAACAAGATAATGCTTCTTTTTCTCAACGATAGCTAAACTTTAGTCTAACTGGAAAGTAAGGCTTTAACAAAGAAATGGCCCCTTCAAACTATTGGCTTCAATGACCCATTTATGTTTTAACACTTTGGAGACCTTTCTCAAACACAACACAAGCCCCTATTTCATTTTTGGAAGGTGGACTAAATGAGCAAGCACTGTTACTGCATTCAGATATCAAATACAGACATTAAAGAGTACATGAGAAGAACATTTCAGTAATCACACTGGTAACTTCTATAACAAAGTAAAATCTCACAAGCCTAGAGAAGTCATATTTAGAAGGAAAAATAATGATTAATCCCTTGATTATAATTACTCATCATTACATGTACATTGAAGCAGCAGTGGATTCCATTCCACCCCCTTCGATGTGTTTTGATAAATCTGCATTCTGTTCCCATCCTCAGCGGTGCGTTCAAGACTCTTGCGTCTGCGCTCTCTGTGGGATGAAATCAGGCAGAGGGCGGAGGAAAGAGAAGGTAAACTTCAGGATGTGTTAGATCTCGCCGGAAAGTTCTGGGCTGACATGGGCGCTCTGCTGAGCACGCTCCGTGACTCTCAGGACATTGTGAAAGACCTGGAGGACCCCGGGGTGGATCCCTCACTCATAAAACAACAAATAGAGGCAGCAGAGGTCAGTCCAACAAAAGAGATGGATGTCTTTTTCTTAGGTTAAAATCAGTTTTCACTAAGGATGTACAAAAACTATTTTAGAAAACGACACAAAATGATTGGTGCCAATGACATCCTTACTTATAACCCGAAACTTGTCTAATAATGTGTCCAGTTTTATAAAACAGTCCTTGAGAAGATCAAACTACATAATGTTGTGTCAAGACAAAGATTTCAAGAGAATGAGGTCATGATGTTTTTATCGCACACTCAGGCCATTAAGGCAGAGACAGATGGGCTGAGGGAAGAGCTGGAAATCGTACAAACTCTTGGAGCTGACCTTATCTTTGCCTGTGGAGAGACAGAGAAACCAGAGGTCAAGAAAACCATTGATGAGGTAAGAGGGTAGAAGGATTATAAGACATGTGGGGAATGCCCCTCTTCACTCAAATTTAAACATAATATCTCCATGTTGTTGATTTGACACACAGATGAATGCCGCCTGGGAAGGTTTGAACCGCACATGGAGAGAAAGAATGGAGAGACTTGAAGAGGCCATGACTGACTCTGTGCAGTACCAGGATGCTCTTCAGGTTATTATTTCTCTGTTGGTACAGCAGAATCTGCCCTGATTGGCCAAGCCAACTTTGTGTTCACATTCATCACTTTGTCTCCTCAGGGCATGTTTGACTACTTGGACAACGCTGTCATCAAATTGTGTGACATGCCAGCTGTGGGGACAGACCTCAGCACTGTCAAACAACAGATAGAGGAGCTCAAGGTTTGAATCAGACTTTATCTACTCCTCATCTCTCAACTTGCTTTGAAAAAAGGATTGACCCTTTTTCTTTGTACATGACACAGCAATATAAAGTTGAGGTGTACCAGCAGCAGATTGACATGGAGAAGCTTAGTCACCAAGGAGAGCTGCTGGTCAGGAAAGTGAACGACCAAACTGACCGAGACATGATTCAAGAGCCTCTTACTGAGCTACGCCACCTGTGGGACAACCTGGTGGACAAAATCACAATCAGACAGGTGAGGAAGAGAGACGGTTTTCTTATCTCTGACAACTTTTTGCGTTTACTAACACATTACAAAAACAGATTATTCAGACTTGGATGAGACATTATACAATTTAAAACAGCCTACAGTTAAGCTAATTAATTATCATTTAATACTTCAATTGTTGTTATTATTAATAATACAATATTTCACTTGGAAGTCCGTCTAACTCGGTCCAATGGCGTTTTCCGATAGAACGGGTGAAGGTCTTTCCGAGTGGCAAAGTAATTTGATTACATTAAGCTTTTATTTGACAACTTTTTATTGTGAACTCTAATTTAGGTTAGAATACCAACTGGTCTCACCTAGGGGTGGTGATGGTGCAGTGGATAAGACACATGCCTTTGGTGTGAGAGATCCGGGTTCGAATCCACTGAGACACCAATGTGTCCCTGAGCAAGACACTTCCTAGTTGCTCTAGAGACGTGCGACCTCTGACTTACATAGCAATTGTAAGTCGCTTTAAATGAAAGCGTCAGCTAAATGAATAAATGTAAATGGTCAATAGTCATTTATATAATACTTTAGATTATTCTTTTCAGTTCTTTAACAGTTCATATTAGGAAGCTATGTCACTTTGAGGTTCTCACGCCTTCTTTTTAACGTGGGTCTCACGATCACGAGTTCTGTCACCAGTTTGGTCATAGCCCCCCATAGAATTGCATGCACTTAAATTTGATGTAATGTTTACTTCAGGCACAGGTATGGCCACTACTACAGATACAAGTCGACCAACATTACTTCTCTAATAATAGCTTTGGATTGGTTTCCAATGTACACATTAAAGTAACATTAAATTAAAACAGAGGGTAAGATGCACCCAATATAGGTTGGTCAAACAGCATTTTTGCTGTCCTAAACAACATTTAGAAAAATACATAATGTATAAATTTCTTTCACATGGAAACATTTGCTAACAATGGTAGAGTTTACACCTTTTGGGTGCAGAATGCCATTTGCCTGGAAGCCATCATCTGTGTGCAAGTTATCTCTAAACTCTTAAGAACTTTATTACCTTTTGGTTTACTTCTGTCAAATTAGTCATTCGTACCAGTCACACTGAGACATTTCAAATGATACCAAACATGTATAATATTGTATGATTATTTACATCATTCACATTAAACCATATAGATTTTTGGGTGAATATCTGGTGGTCTCAGTGTGAGTGAGAGAACATTGGGGAGGTGATTGACTCGGGATGCTAGTTTCTCCAGAGAGACTCAAATGTTAATTTCATGAAAGGTCCTTTGTCTTCTCTGGAGTGGTCGTTCCTCAACCAGACTGTTCAGCATTTTATAATTTCTCAATTCTTACAAACTTATTGAATATTGGGTCTTGGAATTGTAAAATAGAGAATGAGAATGATACTACTAAATTCATTTAAATTCAATCAAAAAACTTTGTTGTGTAGTTACTGCATTTTAGAGGGAAGACATGAAAGGCTTACTCTTGATTGTTTTGATTCTGTCTTCTCTCTACCAGCACAAACTGGAGGGTGCGCTCTTGGCTCTAGGTCAGTTCCAGCATGCTCTCTCTGAGCTGCAGTCTTGGCTCAGTCACACTCACGCCACACTGGACACCCAGCGACCCATCAGCTCTGACCCCAAGGCCATCGAAATTGAGCTGGCTAAGCATCATGTACGTCACATTGGGCTAATTTTTATGTCCTCTACTTTTGTTATCTCCCTTTTTTAAGAAAATTCCTTTAATCAAGCTGCCTTTGTAGGTTTTAAGAAATGATGTGCTGTCCCATCGTGCCACTGTGGAGACAGTGAACAGAGCGGGCTCTGAGCTGCTGGAGTCCAGTCCTGGAGAACGAAATCAACCACCTGAGAGACCAGCTGGATGAGCTCAACCGTAGCTGGAAGAACCTTCTGCTAAAGACTGATGAGAGGCAGAAGCTTTTGGAAGCTGCCCTGCAACAGGTGCTCTAGATATTACAACATCATTATACAGAGAGATCCAATTGAATGCACCAAAAAAAAAAAAACAAGTACATCTGCATACGTTTGTAGTTTATTTTTTTCAGTGGATTATGTTAAAGTCGATTCAATAAAATGGATGCAGTTTGGAGGGTTGCTGTACATGGAGAATGGTTCTCTTTAATGTTGTAGTACAGGTGTCGGATCAATTAGCTCATTGTCTTTCCCCTGCATGGTTTCTGTGTCAGGCGGAGGGTTTCCATGGAGAGTTGGAGGAGTTTCTGCAGTGGCTCAGACGCACAGAGAGTCAGCTGTCTGCTGCCAAACCCACAGGTGGCCTGCCTGAGACTGCCAGAGAGCAGCTGCAGCAACACATGGTATGCTAAATGAGTTCACCTCACCCATTAGAGATCAAACCAGCCTCAAACATACATCGTCTTATTACAATTTCAAATTATAGGAAATAGTTATATGTTTATTTATTTATTTATCATTCTTTGGAAATAACAAGAAATCACCAAAAATGTGCATTACATGTTAAATACTGCATTTGCAGTGTATTATGTGCTTTTGCCATTTTTATTCGTTTTTGATTTTTTTAATCTCTATTTAGATTTAATTTATTTTTATTTTCATCAGATACCAAGGCAACAATATTTAAGTTTTTCATTTTATTTTATTTCAGCTTTATTTTAATTTACCCTAAAACCGTATTCTGGACAAATGTGGGCAAAGTAGTTTTGATTTATTTTTTAAAAATACTTCCCTTGATCTGAGCGGTACAAGACTTGGCTACTTTTTCTAAGTTTGCCTCCTGAACACACACATTTTTTTTTTACTCAATTTTACAATGTTAAGTTGGTGAAGAAAAAACTCCTTAATCTTGTATTTGGGTCAAAAATGGGCACCCATAGAAATGAATGGGGAAAAACTAATTTAAAGCATTCTAAAATAAGCCCAAATAAGACACCAGGTGACAGCAAAATCACTTCATCTTTAGGTTTTAGCTCTAAGAACTTATTGGAATGATATTTGAATGTAGTTAAAAAAATTAAAAAAAATAAAACTACATACAGTATTAAATAATTTACATAGAAATAATTTACATAGAAAATATGGTACTTTTTGAAGTAAATAAATTCAAAAATACCCCCAAAATAAAAAAAAAACACCATAAATGGATAGACAAAACTTTATCGAAGATAGTGATATAACATTTAGAAGAAATAAAAATTAGGATCACACCTGAGTCCTCTGTGCCCACATTTGTCCACAATTACAGGATTAAGGGCTATAAAGTGAATACAGTTTGAGGGCTACTGAAAATATTTTTAGTTAACAATGACAATGTTTATTGACTAATCAACTCACCTTCCTCTGTCCCATTTATAGGAGCTCCAGGCTCAATTGACCCACAGGGGTGAGCAGTATCATCGTCTGCTGGATAAGGGAGAGTCCATTCTTCTGGCCAGAGGAGGGGAGGATGCTGGACCTGGTACCACCCAGACCCAACAGAACCTGGCCATGCTAACGAACAAGTGGGCCAGTCTCAATACCAAAATGGATGACAGAAGGGTGAGGGAACCAAAGACTGATTTATGACCTTACATTCATGTTTAAAAAGTGGTTTCTTTAATTTATTAATAGGTTCATGAAATATCTTATTCTGCCTTCCGATCCTAATAGTTGTTTCTGTGTCCATCTCTTATTACAGGGTAAACTGGAGGAAGCTGTCTCATTGGCGACAGGATTCCAATCCTCCCTGCAGGACACCATTAACTGGCTGACACAGGCAGAGCAGACTCTCAACATGGCTCAGCCACCCAGTCTCATTCTCGACACTGTCCTATTCCAGATAGATGAGCACAAGGTTGGGAGAAAATGTGGTTTACTTAGTTTTTATATCTGAAATAAATGCCACTTTCAAAAACTCTTCCAAACATTTTGAGCAGTAGTATATATTTTTTGCTTTTGATGTTCCTGTTTATGTTAATACTTTTGGGAAACTTGAGTCCTTGTCTTGTATTTCAGGTCTTTGTGAATGAGGTGAACACTCACAGAGAGCAGGTTCTGGCTCTAGAGAAAGCTGGCTCTCAGCTGCGATTTGCCAGTCTCAAACAGGATGTGGTTCTCATCAAGAACCTGCTGCTCAGTGTACAGGCCCGCTGGGACAAACTTGTACAGAGATCATTAGACAGAGGACGCCACCTCGATGAAGCCCGCAAGAGAGCCAAACAGGTACTGTTTGTTTGCTTTACTCTGTCTGTTGCTCTGTTCATACCTCTCTCCGTCTCTGATGTTGGTAATCTTCTCTTATCTAGTTTCATGAGGCCTGGAGGAAGCTGACAGACTGGTTGGAGGAAGCAGAGAGCAGACTGGACTCTGAACTGGAAATCTCTAATGAACCTGACAAGATTAAAATCCAACTGGCCAAACATAAGGTACAGTATTGCTGCTTTAAAGAGTTTTGTGAAGCTTAAAACTTTAAGCCTTATCTCTTATGCCCTCCATCTTTGAATCATTGTACTTTAGGATTTCCAGAAGTCTCTTGGCTCCAAGCAGCCAGTGTATGACACCACAGTGCGCTCTGGGAAGGCCATGCGAGACAAGGCCACACTGCAGTCGGACACACAAAAACTGGATCATTTGTTGGGCGAGGTCCGTGACAAATGGGACACAGTGTGTGGAAAGAGCGTGGAGAGGTGAGAAGGACTGGAATAACCCATTTGGAAAATGATTGGATGTAGAATGAAGTGAAACAAATATATCACTTGATGATGTTTTGGGTTTTCTTCTCAGGCAACACAAGTTGGAGGAAGCCCTCTTATTCTCAGGTCAGTTCGCTGAGGCTCTCCAGGCACTTGTTGACTGGCTGTATCGTGTGGAACCTCAGCTTGCAGAGGACCAGCCTGTCCATGGAGATCTGGATCTCGTTTCCAACCTCATGGATTCTCATAAGGTACTAACAGCGTGATTCTTAGGAAATCTTGGTTTTAAAGATGACATGATATTGGAAGACTTGCATAAACTAATTTCATTTGTAGACATTAATTGTGCTAATTCATTTTCAAATCAGTTTAGGACCTTTTTGAACATATTTTCCAAAACTAAATGAGATATTTTAGTGTGGTCCTTGAAACCCAAAATATTAAGTTTGAAAAGTCCTGGTAGTAGTGTGCATGAACCCTGCATTATTGACACAGTGAGGCTTGAATGAGACTCTTACTAGGAAAGCCATTTCTGAGTAGGACAGTTTCTTAGTGGTAGTGCTGTTTTTATTGTTCCTCAGGTCTTCCAGAAGGAGCTGGGTAAAAGGACCAGTAGTGTGCAGGCTCTGAAGCGGTCCGCTGCGAGAGCTGATGGAGACGGGCCGGGACGACACCGCCTGGGTCAAAGTTCAACTGCAGGAGCTTAGCAACCGCTGGGAAACAGTCTGTGCCCTGTCCGTTATAAAACAGACTCGCCTCCAGCAGGCTCTCAAACAGGTACGTCTGACTGTTCTTTGAATGAAACCAAGAGCAGTGTTAATATTTTTTTCTGACTATCTCTTTTTCTGTCTGTTTTTCTGCAGGCGGAGGAGTTCCGCACAGCTGTTCAGATGTTGCTGGAGTGGCTGTCAGAGGCGGAGCAAACATTGCGTTTCCGTGGCGTCCTGCCCGAGGAGGTTGAGACTCTGCAGGTGCTACTGCACACGCACCGAGATTTCATGCAGACGGTGGAAGAAAAGAGAGTGGATGTGAATAAAGCTGCTGGCATGGGCGAAGCCATTCTAGCTGTGTGCCACCCAGACTGCATCACCACCATCAAACACTGGAACACCATCATCAGAGCTCGCTTTGAAGAGGTGAGATCTGAGAAAATGTAAACTGTGGCATCAGAAGCCTGTCTAGGCAAATAATTAGACAAATAAGCATCAAGCATAATTTGATGCTTATTACCTCTACAGGTGCTGACATGGGCCAAACAGCATGAGCAACGCTTGGAGACGGCTCTGGCTGAATTGCTCAGCAATGCTTCACTACTGGAGGAGCTGTTGGCATGGTTACAGTGGGCAGAGACCACGCTGGTGCATCGTGATACTGAACCACTCCCCCAGGACATCTCTCAACTGAAGACACTCATCACAGAGCATCAGGTTAGTGGGACACAATCATTCGTTCATATTCTGTCTAGAGATGTTCCGAGACCCTTTTTCTTTTCCCGATACCAATTTCGATACCTGGACTATTGGGTATCGGCTAATACCGAGTACTGATCCGATATCTGGGTGTGTTTCTATACAATTCATACTAGCCCTGTATGAATTGATAGAATTATTTTATGCTGTGCTTCAGACTTATCCCTTAAACATGAACAAATTCATACAGTGAACTAGAGTATGTTTATTATCTGACATACATTTCACAGCAATATATTATTTATATTTCTTAATTGAAAAATAACTTAATGCTGCCACACATCTAATACTTTAAACTAGGGTTGTCAATCGATTAATCGTGATTAATCGCATCCAAAATAAAAGTTTGTGTTTACAATAATATATTGTGGGTGCATTGTGTATAATATATATATATATATATATATATATATATATATATATATATATATATATATATATATATATATATATATATATATATATATATATATATATATATAATTATACACAGTATAATATAACCACATATATTATGTAAACACAAACTTTTAATTTGGATGAGATTAATCGCGATTAATCGTTTAACAGCCCTATTTTAAACTGAAGTTATTATTAGATTTACAATATAACTGTATAAAAAAGTGCAACAAATAAAGCTAGGAATATAAAACATGATATATGAATAACATATGAAAATAACCTCTTTATAACTTCAAGTCCAGAAACAATCGGATCGTTACATGGCTAGAAGTACTCACGGATACCGATGCCAGAATTTTTATTGGTATCGGCGGCATTTCCCAACAGCTCTAATTCTGTCACTCAGTCTTTTCATTTTAATTGCATTATTTAGTCCTGAGATGTTTCTTAGTATTTTTGTTTTCTTCTATAAGGTGTTTATGGAAGAGATGACCCGAAAACAGCCTGATGTTGACAAAGTTACAAAGACATACAAGAGGAAACCAGCAGAACATCCCAGCAGTCTGTCAGACAGGAGAGGGGCCCGTAAGAAACTTTATCCTCAGCTAAACTAATATTACACATAACTTGCTGAGTAGTAGTATTGAACATATTTTTCTGTGCCCTGCTTACAGGGAAACACCAGCAGCAGCAGCAGCAGCAACAACAGCATTCTGTACAGGTAACCGGTGGTAACCCTCGCCTCACCCAGCTCTGCTCTTGCTGGCAACAGGTGTGGCTGCTCGCACTCGATCGCCAGCGAAAGCTCAATGATGCTCTAGACAGACTAGAGGAGGTACTGCGTCTATTTTACATATACTTTTTAATTTTACTCTGTGTACTAAAGTCTGAACAGTAGAAGTAATGACCTTTATCCACCTTTAGCTTAAGGAGTTTGCCAACTTTGACTTTGATGTGTGGAGGAAGAAATACATGCGCTGGATGAACCACAAGAAGTCTCGCGTCATGGACTTCTTCAGACGCATCGACAAGGACCAGGATGGAAAAATCACACGCCAGGAGTTTATCGATGGCATCTTGGCATCAAGTACGGGCGCATGTACTTGCCTGTAATCTTCAGTTTCATGAGGCTTTATTTTAATGCCGGTTTAACTATATCTTTTATTTGCAGAGTTCCCCACCAGCAAGCTGGAGATGACTGCTGTTGCTGATATCTTTGACCGTGATTGTGATGGCTACATCGACTACTATGAATTTGTAGCTGCTTTGCATCCCAACAAAGATGCTTACAGACCCACAACAGATGCGGATAAAATCGAGGATGAGGTATGGACGATGACAAGAACATTTATTTTGTGGGTTTTGCATCATGTATTTTTGAGTGAAATCTATTTTTTTGTATCCCAGGTCACCAGACAAGTGGCTCAATGCAAATGTGCCAAGAGGTTTCAGGTGGAGCAGATTCGGAGAGAACAAGTACAGGGTGAGGGTCTGGAGCTCAATAGTACTTGATCAAGCAAGAATTCAAGTCAAATATGACATTATAAATGATAATGGCACTTACCACTGCTATTGTATCATCGCACCTCCTCATTCAGATCATCCCTAAGCTTGCCATTATAATATCACGACTCTAACCAGCATCGCACTCTTTCAATTACGTCAGTATGACTTGGCCATTTTGGAATAAAGGTGCATTGGCAGTTTTTTGTGTGTATGTAATACCACCATAACACTTAACAGCAACATCCGTATGCTGTGTGTGCTTCTCATCACCCAACTAATGATCTACCCTTTGTTATAGCAATTGCAGTCATGGTCAGTCAGTGGGTGGTCTTTCATACCCCAACATCATTATCCAGTGCGGTTAATGATCTTTTTGACAAGAGTGTTTACTAACTTGTTGCATTGCACAGGCTACAGATCCACGATGCTAACTCCACAGCCTGATGTCTGTCCATCTTTGTCTGTCTCTTTACTACTACACCTGCTGTGCTGTCCCCATTGTGTTTCGTTTTCACTCATAGACACAAATCACCATGCTTCCCATGGGCATTTCCTCCATTGTATGCTGTTTTAGTTATTTCATACTTTTAGGAATAGTTAATAGGACATGAATCATTATACCAACAAAAACGGTCAATGTGTGTGTATTTCTTTATGTGTTATTTCACTCTCTTTTTTTCTTTCTTTCTTTTTGTTTCATTCTCCTCCTCCATGTGCACCGGACTTATTGTAGTTCTTCCTTGGGAATCAGGTAAAGTGAGCGGTGTGTTTGTAACATGTCCTCTGAAATCTGTTGCCTCTGCACAGTTCCCACAAGCTTTTTCAGACAGCCAGATCTAAATCAGTACTGGACAGATTCTGCACGGACTAGCTAAGAATTCCCTGTGGACTCGCCCACATTCTTGGCTGCTGTCTGAAATGGGAATTCTTTAGTCTCTTCCTGCTTTCTCAGCGGGCATTTCCTGTCTGAGAGACAAAAATTGCCAAAATATTAAATGCATTTATATACGCCGTCCAAATCCAGTGGCAGATTTCAAAGGTTCAGCTTGCGTGTTGTGGTTGGGATGTGCTTGTGTTTTCATTGAAAATGATTTATCATGATCAGGAAATGATTCAGATCTACATGCCCTTCTATTATGATTTTAGGTTTTTTGGGGCTTTTGGTGGAGGAAAATTATCCAGTGGCTGATTTCTTGAAAATAAACCTTCAACCAAAGCAATTCTTTGAAGTAAAAAAGGACAACCGATCAGGGAAAAATTCCAGAGAATTGCTGTGGTGTGATGTTTATTGTAGAGATGGGATTTGAGCTGGGCAAGAATCATGTCGATCCTAAAAAATGTGGTTTGCTGCATGTTGCAGTGTGATTTCCTCTGATTTGCCTGGGGCTTCAGAATATAATTAGTTTAATTAACTAGTTTGAATGTGATCTTAAAGGACTGGTTCATCCATTCAATCTCATGCCATTCCAAACTTCCAAATTCCAAAGAAAGACATTATATACACGTAACACACAATTCTTTAAAACATACCAGGTTTGGAACAACATGAGTAGAATTTTAATTTGTGGGTGAACCATCCCTTTAAAAGACATATTAAATGTATAATCCTTTATCTGTGTGTCTGTCCTCTTCCTCTCTTATCCATGTTCGTTCCCTCTCCACTCTTCCTCCTCCTTCCTCAGTTCGGAGACTCACAGCAGCTGCGTCTTGTGCGTATCCTGCGCAGTACAGTCATGGTTCGTGTTGGAGGTGGCTGGATGGCGCTGGATGAATTCTTGGTGAAGAACGACCCTTGTCGAGGTAAGTCTCGCACAACATCTTTAGGTACATGGAAAAGAGGTTTCCAGAAACACTGACAGAGAGTTCACACAGCATTATTCGTATTACTCTCATTAGTCTTATTCATAATCTTCATCATCTTTCACTCTTGTATTCATTCTCTTCAATGAGTTTCTCATCTTTTCAGTGCTATCTGAGTTCACTTTCATCTCATCTTCCATCACTTCCCCATTATTTCCTGACCTCTTTTCCACGGTGGTTATTTTTATATGCATGGCCTACACATTTGGCCCATTCTTCTCTCTTTCTCCCTGTCATCCTCCTGTTTTTATTTGATACAATTGTAGTGCATGGTGCATGTTCCTTAGGTCACTCCCTCCCTCTTTCTCTGCCCCGTCCCCTATCTCTCGTTCTCTCTCCCCAGTGCAACATCCAGGGCTAAAAATCCTGCGTTCTGACTCCAGCAGCTCCATATCATCTCGCATAGGTTGGGTTTTCTCTCTCCTTCTCGTTGAGATTTTCTTCTTTATCACTCGTTTGGTTTCCCCTCTCTTTGCCTCTGTTTCACTCACACTTTGTTTGGTTCTTTGTTGCTTTGCTGCTTGCCGTGACACTGATCTAACCCTCACGCCTGGTGCTCATTACGAACCAATTGCGCTTTGAGAATTCTGGCTCAGCTATTTACATCACTTTTTGCATTTTGATTTAAAATACTACTTATTGCATACAGTATTTATATTCCAAAAATGGTGTTTGTAGACAGTTTATTCCATTTGTTGCAAAGCAAGAGGTTTTAACGGACACGTTCACTCAAAAATGCTAATTTCCATGTCGTTCTGAACACGTATAACTTTTTTTTTGTAGAACATAAAAGAATATATTTAGAAAAATGTTTATGCTGCTCTTTTCCAAGTAATAGGGGACTAGATAAAATGCTAGGTTTAAAGGGGTCATGAACTGGCTTTTTAAATTTGATTATATTGTTGTCTGAGGTCAACTTATGACGTTCGCTTGGTTTTTGCATTCAAAAACATAAAAATGAATAAGTAATAGGCTATTTTTTACCCAAGTTGTGAGCCTACCTGAAAAACAGTTGGTTTTTATGGGCGTGTCGCACTGAAGACTTGGAAGTAAACGCCCACTGCTGCAAGTGGATAACAGTTTTACATAATAATAATGAGTTTAACTCACCCGTCGGTGCACGTGGGGAAAACGTCCAATGTTGTAAAATGGCAACCGGATTCGCCCATACATGTTCTACCCAGAGTCCGTCTGTTGCACAATTCCTGTCAGATCCAATATAGACGGCACAGCACGTTCTTTACTCTTAATCGGTCTGTAAATCCAGTCTTGTTTACAAAACAATCCTCAGTGAAATGAAGCGAACATACGACCGATATTTTACCTCATCAGCTGGAACGTCATTAAAAAAAAGTTTATCCATGCAGTCCTATTGGAATCCACAGGAAGCTTATGCAGCGACTGTCTTCCACAAACAGGCACTGCACAATATTCTGTATTGCTCGGTAGCTCGATTCGGTTTGTCATCACGAAGTAGGCATGTATGTTAGGCTACTTAGCTATGCGTGTAATGCGCGAATCAGTGGGCGGGGCTAAACCGGCTGTGTTGAAGCAGGCGTTGATCATCTTCTGCGGGGTGGTGTTTTATCCTCTTTGACGTCATATTTCCTCACTTTTTTAAAATGAGTCGTTTGTCTGAGACTGGTGTCAATAAAAGCTTTTATTGGACTAACAAGGACGTTTTCAGTTCTGAAACCTACAGGATATTCTTATAATATGATGACCTCTTAGATGTCAAAAGCTCAAGGAAAATTTGATTTCTCAGTTCATCACCCCTTTAATGTAAATAATGTGAGACGCAAACCAATTTGAGGTGATTGCCTTCTGCTAAATATCTCCTTTTGGAAACTCGTACATGTTTGGTATGACTTAAAGGTGAGTAAAGTAAATGATGAATTTAGTTTTTTGAGTGAACTATCCCTTTCAGCAGAACGTGAGTGTGTGTTTCTGTATGAATGCGTGTTTTTCATGTTGTCTCTTGTGTCTCTCAGTGACGGTTACTCCTGGCTATTTCTGCTGCAGAGGTACCTCATTCTCTCTCCTTCTCTCCTCTTAACTCCTTTCCTGTTTGACTACATCTGTCTGTCTATTCCATTCTGAGCCTCTAAACCTTTTCGTCCAGCTTCGGATCCATCCCATCACTGCTGTGTCTTAGTATGTGTGGCGTGTGCGAGAGCGAAAGGACTATGTGAGGTCTATGTGTCTGCTAGCATCATGCTAACCATTCAAACCAGGCTTGGCCAGGCCTGGGCTAGATTCCTTTCATGCGTGTCCTGGATGAAAAGTGCAAATGAAAAAGCATCCAGAACCAGGGTGTGGCCAGGCTTGGGGTTTCTAATATTGTTTGAAGCAACTCTTAAAGAGCAATTACTCATGGAGAAATGGATTATAGGCTCCACCTGCTTTGAGGGGAGGAAATTATATGGTGTGGTAGTTATCAACTGCTCTGCTCTTACTGGGTTTGATGGAAAAGTGAGTGTCATGCAGTGTTGGGAAAGCTACTTTGAAACAGTAGCTTGCCAAGCTAAAAGCTACTTATAATTGAAAGGAGTTGAACTACAGTCAAGCTGCACTTTTGAAAAATTAATTAGCCACACTACAAAATAACAACAAAAAATACCGGTATCTAAAAACACATAAACTATTGGGAAGGGCAGGATCTTGTTAAATAACCACAGTGACCTTAAATGGTGTTTGTACACATCAGCCTCACTTAAAAATGTTTTGGTTTCTTTGCTTTGTATGACAATGTCAAAGCAAGTGGCATTTATTTTAAGAAAGATAGCACAAGCTTAATTTTCAAGCAAAATTTCTCACAAAAAAAAGAAATTTATTAGATAATAAAGCAGCAGATACATTTGTTCATAAATACAACTAATGAAATTGGAAAGACATTTTTATGATTATTTATATACTAGCATAGTATTTTTATTATTATTTATTTATACTCTTAGGCTCTCATTCATGAAACGTTCGTAAATATACGAGTAAATATGAGAGTTATTTGCGCATAAAGAGACCTTCCCGAAAACTCTTCTCCTGATTCACAAAAACTTCGTAAACGTCAGATGTGATAGTGAAATGTGTGCGTATGTTAATGAATTCCAACCAGTCGTAAATGGGATGCACGTGCACGTTCATTCCCAATTACCATAAATCCCGCCCATTATATCCGACTGACATCTATATGTACGCATATAATAACATGAATGCGAATGAAAAATAAAGATTTTTCGTATGCAGAAATTGAAGTTTAATTATAAGTTCGTTCAAAACGCCACATTTTATTTTCAAGCGTACATAGTGGCGTATCAGGTCCTAAAAACAAAAGAAAGCTTGGCAGCATATTACAGATGCAGTTAATGGAGTTTCATCTGTTAATCGAACAGTCCCAGAAAGAAAATGGTTCGACATTAAGCTTGACAGTAAAAAAACAAATTAGTTCACTTCGGAAAAATCGTATTCAAACTGGGAAGGACCGCCATCGATCACCAGATGCTATTACTGGTTCTTATAATAGAAGTAAAAAGAAAAAATGTTAGTAATTACTATATAAAATATTTTTTCAAAATGCTGTGTAAATATGTACCCGATTAAAGTGAATTAAAATGCAGCCTTATTAATGAGCAAAACGTTCGGATGACTTAAAAACGCGCACCATTTGCACGTGGCTGAGAGCAGGTGTAGATTTCTTGCGTACCAACTAACATTTGGAAAATATGAACATTTTAATGAATCCAAAAATGTATGCCTGAACCACTTTACACACGATTTACACACAAGTTCTGCTCGTGTTTCATGAATGAGACCCTTGGTTTTCCAAAGCAAAATTTTAAAAATTTGCTCATTTTTTTTACTTTCTAATATTTATATTTAAATTCATTTCAGCTTTATTTCAATGAAT
This sequence comes from Hybognathus amarus, assembly GCA_030378365.1. Classification (NCBI taxonomy): domain Eukaryota; kingdom Metazoa; phylum Chordata; class Actinopteri; order Cypriniformes; family Leuciscidae; genus Hybognathus; species Hybognathus amarus. The sequence continues at coordinate 86,149 of JAQIUQ010004114.1, forward strand.
GAAAATAATTTTTTAATAGTTGATTTTTTTTTAATAGGGACTTTAGTATCCCACTTCCCAATGCTACTTTAGATAAAGGGGATAGTTTAAGAGAGTGTGTTTGATTGTCTAATTTTGCTTGTCTGTAAGGCTACGTGTTATGTTCCACTATAACGCTACTGAAAATGAATTGTCTGTGAATTTAGTTAGTTACTCCTCAACACTGATGTCTTGGAGGAATAACAGGCAAATTCTGACCACAGCTACTGCTGCCATTGCGCACAGCCCTCTCTCTCTCTCTCTCTCTCTCTCTCAGCTGGCTGCTCTAGTCTGTGTTTTGCAAGGGCTGCTGTGTTTTTTATCTGTTATTGAGAATGTTTTGTGAAGGCTTATGTTGGTTTTCAGTGTTTGCTAAAAGCATTATCAGGCATGACCCTCAAGTATCTGTCGACGCTGTTTATGCGCGTGCACTGGTTTACGTGGTGGGCTGAGGGAAGCTGTGCTTTTTTTTATTGTTGTTTTGAGGATGCTTGCTCAATGACTCACCGTTAACCCCCTGCATCGTGTCCCACCACGTGCACTGACCGCTTTTTAAGTGGGTATACCGATCCCTCTGTCTGCATTGAGTCACAGCAGTGGCCAGAGGAAGTGTTGAGTCTCCCCACTCGCACTGCTCACCACCTGATCATCGTGCCTTACAGCTTTCTTTCTCCTCCTTTCATTTACGGCAGCTCGTGGACGCACCAACCTGGAGCTTCGAGAGAAGTTCATTCTTCCAGAGGGAGCTACGCAGGGTCTGGCGGCCTTCCGGTCCCGGGGCGTCGATCCAAACCTTCGTCTGCGCACGGCCTCACCGACCCGCTCGTCTTCGTCGGCGTCGCACAGTGCCCACAGTTGTGCCTCTCTGCCCTCTGCACCCGCAACTCCCACAGCATCCTCAAGGGTGAGTGTCACCATATAACACTGCATAGGCTTATTAGGCTTATATAATAACCCATACTTACTGTTTGTTGTGTCTTGTATACTAATGTCTTCATCATTCTCAAAAAAATACTCTTGTTGAATCATACACTACTGTTCAATAGTTGGGGGTCATTAAGTTTTGTGTGTGTGATAAAAGTGATATACTTGCAAAAAATCAGCTTTGAATTAATTACATTTCCAAAATGCATTAAAATGGAAAAAAGTTATTTCTAATTGTAGTGACATTCAATGTTAAATTTTGTAGTTATAACAGTGTTTACTGTAAATTTAGTCAAATAAATGCAACCTTGCTGAGATTTCTTTTAAAACAGTGGAAATCTTACCAAGCCCTGAACTTTTAAACTGTGGTGTACATTTAGTCACAATTTATCTAGATATACCCTTGTGCTTGTTTACAAGCATTTGTTTAGACACTATTTGCAGAATCTGTAATGATTAGCATTTTCCAAAAACAAGAGATAAAATCTTAGAGGCCCTTGTTATCAGCTACACCAGTAGTTGTTAAGTGAACTGCAGCCAGCAACTTATTGCTTGTGCTCGCACACGTAAAATACAAGAGACTGAACATGATTCAAGGCCCCGTTTTATTCGCTTAAAAGTAAAACAAAGTTGGAAATAAGGTTTGGTAATAAATGTGCTTTGTCACTTAACATAACATCATATTTCATAATAATCATAGTCTGTTAATCATGGTTTGAGTGTGTGTGATTGCTTGTGTTTTATGTTTTCAACTAAATTTGAAAGAATGAAAAGATAGATATAGTATAGAGCTTAATTAATTGAAGTTAGAAACAAATTGTTTTCAACATTAATAATTAGAAATGTTTCTTGAGCATCAAGTCAGCATATTAAAATGATTAAAGGATCATGTAATACTGAAGACTGATGCTAGAAGGTAATGTTTTTTTATTGCAATAATATTTTACATAATTGCTGATTTAACGTATTTTGATCAAATAAATGCAGCCTTGATGAGCATAATAGACTTCTTTGAAAAAGCCCAGATTTTTTAATGGTATTGTTATAAAAATAAAATAAAAAATATATAATAAACTTTATGCAATTACTTGGCAAGGCCGACATATCAATCTTTCACTAGTCTGTCTGGTGGATGGTTTCTCTTTGTCTCTGATTGTTGTTTCGGGGTCAGGACATGATCACTATTGTCTCTGCATGTCAGAATCATATTGTCATCTGTGAAATTTTTATTTGTTCTTTGTCTTTTTGTCCCTCTCCCCTCCCTTGCTTGGAAAATGTGCCTTCCTCCCTGTTTGCGCTCATCTCCACCTACAAAAACACTACGCTCTGCTGTGCTGCATCGCCTCCCTCTACTTTACTCTTTTTCCGATTATCCTGGCTTCTTCCCACTGCTTTTTTTTTTTTGTTGCTACTCCTATTCCTTGTCCTTTTTGCTGCCGCATTTCCCAGTCCTCCCAATCCCAATCTCGTGACTATGCCAAGCCCTGGCTGGCACACAGTAAAACTCCAACTCCAACCAAGTGCCAGTCCTGCCCAGAGCACAGCCAGACCCCTGGGCATGAGGTAACACACTGCCCCCTCCCAGTGCCCTAGCACACTAACAATAAAAGCTTTAAGAGCGGCCTGATCTTAACACATGGGAAGGACCTGAGGTCGATGACCCAGAGAACAGTGCAAAAAAAAAACCTGTGAACTTATGCTGTGTAATCTCCAGTACAATATCAGACAGAAAACATAGTTTTTCTTGGGGAAAAGATGCAATCAATTAATTTGCATAAACATTACTTTTATGTTCATTTAGGAATTATTCTGTTAAGCCATCTTACGTTATGACAATCGACAGATTCATCCATGTCAATTTCATCCAGGCTTATTATCTGTAGATACACAGGTAGATCTGCCATTTTATAATAAACCTTCTCTCTTTACAGGGAGGCTCCACAACTAAACTGAAGAGACCAACTTTCCATTCCAGTCGTGGCTCCTTAACTGGTGAGAACGGTGGAACACCAACCGCTGCTAAACCTGGACGCTCCGGTAGGAAACCCTGTACTGCTTCACTCTCTCACAACTGCAGCACAGCAGTTAAAAGGGACTTTAAAATCGATCTAATATCCAGTGTTGGTTCAAACAGACCCTTTAGGAAAATGTAGCTAATAACAAGTACTATACTGAAGCTATTAAGTGGGGATTATATTATATGTTAGTGCTTCAGCCAACAACATTTTATGATTCCTAAACGTTTTGTTCAGTATAATTGTCACTAATGAACAGAACTTTTATGAATTTTGAAGCCTAAATACAATCAACAGAAGCAAAAATCTAAATTGTAGGCTATAAACACACCATGGTCACATGACTTCAACATCACCATCACTAAGCTTCTGAAAACATCTACAAGCTAGAAACTGAGTTAGATTAGTTTGCAAGAGCGCGAGTATAAACACAACGCTGGAAAGATTAAACGAGTGAGTAGATGAGTTTACCTCTTCAGCGTGATGATATTTAATGTCCCAGAAAATCTTTGTAGTCCTATTTAGCCACTTGTTTGCCGCCACTTTTTTAAGTCATCAGCCGGAAGTTGAAGCCTTGCGGGAGCCGTCATTGTAGCAGAACTTCACCTGCTGTTAGCATCCCATTGACTTCCATTCATTTTGGCGTCACTTTGACAGCGAATAACTTTACATCTGAGGCGTCCAAAGACTTCATTTGTCCGTTATTTATTTCTAAAGAAACACGACAATGTATAAAACGCTCCATTACGTTGCATCTTATGTTATTCTGTTTTTGTGAAAAATAGGCTAACGATTGCGTCATCACTACGCAACTTTCTGTCGCACAATAGAGACATTAGCGTATAGACAGGAGGAGAAGCTCGCAGGCAATCTTTTACTGTCTGAGGCAATCATGGGGACATGGAGGCATAAAGTCGAGGTAGAAGCCGATAGATACTGAGTCCATAAAAGCAACGGGACAAAATATTTTAACTTCGTTTTGGCTTGGCACAGCTACTAGAAGATTTACTACTGTCAGACTGTCGTCACGCTCAGTTTGAGCCTGCACAGTCGCTCAGACATCAGACAGGAAGTCAAAAATTGGGCTTCAGTCTTCTCTGTTGAAATCAATGGGGTCGTTCTGTCCATTTCTTTTACTGTCTATGAGCGGGACGCCCCATCTCTCTTGCTTCCCCTGAGCCCATTGAGTTTTAACAGACCCCCTAAAGCATGCGGTGGTGGGGGTAAATGAATATCTATCCACTCCATTTCTTTTACTGTCTATGGGTATTACTCATATTTTATGTCACAGAATAAAACGTGAAAATATCTTGAGCTTGTGTTCACCACAAACTTTATGTCAGACATTTAACCAAAAAACACATTAAAAAAACACTCAATCCTGCAGCACACTATTATAAATGTTTAACTGTCCAATGGCATACTTTGACTTTTTTTTTTTTTGTCCAAGGTAAATATAGCAAACCAGGTAGCAATTCATTTATATTAAATTCTGAAACTAGAAACCACAGAAGTGTATATTAGTCAAAATATTGTGATATTGTCAATATATCAATGTGAAAAAGACAAAAAAAAACTTAATTGAAGCATCAAAATTAACCAATATTTCAAAATGAATAAATTATGTTTTATAATGTTGCTTGCTTGCTTTTGTGCACAACACATATATCACATTCACCTCTGTGTGTTGGATAGACTAGCCAATTACTGGTTAGTAGTGTAGTTAGTAGTAACAACACTACTAATATTACATTATTGTTTATACGCCACTTTATGTACTACATTACTGTACCCTTAAACTTCAATCATCTTCTTTCATCAGACACCAAACGCACTCCGTCCTCTGACGAGCGGCCCAGCCAGTCGCGCAGGGAGTCGCGCCGGGAGCCGAGCCAGCAGCCGGAGAGGCAGCGACGCTTCAGACACGTCTGAGCTCATGGAGACCCGCTCGGCTTGCTCCGATACCTCAGACACCCCTCGCCGGCCTGGGGCCAAACCCTCCAAAATCCCCACCATCTCCAAGAAGACCCCTAGCCCCAAAACACCAGCGGGCAAGAAATGAAGTCTGACTGACTCTGAGGTGGTTCTGATTTAACCAGCAGGAGGAGAACACCAACACCAGACTCTCACCTCTCCAGCGCCCGCACACTGCTACACCACCCAGATTAATACCTACCATAATGCTGCCTTATTTGTGTTCTACATCATGTCCTTAATTTAACCAACATTCGTTTTCTTGAATGTGCGATGGAGAGCATCCTGTGTGAGCAGATACACACAGAGGGACATCAATTCTGCACCAGGGGTTTCCACTATTCATCACTATGAATATGCAACCGCCCGTCACTCTCCAAACCCCATCAGACATGCATGGAGATGCACTCATGTATACAGACCAGCTGGCCTCTCGCCCAGGTGTCTGTACCACTTTTAACAAGAGGAAGTCAATTTAAAACTGAGACCTTTTCCTCCTCTGCAACTTTTTGGATGCGTGTGTGTGTGTGTTTGTATGTATGTGTGTGGTAGTTCCTGTCATGGTAAATTAACGCAGTAATAAGGAGAAGAAGTGGAGGAGGACACACATCTCAGCCTTGTGACGAGAAGACTGGATCCTTCACGTCACACTCGACCCTTTAAAGGTGCCCCTATTGCACACAGCACACAAGTTTCATGGCACTCGCACCCACAGTCTTCTCCGCAGTCTAGTTGTGTCCTTTTGTTACAGACGTCATGTTACAGAGCTTTTCCACAGTATGCAAAAATGATTACAATTGTGAATGTTTGTTTCATGGTTAATTTATAATCTTGACGTTTTGTTTGTTTTCTAGAGTAAAGAGCTGTATTTATTTGTGATTGCAGTATCATATCAACTCTCGAGGATGACTAGTATTAACACAAGCGGAATCACTCTTCTTTTTGGTTTTCGTACATCCGCTCCTGACGTAATGAATTGCTTTGACTGATCATTTCTGATGTTAACTGACCAGGAAGCTTACTGATTCCAATGGTGGCCTTTTTGCCGGTGACTACACACTTTAGATGACGTCAAAAGTGGCTTCCTACTTGTTCTTTCGTGAAGGAAGCGTCCTAAATAATGGATGATGGGGGCGGCTCGCGCAGCCCCCGTAAAATCAGCGCTTTGAATCTTGTCTTTGACAAGCTGAAGTATATGAATACCTGAAGAAAGGTGATTTTTATTTATTTATTGTGTCATTTGGAGGGGGGTGAGGGCTATGAAAGGATCCACCTTTTGATTGTGCAACTCTTTTGACATGACTGAGAGAAACAGGGGTGCAATTGTGTAAAAGTAAAGAAGCTATGATTATAAATCCTTTTTGTTCTCTTTTGTATTAAAACAATGCTTGCAGTACTACTGTCTGATTCTCGTGTTGTTAAGTGGCGTGTGTGTGTGTGAGCGTGCAGGGATGCCATAGTTAACAGGAAATGGCACTGTAATTACAAGCAGTAGAGATAATGACACACCCCATTAAATCTTCAAAAAGGGACAAGCCTTTGGTGTGTGCAGTTTTGAACACTGCTCTTTTATATAAGATTTACAGTCGTTTTGGAGTTCAAAAATTGCCCCACGAGGAATAGAAGCACCTTTGTTTGAGCCGTGTGTTGGTCACACATAAGTAGTGTGTGTTTGCACTGGACTGTGTATGTTTGGTGGTCAGATGCAGCGGATGGGGTTTGGGAGGGTGGTGTTCCATCATCTTCATTCTGCAGCTGTGAGTGTGTTTATATACAAATATTTAAACCCACTCACATCCTTTCCCACCAAACACCATCCGCACCGCAGAGCCGAGCTCTCATGGCATCTCACAACCCTGCAGTGTCAGTTCATTTTCAGAATCGACCGAGCACATAATCTCATAACTTTTTGAGTGCTTTTATCAAACAACTATTAAAGTCTCGATTTATATGGGTCAATGGCCACCTACAAAACATTGTTTGGTTAAAATGTACATATATCTATGTATATTATTCACACTTTTTTTTTACATTTGTATATATGATTCATATATATTCGTTTTGTGTGTGCATATGCACATTTCATACATGATTCATTTCTATTTTTATAAATATATAGTGACTATAAATTAATTGCATTTTGAGTTTTTAAGTGCAGTTTTCCAGTCCACTTAAATAGCCCTGTTTAGTCATTTTGAGTAATATAGTTTTTCAAAAAATTTATTATACAACTATGTCTTTAAATTAGAGCCAGACCGATTTATTGGCAGGCCGATATTATTGGCAGGCCGATATTATCGGCCGATATTAGACATTTTCCAAACTATCTGTATCTGGCAGTTAAAATGGCCGATAAATGAATATTTCAAAAATAAAAACGGACGAAACGCGCTTCGAACCATGTCATGAGTGTTGGAGTTGTATAGTTTGTCCACCAGAGGGCACTCAACAACGTCCCTGTTGGTCACGAGACATACATTGCTTGAATAACAATTAAAGGAACATCCCCATCAGTAAATAAGCATGACAAAATTTGTGACTATCATGTCCAGTTTTGCTGCTGTTAAATAAGCCGAGATTGAAGCGGAATTAGCTAGTAATAATTACGTTACGTTGTTTACAGTGTAGTTGACTGACTGACTTTTGACAATGTGACAATGTGTTTATTTCTGTAATAGCGTGTGACAGTTATAGCAATGAAACTTATCACTCTCTCCTTGGCCTGTTATATTGAAAATGTATGTTTCACACTTTGCAGTATGACGTCATCCATTGCTTAATTATGGCTCATTATAGACTAGCTAACCACAAAGCTAGCTAATGCCACTATCATCAGTCTGTTCTGTTGTGACAATAAAAGAAACAAGTTTCTTTTTAAAATGCATTATCATATTATTTTAGTTAAAAATCATAAATAACTACAAATAACTAATGTTAGGGAAATCTGTTAATGTTTTGTTGCGCAATTCTTAAAAAAAAATCAAAAATAATAATATATATATATATATATATATATATATATATATATATATATATATATATATATATATATATCGGCCGATATATAGAATATGGATTTTAAAACCAACAAATATTTGTATCGGTACCGACCTTCAAAATCCTTTATCGGATTCGAGCTCTACTTTAAATAAAAAAAAGGTTTTAGATTTTAGATGAACTACAGACCCTTTCTATCGCTGGTTTATATTTCAACTCCCTGTCTGCATGGACACTTTTAAGTTAATTTTCATTTTATATCCACACCAAGTTTTTTTCCAAAATTGCCATCTTATATCTTCAGTGAAACGGCAGTGATCTGTCACTTCTTGGCTACTGTTCTTGAAACCACAGAATATAAATATAGTTTTCATATTACCCTAGCCATAAGAACTCAGTTCTAGTGTGTGCAAAGGCTGGATCACATCTGCATCCCCAAACCACATGATAATTGCCAGCAATTTGTGAGGTATGTGTAGAAGATGGGACGGTTTGATAGGGTAGATGGAGACTGAGGTGAGAAGGAAGAGAGGGGAGGAGGATTCAGACGTTGGATACACTCCCTCTGCGTAAGCGTGTATGTTGGAGGGAAGGAGGACACCCATGTTCAGATTGTGCCTTCAGCGCAAGCGGCACGCAGGCTAAGAATACCACACTCCACTGGGATCTCACAACTTCAATATCCAGAACAACGTTTGGAGACTGTAACACTATTCTGCTCAACTTGCTCACAATTGTGGATTCTTTTTCTTACATTTTTCAGGAGTCTTGGATATTTCCACACACTGGATTTAACGTTTAAATCCAACGTTGATTGATTACTGCAAGGGAGTTTTCTAACTTTGTTGTTCAAATAATTGCATCAGCTTGGAGTATCGTCTCACATCTTCTCAAAAGGAGCAGGTGTTGTCTTGTGTTTGATCTAGGAACCTTTGAAGCGGCCCTCTGTTTTTAGTTCTACCCAAAGACTTTAATTTCACATTGTGCTCAGTCCTTCCAACTTCGAGATCACCTTTGAAAGGAGTTGGGCTTCTAGTAAGACGTGTTTGTTTTCTCTTCCAGTTTCTGGGACATTGTTTGCCGCCCAGCTCCGTAAGCACACTATATATTATGAGAGAACCCCTGAGGTTTGGTAAATAAAGTGACGGCATGAGGAACGACTGTCGGGAGGTGATAAACTGAGCAACTCGTAGCAGTAAACATTGAACTCTTCCAAATAACGATGACTGCTGTGGAATCTGAGTGGCTCAGGCGTTTGAGTGTTGTTCAGAGTTGAATTTCAAGACGGTAGTCAGACCATTTCAGAGAAGACCGACGTCGGGTGAACACCCAGAGGTTTTGGAGGGACAAATACCAGGATCATCTAGATAGACGGCTGCAATGGAGCAGAGCTCTTCTGCCACAAGAATGGACAAACAAGAGCGTGTGGTTGAGTCCGTGTCCTCACGCCGCAGCAGAGGGAGGAAGGAGAGCAAGAGAACCCGACTGTTCCCTCTCGCCATCTTCCTCCCTCTGTGCATGTTGCTGTGTGTTTGGGGTCAGGTGGAAGGAGTGGTTCATTCCAGCTTCCGCAGGCTCAGCGGTCGGAGAAGAGAGGAGATGCAGAAGGAGATTTTATCCATTCTGGGTCTACCAGGACGGCCCAGACCTCACCCGCCACTGCGGCCCCCTTCCTCCGCCCCGCTCTTCATGCTGGACCTTTACCACGCCGTGTCGTCCGAGGGCGATGATGGACCGGGATTGGGCTTCACTCCGGAAGTGGTCAGTCATGCCGCGCTGCCCATCTTAAGCACACACACACCGCCCTCGGCACGGTGGTCAGTGAGGCGGACACGGTCATGAGCTTCGTCAACCTGGGTAAGTGACAGATGGTTAGGGTTAACAGGAGTCCTCATTTACTAGACATGTATGACACTTTAAAATATGGAGATGTCATGTTAATTTAATGTGAAAAGAACGACAACGCAAAGTATTTTACAATGGCAAGTTTGAAGGGTTTCAAATTATAAAACAAATACTATATTATATATATATTTCTGGTTGTCAAAATCAGTGGAAACTGAACTGGAACATGTTAATAACAGTGTTGTTTCATTAAGCAGCTTTTATTCATATTTTGAATTAGCTTTTATTTTCATATTTTCATTTTAATTTTAGTATAAGTTTTAGCAATTTTAATGTTTATGTGGGTTTTTTTCGTTTCTGGGTTTTTTATATGTTGATTCAGCTTTAATTTGTTTCAATTTAGTGATTTTATTACTTTTTTCAGACAGTTGCAAGTGCAACACTTCAAATTTTCATTTATTTTTCATTTTCAAGTTAGTCATCTAATATTTATTTTTAAGAAAAAAAACTAACTAATAGATTTCGTTTTAGTTACCATTAACACTTTTTAATATGAAGCCCTGTTTCTGCCACTAAGTTAAACAAAATGTTTAAAAGGGTCCCAATTGTGAAATACATTTTAAATAATAAACAAAGTCAAAATATAGTCACAATTACAGGAAATGATTATTTGGATATTAAAAGTCATTACAAAAATAGCTAAAAGTAGTTTAGCATTTAGCAGCAGTTTAGCAATAGCATATTTTGTTTGCAGATGCCATTTGATTTGACATTTTAACAAAGTCTGGTTTGAGTGATTGGTTTTTGTAACTAATATTGTTTTATAGAACAAAAATACATTATTTGAATCCAGATAGTTATTCATATACAGTTAGATTTGCCAGTGATTTTAAGCGCTTATATTGACGATGAGACAGACCCACAATCACTCCATCATCTCTTCCTGTCTCAGCCCAAACACAGACGATACTTATCTGTCCGAAACAAACAACAGTTTAACATCCCATTTACAATTACTGGATATCTTTCTGCCCCATTATCAATGGTAAGTATCACCTCTTTCTCAAATTCAACTAGTGGTGTTACCTTAGACAAGCGTCGCTATTATAATCGCTCATTCTTCAGGTGGTTATAAACAAACCCGTTTGAAACTTCGCTGCTTAACTGTTTGTGCTACAAACATGAATGATGCCTCAATTCATGTGGCTTTTTGATGAGAGGTCTAGAACAAGGTTACTAAAGAGGGGTTTTGTTAACCGTTTTAGGGTCTCATTTCAGTGAAGTTCTTAAAAGGAACATTTCCCACTATAAAGAACCTTTCGTGCGCTGGAAAGGTTCTGTGGAGGTTAAACGTTCTTCATGGACCCAGAGATGTTGTAGTGGGCACACAGCTGTGGGGAATTACAGGCCCCACTGAAAGGCAGAAAAAAAGATGAGATGAAGTGGATGAAAATACTGTTGGGCACTCCTCTAAAAATAGAGCGCTGGACTGTAATTAGTGGTGGTGCTCTGAGCGACTGCTGTTCCACAACTCCTGTAATTACTCCAGTGCAGAGCCCGGGCCGTGGGTGTCAGTCAGAACCAGAACTAATCTTCCCTTTTCTGTTCCCCATCTTCTCCTGCCAATCACCCCTCCATCATCTTCATCTCAAGTGTCTTCACGCTCAGTTTAACTCTCTCTCTGTCTTTGTGAACGCAGTGGAGCAGGAGAAGGATCTGCTCCAGCCTCGGCCGTACTGGAAGGAGTTCCGCTTCGATCTCACTCCTCTTCCTCAGGGAGAGACGGTCACCGCTGCTGAGTTTCGTATCTATAAAACTCTTACCATGGGTTGGCGTGCAAACCGCACCCTTCATATCTCTGTCTATGAAATCCAGAGGGAGAAAAGACACAGGCCAGTAGCCTACACATATACGACATTTGATACAATATTGAGTATTAAACTAGATGGCGTTTGATTTTAGTGTTTAGGATACTAAATATTTAGTTCTTTGTGCATTCATCAGTGAGATCGGTCATTATAATGGGAATGACATTTTGATCTTGTGGTTTGACAGGGAGCCTGAGCTGGTGTTGCTGGACATGCAGTCTGTGCCTGCGGGTCAGGAGGGCTGGTTGGCATTTGATGTGACTTCTGCGAGCAATCGCTGGCTTCTCCATCCTCGGTGCAACCTGGGCATCCGTCTTTACGTGGAAACTGAGGAGGGTGAGCTATGCACAGAGGCGGAATACAATAGTGTCAGTCCTCTCTGATAGTCTAACAAGTTACGACTGGATGTTGCTTCCTAGACTTCTGAAATCCAATGTTTTTATTTGCATCATTTGTACTTCATAAGAGTGTATGGCACCCCATAGAACTGTAAAGTGCAAAGTTTGAATTGTCTCCTAACCCATTTGCGGGTTTCCTAGTTAAATTACGCAACGTTGCAAAAATAATTTATTTTAAAGCTACACTGTGTAACTCTTTTAGTTTATTCTTAGCTAAAAGCACTTAGTTCTTTCAAAATATATGTGCTCATTAATGTATATTTACCTCGTTTGAGTAATAAAGTATTCTCGTGAGTGTATATAATTGCCACTGAAAATACATACGGGTAAGGGGTTTTAATGTCAGTCACCATGTTGCCCCTCCATCTTGAAAGTACATTAGCCAAAGAGGGACATACCCATTAATTAAAGCTGCGCCTTTCGCGTTTACGTTTGAGTTAACACTCATGGACGAGGTCGAACTGGAAGCCATGTTAATCTTGGACTAAATTGGCCACCAGAGGAGTTAAAACGAAATCAGAATTGAGAGGAACAGAAACTAATATTCAGAACTTCACCTGCTGTTAGCATCCCATTGACTTCCATTCACTTTGACAGCGAATAACATCTGAGGCGTCCAAAGACTTCATTTGTCCATTATTTATTTCTAAAGAAACATGACAATGTATAAAACGCTCCATTACTTTGTATCTTACGTTATGGCCCCGTAGATGCTGTTTTTGTGAAAAATAGTTACTATTTCGACACTAAAAATGTACTGTCTATGAGCGGGGCGCCCCATCTCTCTTTCCTCCCCTGAGCCCATTGAGTTTTAACAGACCCCCTAAAGCATGCGGTGGTGGGGGGTAAATTAATATGAGGAAAGTCATGTGAATAGGCGTTGATTGGATATGATGGTTTCGTGTGATAATCCTGCCTCTTGTTTTCGTGCCTGTTCAGCGTTTGCAAGTCAGTCTGAATGAACAACATTATAGGACGACTAAATAAAAATCCCTGTAAAAATTTCAGATTTTTTTTTCAGAAAAAGTGAAAGACTAGTGAAATTAAATCTTTCTGACTAGTGAAATTAAATGTTCGTTTTCATACTGAGTTTGATGACTGATGATCCGAAAATAAGTTGACCATTAAAAAAGAACAGCTGACTATCAGTTCACAAATAAAGCATATTGTTTAAAGTATTACTGCCTTTAGTTATTATTTTGGAATAAATGTAAAGGTGTTTAAAATCATATTTATAAACTCAAATAAATAGAACATTAATTACATGAACATATAAAAAAATGTATGTAATGTTATATTTAATGTTGTTTAACCAGGATAATGTGACATCATTAAGTGTAACTGGGACATGAATTTATATTAGATTTATTTCTCTCTCTCTTTATAATCTCTCTGTATTATGACAATTAATAGCAAAAGGAATGTTTTGAAATGTAAACTGATATTTCCTAGACACAGTACAGCAAAAGATATAAATAACTGGCTTAGCCCTCAAACCGTATTCACTTTATTAATCCTGTAATTGTGGACAAATGTGGGCACAGAGGACTCAGGTGTGATCCTAATTTTTATTTATTATAAATGTTATCACTGTCTTCGATAAAGTTTTGTCTATTCATTTATGGTGTTTCTTTTATTTTGGGGGTATTTTTGAATTTATTTACTTCAAAAAGTACCATATTTTCGCTGTAAATTATGCTTATTTTTATGTTTTATTATTATTTTTTTAACTACATTAAAATATCATTCCAATAAGTTCTTAGAGCTAAAACCTAAAGATGAAGTGACTTTGCCGTCACCTGGTGTCTTATTTTGGCTTATTTTAGAATGCTCTAAATTACAGGTTTTCCCCATTCATTTCTATGGGTGCCCATTTTTGACCCAAATACAAGATTAAGGGTTTTTTTTTTCACCCACTTAACATTGTAGAATTGAGTAAAAAAAATAGTGTGTGTTCAGGAGGCAAACTTAGGAAAAGTAGCCAAGTCTTGGCTGTCTTGTGGGCAAAACTGTTTTGCCCACATTTGTCCAGAATACAGTTTTAGGGTTAAAACCCTTTTTTGGGAGGTAAAAATACTAACGTGCCTAAGACTTTTGCACAGTACTGTATATAAACAAACAATTTCAGATATATATATTCTCCTCCCTTTGGTCCCTAAACTTGATTTCACTGAGTTTCATTCTCCGCAATATCAATGGTTTGAAATACATATATTTTTATTTATACATATATAAATGTTTTCTTGCTATACTGTCAGATTTCTCATCAGACCAAATATTATTGAAGGAGTTTTGGATATTTGCAAGAATGAAATGTTAAAGTCAGACTGTATCTTGGCAATGCTTTATATAAAAAAAGAAAAGAAAAACATGGTCTGTGCCATTGGCCAAATGCTGAGATCCTGTTTCAGATCGATCGCTGTCAGCCGCATGGGTGGGTCTGGTGGGTCGGCGCGGCCGCGCTCCAAACAGCCTTTCATGGTGACGTTCTTCAGAGCCAGTCAAGCCCCTTGCCGCCCACCTCGAGCTGTGAGACACAACAATCCACGCAAGAAAAAACCAAAGTACGACCTGCCACACCCAAACAGACCCGGCATATATGGTGAGCCACAATAAGCGGTTTAAGAGGCAGATTGTGTTTTAGGAAGTATATGAAATGATTTGTCTTTGAGCTGTGATCGTCTCTCTTTTTACAGACCAAAATCATGCCAGCAGTGGACGCCAGGCCTGTAAGAAACATGAACTCTATGTCAGCTTCAGCGACCTTGGCTGGAAGGTGACTTTTACAACAATCTTATAATATACAAAAAGTAAATTTTGAGTCACAGGTCACACATGAAAGTTGATTTGGCCAATGGGTATAGTTCTATTAGTAAATAGTTTCTAAACAAGTAAAAGCAAGAATTAAAGCTTGCATTCAGTGTTTTGAATGACTCAATGGCTCACTGATGAAGATAGTCACTTGTTTATAATTTCTTTAATAAAATTACTATTTTTCAGGACTGGGTTTTGGCCCCTACTGGTTACTCTGCGTATTACTGTGATGGAGAATGTGATTATCCTCTGGGCTCTTGTATGAATGCCACAAACCATGCCACAATACAGCTTCTGGTACGTAATATGTACTTTTAATATTTCACTTCAACGCTAAGAGCATTGAAAATGAACTAATTCTTTATTTATATATTTTTTATATACTTTCCTAGCTGCTTGAATATGTGCCGTGTTGCCAAGTCTGCAGTTTTCTTGTGAAATTGGGCTACTTTAAGTTGTTGCCATGGGTTAATTTATAACCCACCCACCCACCCAAAAAGTATTTTTGCACCATACTTTTGAAGCAAGGACCTGGTAACCCTGTATATGCCTCTCTCAACTGTACTGACTCCTTCGGCAGGTTCACCTTCTCAGACCAGATGAAGTGCCCAAGGCCTGCTGCGCTCCAACCAAACTCAGTCCCATCTCTGTGCTTTTCTACGACGACAACAACAACGTTATTCTCAAGAAACATCGAAACATGGTGGTCAAGAACTGTGGCTGCTTATAACCTCCAGTACGCAGTATTTCTATTGTACATTCAAATTTTAAATCTGAAAAAAATTGAGATGTGTTATAATCTGTCTGAGGCACCATTTGTAATATACAGTGTTTAAAAGATTTATTTAGCCCAATTTGAGTGCTCTTTCCTGTCCCAAATGATTGACATATGATAGTTCAAGTCATGATGGTTTATCAGCATATTTGCCACACTTTTATTGTGAGTGGATTTAAAGGTCTTGTAAGTAGGAATTTTATTTAAAAAAACGTATTTCCAAATTTGTTTATACTTTCTATATATATATATATATATATATATATATATATATATATATATATATATATATATTAATGAATAATTAAAATGTAAGTACTCTGATGAAAAGAGTATACAAATTCGAGTGACTCTTGACCGTTTAATCTGCACTAAACAGCTCATTATTTCCAACCGGGACGAAACAAATGATTGGCTTAGGCAACTGTCACTCTCTCACAACCATGGCAACCAGATCATACCTGTTCACATGCCTTTGTTTGAGCTTGAAGATGCAAAACTCGACGCAGGTCCTCTTGTCCAAGAAGTGCTCCTTGCCCTGCACTTCGACCACCCCGTCCCCGGCCTCTACTTCCTCTGACCCTTTTGCACGACCTCCTCTGCTTCGCCCTCAACCCCGGATCTGTCCTCGAGCTGACGATGAGGTAACATGACATCATGACTTGCGTAAACATACACGCCACTTTCAAGTCAAGTATAATACGCATTTTGAGCTATCTGCGTGTATGTGTGTATGTCTATGCCGTTAAAAGTCCGAGTGATTCCGCGTGTATGTAAACGACGTTAAATATTCGAGCGAAACAAAACAAAATGTAGATCTACATCTGGGGAGCGATATATATATTTTTTCTAGGATGGTAGGGGAAGACTCATAAATGCTATTAACCCCAATGTCATCACAGGAAACTCTTACATGTCGAACACCATATATGTTATGAATCGTACACGAAATTAATCTTCATCACAGTGTAAATGATGGCAATTGAAAAACGTGCATCATGCAACCTGTTTTTAGCTTTGCCTTATAGATAACTAGCTCGTTCAGCGAATCAATAAATACATATTTTAAACTTTACCAAAAGCTTGATAGTGAGTACTAAAATACATCTTATTTGTTTATCTTCATAATGATAAAGTTAGAATTTTTTTTATTACATGTGTTTCTGACATGATATCACCACATGCGTATCCTTTTATTAGGATTTAAAAATTGTATTATAAAATTTCTACCTACAATACCTTTAAGGTTGGAATCATCCCATAATACATTTTTTTTTTAAAAACATATTTTGCAGTTGTCTTACACTTAAACTGTACAGGCTCCTTCCTCTAAGTTAAATAATGCGTCTTCAGCTCAGCTGTCGGAGTCGCGTGTTCATGTGTTTTGGGGGCATGGCTTTGGAAGGAGCCCAGAAGGGAGGGGGTGGAGTGAATGTTAATAATGAGCTGTCTTTAAAACGGTCGTAAGCGGTCTACAGACACTCGATTTTTATACTTTCTTTTTCAGAGTACTTACATTTTAATTATGTATTGATATATACAGAAAGTTTAAACAAATTTGGAAAAAAGTTTTTTTTTATAAAATTTCTACCTACAATACCTTTAAGGTTAGAATAATCCCATAGTTTAAAAAAACAACAACATATTTTGCAGTTGTCTTACACTTAAACTGTACAGGTTTTCATGTGTAGAATGTAGTAAACAGCCTGTTCCGATTCACAAAGCCACAGAAAAAAATAACTTAAACCAAATGTAAACCAGATGTCAAAGTTGTATAAAGTTCCTAGATTACTTATAATTGTCTGGTGTTTTTAGTCTACTGAATTTTCTTGGAAAGATATTTTTGCTGTTTTTTTTTATCAGCAGAACAGTCCAAAAAATAAGTTTAATAACAGTAGGCCTACAACGCACTGAAAAGATCATTAACAGTATCTATCCCTCCCAGCCTTGCTTTCATTACAGTTTAAAAGGGAATACAATAACAGGCTTTTTTCTGTAACTGAATAAAAATGGTAAATGCAACTTTATTTCATAATTAAGATTTATCCCCCCCCTCACAATTACAAGTGTACATCTCGCAACTCTTTTTTTCCTCAGAATTGCTTGATAAAGTTTATTTATCGCAATTATGACTAACACGACATAATGAGTTGCATTGTGAGACATGCAATTCAGGAAAAAAGAATTTTTCCCCTAAGAATTGGACTTAACTCGCAATTGCTAATTTATATCATACAATTCTGAGTAAAGTCAGAATTACGAGATAAACGCAATTATGATGCCGGAGTAGTGCTGTCCAAGTTGCATCTTTTTTTTTTTTTGAAATGGCAAGATAATCAATTATTGCATAGATATATATCTTCGTCATTTACAAAAAACTCTTGAGACGATCATGCTGTCTAACACCATTGTGGTATCGATGCTCAAAGTACATGAAGAACAGTGATGCTAAAGCTGGCTGAGCAACATGAATTGAAATAACTCCAATGTTAAAACGCTATTTTCACATTAGTGGGTAAAACGTACTAATACAGCTTGTTTAATAATTGTCATTTTGACATGACGTTCTACTTTAAGTCACCAAAAACAACAAGAAAAAAATCTATCTCTATGTTATTGCAAGTAATCATGAAACATATGTACTATATGCATATCCATTTATTGAAAACTTTAGAAAACAAAGTAACAAAAGAGTGTTCGTAGTTCCCGACTCATTCAGAATATTTGAAACAGGTGCAAATTTACTGCATTTGTGATCATTTTAAGCATGTCAATAAATGCATCTCAATCTAAATCCTGGTCAATACTATTAATACACGCAGTGGTGCACCTCTCCAATTTGGTTCACAGTTAAAATATCAGGGCACATACATTATGGATTGAAGCACCTAATGATATTTTAAAATCATACTTGTCAGACAGGGACCAAGTGCCACAAAGGCATTGGAAAAGTGGTGAATAAATATGACAAGTTACAGCACGTGGCAATGAAACTGTTGGGTCACAGCACACTCTGAAGAGATGGAAGCAATATGCACATATAAAGAAAAACAGTGTGCTGGTGTGCTTGGGTACAACCCAAGTTCTCGGTCCACATGGTCCATGGTACGACGAGTCGAGTTCAGTCGGCAGAATCAAATCATGTTTCTTTCCCCAGGGTCTGAAAATTAAACCATAATCATGAGATTAAAGTTCACCCACATTGGCAGATTCAATTATTCTATTCTAAACGTACAATACAGCTTTTATGAATCTGATAATATCCGAGTTAGACTCACCACGGTGTTCGGTTCATGTCGGTTTCTTGCGTCCTTTAAGCTTGAACATCTGCCAGCTCAGGAGGCATAGGAGACTTTGGGTGCTTGCTTTCAAAATGTTGTTTAAATGTCTTGGGATCTGGCATCTGTGTCTATACAATTGGGAATAAGCACATTTCTCAGCAAGGATGAGCCAGGTTGGGGTAAACTAGCGACCTTTTACACATTGCTTTTTAAGTAACTCACCCTGCAGACAGGACATGTGTGGACCAGTGCTGCTTTGGCTGCAGTCTTCTGATCCGCACCTTGACCTTTCTTCTTCTCAGCTGCTTTCTTTGCGTTCTTCTGTTGAGATTGGATCTTCTGTTGCCCTCGAGCCATGGCCTTCTCTAAAAACATACATTAGGTATAATGTACTCAAGTACAGATGTAATGCGGACATATCAGACACCTTTCCATCCATACAAAGAAAGTAAATGGTGAATGAGACTGAGGAGAGCCAACATGCAAGTTAGTTGAGAAAACGATGAGAACATTTTCCTTTGGTAGGCGAATTTTCCCTTTAAAAGATGCTTAAAAAGACATACATTACATTTGCATCAGTGAGTTGACGTTATATAGGATAATCTTGTTTAGGAGTTTATTAGAACATACATGTTATATGTTGACATACGTATTAATCAATGTAAATAAATCCTTCAGGAATGTATAAATGACGATGGTTTTCCCCATTTAGTATAAAATAAAAAACTAAATTAGAGAGACCGCGAAATCACATTAGCGTGTAACTTGCGTTAACGTTAGCTCATCCGCCTTCTTTGAAACTGATCTAAGACGCATAGTTGCAATGTACAAAACGATTGAATTAAAAATAACATCACCATAAACCTCAAACGTATGTAAAAACAACAAAATGAGACTTATAAGATGAGATATGGCAGATTGATCAATATTTTAAAGACAATACCTCGGCGTTGAGACACGGTAGGAAGTCAAGCTCCACTGCTGACGCGTTTAGTAGTTTCCGTCAGAGCAGAGGCACTTACATAATAAAAGTATTCAAACTGTACTCAAAATAGATTCTCCTCAGGCCCTATCCTATGTTATGCTCAGGCCAGAGACGTTTATTTTTATTTACTTGATTACATTTTTTAATTGTGTGCTTAAGTTGTATTCGTTGTTATTTTCAAGAGAAAATAGCAGTGCGAGGCTGTGTGAATGTGTCATGTGCAAATCATGAATAAATCAAATCTGCAAATCAAAATAACCAATGAATTGGTAAAACGATTCACTGATTGAAATGTTTCGAACAGCTTGTACGCGTGATAGTGAAATAGAAATACTTTTTAATTTTTTTTATTGCAATCTCTTTTTAACAATGAACACACAAAGGCAATGATAACATTTTGTTTGCATAAAATCGAATACAAAAAAAAGAAAGCAAAAGAAACCATGAAAAAAATAAAAAGTTTCAAAAAATGGTAACCTGTAAGCAAACTTTCATAAAAAGTTGTTTAAATAACACATTTTGTGATTTAGCAATGGACAGACTCAATTAAAAAAAAAATTACAAGACAGTTTACAATATATCTTTACTCATTTCTGAATATTTGCAGAATGTGTAGATCTTAATATGTGACAAATGTTGATTTTAAATAAAGTTTGTGTTCGTTCAAAAACTATAGTCTTGTTTTATGTTTAGCGTGATTTTATTCATCCGAAACGTAAAGACCGATTCAGTTTAATTGTACATGCTCAAAGACTTTTATCTTGACGAGTGTATTTGCAAGTATTTCGCGGAAGTTGTTTTGCTGTATTTCCGTAGCAAAAGACAAAAATGGCAGATCGAGGATACAGTTTTTCTCTCACAACTTTTAGGTAATAATGTAATTTATAGATTTATATATGACTAATTTTTCATTATACACATATTTTTGCAAGCATTCAAAGGAAATAATAGTGTGTTTTTTCCAACATGTGTTTAAAATGTACTTAATCGTGAGTCACATCGAAGTTGCACTGTCACGGTGTTAGTTATTATATGAAACTTTATGACTTATATTTATTTTTCACTGTCAGTGTTGGTTAGTTTTTACCCAAGTTATGTATGTTATCACTGTTATGTTTTACTGCACATTATGTTGGCTAAGAATATTATCTTGTCTGTTAATCTTTTGTGATGTGTAGTAACGTTATATTCACTGACAAGCAATTTAAAAAGTATGTTCAAGTTGGCACAAAGCAAGTTACTATTAAGCTTTTGTTCATTTTTTTTAAATCTTATATATATTTTTTTAAATCAGTTCAGAATCAACTAGAAGTATAACTTAGATACGTAATTATAGATACGTATTTGTTAATTTTTTTTTATTATTATTATTATTTATTTTTTGCAGTCAGTTTCAGTTTACATGCGTGTCAGAATCATTTCTCTCATGTACTTTTTTTATTATTATCAACACAGCCCCTCTGGCAAACTGGTGCAGATTGAATATGCTCTGTCCGCTGTAGCAGCCGGTGCTCCATCTGTAGGAATTAAAGGTATGTATGTGTAGATCACTGCATCACAAACTTTGCACCACCTTATCAAACCATCCATTGAGTTTCTGAGTGTAAACTGAGTGCTGTATCCAATATTGAAGTTGAAAGCAGATCCTCCTAAAGCTTGTCTTCATGAAATAATGATGATGACATGCTTACATTTCTTGCATTTTATTTAAGCATTAAGAGTTACATTAAAACTGTATATATAGTAGGTATGTGGACAAAAAATTAAAACTCAACAAATAGACAAATGTATAGCATATGTGGAAAGACCTGGGTACCCCATTTACAAAATAAAAAGTAAATATGTCAAGTATGAAGAAAGTTACAACATTTTATAGTTCAGTAATCAGCGCCTATTTTTGTCTCATTTCTAAGGTGAAAACAATAGAATTTAGTGTGACCGAAAACAAGTTGTTTTTTCACAAAAATGCTCATAACTTTCTCAATATTCAAGATATCTTAATGAAATTTTCTGTGGAGATGGGTTTCATATAGTTATTTGGATCTAACGTGGGTTTCATATAGTTATTTGGATTTTAACTTGATTTTAACACACATAAAGACTGATTTGGCCTATCTTTTATAGTATTTTTCTGACGAGCAGTTGTTGAAAATACAAATAATTGAATGGAAAACAACGATCCAAGGAAAATTATATATCCTTAATTTAAAAGATGGATTTTGGCTGATTCATGCTATTTCCAGTTATGTAAGAATATAGAGTTAACAATACTAACGCTGGTGGAGGAAAGAAAGTGGAGGAGACCACACAAAAGTTGAGTGTAGCCTAACTTACACGACGCGCTGCGTTTTGACAGCTTTTCTACAGGTAACGTTCAGTGTCGGTAGTCATAAAAAAAGTGGGGGAGTTTAAATGGCCACGAAATTTTGTACAGCACGCCACAAACATATGCTTCTTCATGTCTACCTTCCTCTGGAAAGTGTCCAAAGTGGGTAAAAATAATTTTGTGACAGTTGAATTCTTCCGTATTGTTTGAAATCGCCTTTCAGGAGGAAAATGCAGCCTGACTAGAAAAACATGAAAACAAATGTGCAGTCGAAACCCTAATGATGTGATTGGCTAAAAATAATCAAGGATTCCCACAGCGAGTCAATGAAAACAGCGCAGTTTAGGAGACCACTCAAAATGAGTCGGGAAAATCCGGCACAGAGATTTGGAACACAATGGCGGCCGCTATTTATTGAAATGTCCACATACCTATATATAGACCAGCAACTGGAAAAATAGTCTTATTGCCAAAGTTACACAGCAAACAAGAGGCCTTTACGCAGCAAATGCAACTGTATACTTTGACACTAGGAGCTGAGGTGGGTCAGACTTTTTTTTTCTGGCTTTATTTTAATTTCTTTACATTGAATTTGGAGAATGTAATCAAAATTGACCCTATTGACTTTGTTAGCACACATTACTGGCCTTAGGGTGAACAATAAATCTGTGCAAGTTAATACACAGAAAAAATGGTATAGTAAATCTTTACTTAAAATCTGAAAAGTTACTTCCGGGCTGCAATGAAGTCAGTTTGACGGCTTGGGTTGAAAACACTTATCCTGTCCCCTCCAACCGGAGAGGAGGTGTGCTAAACTAAAACCCTGCCCTCTATTCAACATTTCACTTGTATATACCTCACAGCATTGAAATAAAATCAGGTGCTACTTCCAGTTCACATGTGGACATTCATTTGGCTGTGTAGAGACTCCTTATGTTCTTTATTAAGGGTTTAAAATTCAGTTTAAGACCTAGGCTACATCTGTTTCTCTATGCATATTGTGTAAATTCACTTTGAAGGCCCTTTTGTCATTTTTGCAGCATCAAATGGAGTTGTGCTGGCAACTGAGAAGAAACAGAAGTCCATATTGTACGATGAACAGAGCGTGCACAAAGTTGAACCAATAACCAAACACATCGGCATAGTGTACAGTGGAATGGGTCCTGACTACAGGTATTATATATAACGAATGGTTGCTTTGTTCTAAAAATGAAAAGCTTTTAAAATGAGCCCATCTTGTGGTTAATTTGGACATTATAGCTGTAGGAATGATCTCTTGACAGGGTGCTGGTCAGAAGAGCAAGAAAGCTGGCACAGCAGTATTTCCTGGTATACCAAGAGCCAATCCCCACAGGCCAGCTGGTACAGAGAGTGGCTTCTGTTATGCAAGAATACACACAGTCAGGGTATGTTACTTCTTTACATCTTTTATTATCATACTAGACTTGAATTAGAGCTCTTGTAGTCATTTAAGTGTCATGTTTTATAGAGGCGTGCGCCCGTTTGGAGTCTCTCTTCTCATTGCCGGTTGGGACGAGGACCGGCCATACTTGTTTCAGTCAGACCCATCGGTACAACAAAGAAATAGCAATCAAAACATTCACATTACTGTTTGTTTATTTTTTTCATCATATTATATTAACATAACATGCAACCATTTATTTTATTAACTCATCCCACAGGGAGCATACTTCGCTTGGAAAGCCACAGCAATGGGAAAGAACTATGTGAATGGAAAAACATTCCTTGAAAAAAGGTATTAAAATCACCAACATGTTGGCAGGTTGAATTATTGGTAAAATGATTTTGCACATTTTTGAAAGCATAGCTTTGTATAATTTTTTTACAGATATAATGAAGATCTGGAACTTGAAGATGCTATACACACCGCCATCTTAACTTTAAAGGTAAACTCACCTCTAAATAACTAGGGTTAGATCACCCCAAAATTTAAATTCTGTCATTTATTCACCCACATGTCGTTCCAAACCCACAAGACTTTCAAAAAGTTCATGAATAGACTGTAAAACGAATCCATATGATGTAAACTTTATGAAGAGACATAATCGTCTTAACTCGCACATCAGTTGTGGTAAACAGAAGCTCAAGCATGTTTGTTTGACACATGAGAACCAGTCAGGTACATTCTTGTGTTATACAGCACGTTCGAGCTTCCGCAAGAACCAATGAGGTTTGTTCTTAGGTGTCAAGCTGGTTCAGTTAAGCCTCTGTTTATGTAGGGCCCTATAAAATCCATTTTATTTTTTCCCAAATTCCATTTTATTTTTCCCAAATTCCAATTTTCCGTTTTAATTTTTGCAAATTCCGCTTTTTCCGTTTTAATTTTTGGGAATTAATTTTTTTTACCCTTTACTGTTATTTTAGTTGTAAAAAGAGTGTGCTTTTATTCCGTGATCGCAGAAATGATAGGGCCCTATTTATGTGTGCTGATCAATGTTCATATGTGAATAAAAGCCTATGAAACTATAGAGACTCTTCAAAAAATTTGGACTAAACAGCTTAATTGATAAGGATTCATTTCTCTTTATGAACTTTTTGAAGCGTCAAAGGGTAGTTGCGTAGCGGTCAAGAAATATCTCAGATTTAATCAAAAATATTTTAATTTGTGTTGTGAAGATGAAAGTCTTACTGGTTTGGATGACATGAGGTGAGTAATTAATGACAGAATTTATATTTTTGGGTGAACATTATCTTTACCATCCATATCAGATTGCTTAATACAGCGTTTTCTTTTTCCTCCAGGAAAGTTTTGAAGGACAGATGACAGAGGAAAATATTGAGGTGGGCATCTGTAATGAAGCAGGATTTCAGCAGACTGACACCTGCTGAGGTGAAGGACTACCTGGCAGCAATTGTTTAAAAACTACAGCACTACAACTGCTTACAGGTTACCATTTCGGTTTGGTTGTTTGTTTAAATGCTGCATTTTTATTATTTGTACAACTGTGTAACTGATTTCTTTATAAAAGTATGAAAATTAACAACTAATGTTACATCCTGGTTTATTTTACTATGACTGTCCTTTGGGAGTTCATTACCTGACTGCAATTATTAATTACAATGTAAGGTGTGGGATCTGAATTTTGACAGGCAATAATTTTGTAGGCTATTTTGCACCCTGCTTAGTCACAGTACTGTCCATGCTAATGGGATCTTTCCCTGAGGGTCTGTTTATGTACATTGTTCAACACAAAAGTGTTGGCATAAAGCAAAAAACTTTACTTCGTCCCAAAGCGTTGAACAAAGTCTGAAAGATTGTAAACCTCTCCATATCCCACACGGGCATCCATGCAGATGAAGTCATCAAGATTCATTTTAGTGTCTGTGAAAATTAAATAATGTGTAAGAGGAATAAGAAACCGAAATATGATATTGCATCAAATAATTTTACAACAAACCTGATGTTTCTAAACAAGGATATGCTGGAGGTGGCATACGCCAGTTTCCGTCAGAATCCTTCATATGTGAACGATCAGAAGCAAACTTTTCCAAGTAAGTGTCCCCTGATATTACACGAAGTTTCCTAAAACACAGTAGACAATTACAGTAGACCTGAGGTTGGTATGGTTAGTGTTATAAACGTTTTGAGAAATGCAGATCAGATACTTCTTAGCTTACCTCCAGAAAGCTTGTTTCAAATGCTCGTCAGAATGAAAAGCCTCCTTCGAATATACATCAAGTGAACAAGGGAAGGGAATGACGGTGTCTAGATCATATATAAAGCTCTGTCCTTGTTTATTTGTGTGTAGAAGAATAACATGGTAATCCTAAAGGCAAGTGCACAGAAATCTTGCATTAGTACAAAGTGAAAAATCAATTATTTTCCTTATTAAAAATGTCCTTACCCAGAATACTGGTTCAGTCACCTCGACTGGATTTTTGTTTCCAAATGGGTATCTGAAAATTTCATATATATAAAAACTGTACACTACAAACAGTAATTTTATATGCGTATAGACAGAGAGTAAAAAAGCCTCACCATTTTTCTTTCGTTAAGATATAAAGACTGCATAGACCTCATCCAACGGACACGTCCCCTGATCCTTGACATATTCGCACAATTTCCACACATTTTCCTCACTGCAGAGACAAAAAATGCTGTGTATTTATTATAAGAAATGTTGCTACTGCACTGGTGTTATTTCGTCACACTTACCAGTAACAGCTGGTGTATACACATCGGTTTCTAGATGGGGTGATACTTTTATATTCAGACGGAGAGCTTCTTCATTCATTCTTCCCATCCACATGTTCTACGAAGTATTTAACTATAACGACATTACGAGGGGAAAAAATAAATACAAGATTAGAATACAGCGGTTTACGTTGCCCCTGTACACGATAATATGTTACAGTTTATTTTGTCCGTAAGGATCTTTAGTCAGATGTTGTCGTTCCGGCGTGTCAATGCGCGAACATTCAATCCTCATGTGAATTGCAAATGTGATGTTCACGATTATCACTATAATTGTTGAACGCCTTTCTAACTTAATAGCACAATTAGAAAACCCGTTAGCGACAGATAATGTGCAATTAAACACCTCTCTCAAATAAATATAAATATTCTGTGACTATTTTGTTTATTTTTTTCCATTTGTGCCATATTATGTCTGTTAATTTGTAAAGTATTTACATTTACCCAACCTAATTACCTTCTTAAGTTAAACTTTTTAGCCACAAAGTGAATTTATTTTATTTTCAAAAGTATGGGTCGGGTAGAGTAAGATCTTCTTTTATAAATAAATTAATAGGCTACTTTAATTAAACACGGATATTAAATTAATCAAAACTGACAAAAAAAATCACTGGTGCTGTCAAATCGATTAATCGCATCTAATATGAAAGTTTGTGTTTATACATACATCCATGTACAATACATTAAATAAACAAAAATATGTTATCAACAGCATCAGTCTTGAAGTTGTGCAGCTTAATATTTTTATAATATCTTAATAAGTGATACAATTTTAAGGATTCATGATGGATATAAAGTTCAAAAGAACAGGCTAATACAACATAAAAGTTTGTTTATTTAATATATGTTTATGTAGATAAACAAAAACTTGTATGTTTTATTAATCACAATTAATCTATTTGATTGGACAACCCTACAAGCTGTTCTTTTGAACTTTATTAATCCTATAAAAAAAATTGTATCACACTTTACACAAAAATTAAGCTGCACAACATTGATACTAATAATGTTTTTTAAACAACACATTAGGGTTAGCAAATATAATCCACCTTTATTTATACAGTAACATCTATGCCTATTATTTGCACCGTGGGTGGCTAGGCTATACTTTATTTGTCCAAAACAAACAAGAGGCATAACATTAAAATAGTCCCACTGTTCTTAAAAAAAAAAGTAAATCAACAATTGACCTCATTCTTGTTGCAAGTAGCCTAACTGCCAATGCATATTGATATTTTAGAGGAATATAGCTTAAGAAAACGCCCGGCCATTAACACTTCTTTTCATGAACAGCAGTTAGGCCTAATGGAATGCAACACCTAGACCAATTGAAAGCTACAGGCTGGATATAAATTAAGGCTGATCTTCTCAGTGTTCAGTGAGAGTTTGGACCAGGAGCTCATCATGATGACTGACGGAGGATTCAATGTTTTGCTGCCCGATCAAGCGTCGTTCCGAGGAAGAAGTGCAAAAAATACTCTACAGGAACATACATCGGACTTATTGCATATGCAATTCAAGATTCACCGGACAAGATGCTTACTTTCAAACAGGTAAGTTAGGCTAGTCTAAAATGAATCACGAATAATCGAAATAGCCCTATAAGATTTAATGTTGTTTTCCATTTCTGTGAAGTAGGCTAATATTGTACCTTATTTTGTGCAGATAATGAAGAAGCTGGAACCATTTGTCTTCGGAGACAAAAAAGGCATTGAGAACAACATCAGAGTCTGTCTGTCATCAAACAGGTGTTTTGCAAAGGTGCGTAACTTTTTAAGTTTGTCCCTAAGTCTAGTTATTTTGAAGCATCGAATCGCACTGCATTTGTGTAACTGGTCTATCATAGGGTGGCCAACTGTCCTGTTTTCCCAGGACATGTCCTGTTTCCATATAACAATATAAGTTAACGTTAACCATTTTCAAATTAGGAGGCGCATAACCTACTTTAAATGTATTGAAATTAATAAGGTATCTTTGAGTAAACTTCGAGATATCGTTTGAGTAGGCCCATCTGTTTGTCGGGCAGAGTGTCCTGGTTTTTGGTAATCAAAATATGGTTACCAGTAACAGTTTTGTGTGTTATTTTAGGTGCCAGTCGATCCTGATTATCCAAATCCTAAAAAGAACTTCTGGAAAGTGGATGAGAGTGGCATTACTCCAAAAATGTTCCGCCGACATTTTAAATACATAATGAACGTGTTTCCTGGCCAGTGTGAAGAAGATCATTCTCATGCTCCTGAGCCTCTCATGCCAGTCTGCACAGTTGCGGAAAACAAACGTGAAGTCAAATTCACAGGCCCATTTTCCATAGAGTCAATATTAAAGAGCGACCGCGAAGTGAAGCGCATGCGCAGCACACGTTTGGAGGAATCTCCACGCTATGTTGACGCACAATGTGGAGCGACCAAGAGAAAAAACTTTAATGAATATGACACAGTTGAGCGTTATTACCCTATTTCAGCCGCGGGATGTCAATTGGTCTCAGCAAAAAGACCTCGTGTGTCTTCAGGACCTCCGTTTGGACTATATTTGCCTCCACAGCTCCCATACGCTTACCCCGGTCTCCTCAGATCTCCTTTAATGTTTAATACTAGATATGTCAGCTGGTGAACATCTAGAGAGTGACCAAATGTAAATGTCCTGAAATTGCACTTTATTTTTGTTGTTAACTTTTCTTTCTTTTTTTTTAATAAAAACCGCGTTCTTTGCATTTGATTGTGACTTGACTCTAAATAGCTTACTAATATATTTATATAGCTACCATAATAGCCCAAATAGTTAATACTGTATACTTTAAAGTTTATTTGTAGTGTAGTTTATTTATATTATATTGTTTTAGTCTAAGTCTGTATGATATTGCAATAGATAAAGTCTGTAACCTCATATAAAATATTTAGTAACCAGTTTAAGGACTTTTGTAGGGACTACACAAATAATATATTTTTAACGTGTAAAAATTACTACAAAAAAAGCGAATTTTATTGCGGCAGATTTTTTTCTGGAAGCCCATGTTTCAGTAGACTATATTTGTTAGGCTGAACCTAAGCATTTACAAAACATTAAAAGTGAGATCTCGGAATACAAGATACAGATAGCCTACATTACCATTCAAATAATGTTTGTGCTCGCCAATCAAAACATGTCGATCAGTATGTTAATCTGTGATTAGCACATCATCCAGATAATGTTCATTAAGTGGAGGTGATTTCCCTGTCAAAACCAACAGGTTTACTTTGCGCCACAAGGTCTATTTTCGCATTTGCCACAGGGTGGCATTAAAATGTTAATGTTAGATATCGACTAAAACTAAAGATATTAAAGAACATTGATGTGTTAATTGATTAACTAGACCTAAAACAGGGGTAGGCATATAAAAAAACGATAAAAATAGATCAGAAAAGGACCAACAAAAGGAAATACAGCATGTGCTATAACACTATTGTCATATTCAATTAGGCTACAAAACTTAAAAATGTCTGAAAATAAATGTAAAAAAAATCATATATAAAATAATTAGGAATAATATTATAGGAAAGTGTGTTATTTGCCTACTTGTTTGTAATATTTAACACAATCCACATGTTAAAGACTAATGTCAGTTTTGGTCTGTATAAGTCTGAAAGTCAAAGGCTTTTTAAAAGTTTTGTGTAATTTTCACAGAAGATAATGTCTTCTGTATCTGATTTTAAGTAGTAACAGTAGCAGTAACAGTAACAGTAGGCTAGCAAAGTATAACAATTTTGACATTAAACTTTCACTATTCCCAATAGCACCATGATTCTTTAGCATTATCCACCGCTGAAGAACACTGATTACTATATGATTAACTTAAATATTTCTGTCCTAATATTTCTGGATGTTCAAACCTGGTGTCACCATTTGGACTGACAGCTGACCATGCAAAGATAAGGGATGGCAAATATACCACATACTAAACCTTAAACAGACTAAAATGTTTGCTTGTCTTAAAATAGATATTCATCTTGATGCTCTTTACCCTCTTGTTTGGTTTTTACAACACTGTAAAAATTATATGATCAATAAGTTACGAACATATTTACTTTGCTTTAACTCATCAAAAGAAGTTAAGCAATTTTCTGCTACATTAATAAGTTATCTATTTATCAAGGTTCAACTACTAAAGTAGTTTAGTTACTTTAATGTAATTTAAGTTTAAAGACAAACAACTAAGTTGATTGTACTTGAAAAACTGTATCAGCATTTATCTTAACTTGCAGAACAGATGGACAGATGGACAGAGTATTTTATTTAAAGGTATTATGAATGTGTTTCCTGGCCTATCAGTTCCGGCACTTTGGGTGGATGAGTGTGAAGAAGATCGTCTTATGCTCCTGAGCCTCTCATGTCTGTGAGTAAAGTATTTTTGAAACTAATGATACATAGTTATGTCGTCTCTTTGTGCCCACGTGTTGATGTTGATTGTCTAGTCATAACGAAAGCTACCATTGTCTCAAATAAGTAAGTGAGTACATGGGTCTGTGTTGTTCTGGTGAATGTAGGTTGTAACAGGCATAGAAAATTATTTCTGCACCTTCATCATGATAGTGGTGCTCATTCATACAGTAGTAGCATAGACAGATCTCATAGCTGCTAAGAGAAAATAATTGAAAATAAGCTATTGAAAAATAAGCTTGGAAATAAGAAAATTGCTATTGAAAATAAGTGTTGTGTGTCTGCAAATTGCTGTTGTTCTGTAGTCACTGAAAATGCTAACATAACAAATAAATTCCACAAGCCACCCTCAAATACCTGCAATGAAAAACACTAGATCCATTTTTTTTTCTAAAATAAAATTAAGTTAAGATGAAAAGAAAGATGGGCAATTTATTTTGTGTGTCCATAGGCGTGTGGACACAATGGCAACATTTCAATCTCATGTGAAATGATTTTGCTTCACCACATATATCCTAGCTACCGTAAGTATATGGATGCTGTTTAAGGTTGCTGCACTGGTTGCTGCACTGGAGTAGGCTACGTGAGGTCATGCGCGTTTGACACACCTACAGTGTACAGTGTTTAGTAATGCAGGTGATTATCGTCTATGGTGATTATACTGCGCTGAGGGCTGAGTGAGCACTAGTGTGATACTTTTAGTCACTACAACGTTTCTCTCATGGGTGGACCAAGGGCTTTACATAATTAATGATTTATCTGTCTGCCGACATAGGACAGATTATTAAATTTGTGTTCCCGATATATGTTAAAACGTCTTGACCTTTCATTAGAAAATAAGTTAACCTGGGATTATGGTCATGTGCCTTTGTTTTGATGATGTGAGCATTGTGTGGACCCGAGAGGAAAGTCCTATGACTGACTAAGGTCAAAAGGTGGATAAAATGATTAACAGAGAAATCACACTGGCAAGGCAGCTGTGTCCATAATCTACCTCAGCAATGAGGTAATTATTACCACTGCCTTTGGCTCCAGTTTACCAAAAAATCTGAGGGCAAGTGATTTCTTCATTGAGTACTTATTTCACTTTATTTGCTATATGATACTCTCCTTCAGTTTGCACAAGGGCAAAACATCTCATTTGTATTTCTCAGCACTATGAGGTGAAACTCCCATTAGATTTCCAGAGAATTCACTTTTCAAGTTCTACACAGAGACTGCGGAACCAAACTCTTCAGCTGTGGCAGATGAACCAGAAGGTGAATATTTGAATTGTTTTTAATTCTCCAGAAATTCCAAACCCAGTTTTCCTGTTTCTAGTAATATCAATACCCATGTCCCTCCTGTGGTGCAGCAGTCCTGTTTGGCCTCAACAGTTTCCCCATCCAGCCTAAAATACATGGAAATATAACGGTATTCTAGATTTATGTATGTTGCCGATTCATGCATGACGTAAATAATTATCACCTTTCTAGACTGTTGTGTTGCAGTCAATCAATGTTTAAAACCTAAAGATTTAGCTTGGACAAGATGGTTGCTGGTTACCTCGTAGTGTCGCCTTTGGCAAGTTGTTAGTGAATGAGTTTAGGGCCTGTTTTAAAGGTTATTTTCATGGAAAACAAAACAATGTCAGGTCAGAGCAATTTTCCCCTTCAGTAATCAGTTGCATCTTATCAGCAAAGGCAATGACCTGTAGCAAGAATGCTTTCTATGTTGCCAGGTCAGAGTAGAGTGGACATGGTGGACAGGGAGTTTTCAGGTGATCCCATGTACCCAGGCTCTTCTACAATAACACTAATGAAATCAATCCACTTTCACCTACTGGTGAAGATGAAGCTGTGAAAATAATTCACGCAGAGTGGTTTATTTTGCCGGGGAACAGCCCAGGGTGTGTCTGGACAAAACTGCTGTGAGAAACCAAGCATCAATGGCTGTGGACCATTTGTAATACTGCAACATTAGAGTAGAAATAGTCAGAAAGTAGTACATCTAGACCAAATATTTCTTTCGTATTATGCCCTCTAATTTATGGTTGTAGTTATTGTGTAACTTTATCATAAGCATCAAAGTGAACCGAAGTAGTAAAAGTGCCTTTATAATGGTTTTGACCATAAACTGATTGTATATCAGATACAGTCTCTGTTAGAAATGACCTCTAAAAATATGATGCCTGTTCCAGTTGCACCAATGAACTACTAGCTAGCACTTCCTCACAGCTGAGACATGATTAAGACTTTTAGTAATTGTGTGTGTGTGTGGTGTGGGGGGACTTCTTTTGCATGGTCTCTTGTTTATATTGTCTGTTTATGAGCTGCTGTTTGTGCTGTTCCACACCACGCGTTAATATATAATCCACAATACTTTGATCGCACATGGAAGAGTTGGTGTTGGCACCTCATTGGCTAGTTTATCATTTATTAACTACTTCATGACCTAATTCTGAAACTTGAAACCTTTTTAAAGCTCCCATAATACACTGTAAATAGTGTTTATGTTCATTGTGTAAATTTAAGACATCCTATTGTCATCTTTGGTAAATCAGTAATACGAGACATTGAATTGAGTAGCACCCGCTCTGAGGAACTACGTGATTGGTTGAGTTGAGGCCTGCTGTCTCATGTCATGTGTGTCTGAATCATGGCTTCAGTATGATTCATACTACATCTGACTACTGTAATTGCATGACATACTACATCTGCACTGAAGCAGTTTAATGCAGTTTAAAGTCAGCATGAAACACAAGTTGCAATAGTCTTTTCCACTCTATTGTGAAACAAATGACTTGATTGGAATGACTGGATGGAGGTTTACTATTGCTGTGTTAGTGACAGAGTAACACATCATCAGAGAAGAGAGGATATATACTATTATTATTTTGATCAAAGAAGTGCATGTGAATTTATAAATAATAATAATAAATTCTGCAATATTTCATAAAAACATCAGAAATGTCCATTTTATTTTCATGGTGATTTTACTACGCATGCTAAATCCTGGGTTTAAAACAGGAGCACTAGAATGTTACTAATATTATTTTTTTAAATAATGCCTTAAAGGGGAATGGTTTATTGGTGAATATTGTAGAATTAGAGTTAGCAAGGATAAGGGACAAGGGCAATAATACTGTTCTCTTGTCAGTCCTCATTTCTACATCAAACTAGCCCCCATTGACCTTTCAATACCTGAAATGAAGGCATGTCGACCTTTAAGACTGTTATATAGTGATCCAGTACAAGCTGTAATGTTCACTTGGATTATGTGGGCTTTTCTGTGTAGTTTAAATGATAATATAATGAATGTTTTGTCCTGTTGTAGGATGGCCTTTGGTTTTAAAGCTCCTTTTATTCATTTGATTCGTCTGATGCCAAGATCCCGTAGGACGAGAGGTCAGTGTTTTATCTGTCCTTTATGGGGAATCCAATGACCTCCATGTTGTGCAAACCAGATACGAGTTGTTCAAGATGAATCCTGTTCTGAATTCCAAGTGCAAGGACATGAATTAAAGCCAATTTCATTAACCCAGATTTTGTGAAAACCAATGATAACTCAATTAATATCCTTTAGATTGTGTGCTATAATATTTCATTTAGAATGGCTGAAAGCTTGTTATAGTCAATCTCTAACTTATAGAACTATGATGTTGTTAATACTGCAGGAATCAAGTTTGTTTTTATAAATATATAAATGGAGATGTTAGGTGGATGATTAAAAATGAGTGTAGCACCAGACTGCATGAGAAACTCTGTTCTGAGTACACAGAGATATGAACCTCTCAGGTAAAAGTCCACAAACCTTATCAGTTATTATTCTCTTTAACCCAGTTTAGAACCCGGAGCAGCCAACTCGTTGATTCATATATGTATTTGCCTATAAATCTTAAAATCATAAAAGTTAATCAGGTTAACAATGGTTTCAGTATTTTTCCACAACACAATATCCAGGCCAATTGTCTGCTTTACATAATATATCTGTGATCTCCTAAGAGTTTTGATTTATGAAAAGTCTCTCATGCTGAACACAGCTAAATTCTGCATTTACTTTTCCCTTTAATTCAGTTTGTGGTGTAAATGGTGCTTGAGAGTTGATCAGCATATTGGTAGTTCCTGAGCAATGTGTCCATTGTGAATGTGCTTGTTATCACTGCCTCAAATAAGCTAAACACAGTGAAAGCATTGTGTTGTTAGAGAGGACACACGCATACATACAGAGGCATGCACTCTGAACAATAGGCTATTTTATTGATGCAAACTAATAACCAGATTTGAAAGTATTATTTATATGCAATTAGTATTAATCTTGCATGGACAGAAAAATAGTTTTATAATGAGAAAGACCAGTCTTATAATCAGGACATTTTCCACAGTCATCACTATCTCACGCAATGCTGTGAAAGAAGGCATGACTCAATGAAGTTACCCAATAGAAGGAGGAGTGGGCAGGACTGACTATACACACATCTTTATAATTGCTTGCCTTACATCCTGTCGCGAGCAGCACGTAGCCAATTGTCACCCTCCAAATCTGCAAGAACTTTTGTTGGACTTTCTTGTTTTTATTCTTGGAACAATTAACCGGTAAGTCATAAAAAGAGCTATATATATATTTTTTATCGTAATTTTTATGTTACAATATTGGCTGTTTATCTAAAAAAAGCGCAGACCTGTGTAAAACATCTCTGACATGATATCGCACAAGTTATGTTGCCTTTTATCAGCTTTGAAAAAAAGATACCCGGTTTAAACAGTAACAGTAACCGCAATAATAAACAGCATAAAGTATATTTTAATTGTACAGCGAAACCACAATCGTTTTTTATTTATTTATTTATTTTTATTAAAAAAATGGTTTATCATTCCGCGCGTGCGTGTGATTGGCTGCACGTGCAAATGTCAACAAAGTAGTGTGAGCTCGAGTGGTAAAATGAATACGAGTTGTACGATATCTACTAACATTAGTTTTCACCTCACTGCACATTTTCTATATCTTTCCGTTTCATATCTGTCAAACTAAACTCCGTTTATGGAGCTTTCTCCTAATGACCTGAATCAGGTGTGAAAATTAGCAGTACAGTTACTGAGACCAGACAGAAACACCACAGAGACTAGATCAGTCAACCCTTTATCTAGCTTTATGGGTTACATTTTATTTCACCTGACCCATAACATAATCAGCATGATCCGACACGATATGCTGATTAACTGTTTGTATTGCTTTAGTTTTTAGTCTTAGGAGTTAAAATGCACTGTTGCTGTTCGACATTTTGTGAAATACTAATAATTTCAACGTCAATCTCACTTGTTTACTTCTTCTCAAAGCAGATCAGTAAAGATTTAATAGACTACTTTGTTGCTATAGAAGCTTTGAAATTTTCTTAAAAAAATTAACATAATATTAAATACAAAATTTTGGAATTATAAACAATAATATTCCATAAGGTATGAATAGAAATATAAGTGGCATGACTTATATTATAAGGATTTCAACACTTGGAATTTGTCCTCTGCATCTAACCTATCCAAATCCACCTCCTCACACATTAGGAGCCGTGAGCCGTGAACGACACGCACGCACGCACGCACACACACACTAGAAACCGTGGATGCACACACCCAGAGCAGTGGGCAGCAATTACCTGTGGCGCCTGTGGAGTGATTGGGGGTTAGGGTTGCTCAAGGTTACCTCAGTTGTGGGCATTGAGCGTGGAAGAGAGCACCTACATTTTTCAGATCCTACTCTCTTAAAATAATTATTTGCGCAAAAGCAAAGCAGAGCCACCTCTGATACTAGGGCTGAGGTGCATCAGAGCTGGTTTTATTTATTTATTTATTTATTTATTTATTTATTTTTACAATTATTCGTGTAGCCTCTGAGGAGGTTGTATATAGACATCTTTACTGATGTCAATAATGAAGGATAATGTATAAAATATGTATATTTTAAAGTATGCATACATGGCTGTAAAGATCAGAGATTACTGTCTGTTTGGGTTATAGGTCAACAAGTGTTATTGCTTAAACGTGAGAAGAACTTTTGTAATAATGCAGCACCCCTGCAGTCATCAATCTAATGTGCATTAAGTTCAAAATCTCTCACAATATAAGAATATAGGTCTACAACACACGCTTAATTCCAGATTTAATTCAAGGCTTCCAGATTTAGATCAATTGTGGATTTTTAGATTCCCAAAAATGAAGGAAGCAGTCATTGTTTCTGCAGATGGGCTTAAAGGAGTAGTTCACTTTATATATATATATAAAAAAATAAATTTTGCTGATAATTTACTCACTCCCATGTCATCCAAGATGTCTGTTTTCTTCGTAGGTCGAAAAGAAATTTGGAGAAAAATGATTTTCTCCATATAATGGACTTCATTGGGAACCAAACGGTTCAAGGTATAAATGAGAGTTTCAGTGCAGCTTCAAAGGGCTTTAAACGACACCAGACGATGAATAAGGGTCTTATCTAGCGAAGCGATTGGTCATTTAAAAAAAATAAAGTTTAAGTTTGATAAGCACAAATGCTCGCCTTGCTCTGTTCTTTGATGAGGGTCGTGACATCTCCTGATCAAATCTTTTCGAGTCATCACTCGAAAGGTCCTGATAAGACCCTAATTCATCGTCTGGTGTCGATTTAAAGCCCTTTGAAGTTGCACTGAAACTCTCATTTGGACCTTGAACCGTTTGGTTCCCAGATTAAGTCCATTATAGGGAGAAAATCCTGGAATATTTTCATTGAAAAACCTTAATTTCTTTTTCAACAAAAGAAAGAAAAACATGGATATCTTGCATGACATAGGGGTAAGTAAATTATCAGCAAAAGTTTTTTAAAAAGTGAACTACTCCTTTAACTGATGATTCTGTAACTGATTATAGTTACATTTTTAGACAGTTAATTGAAATTAGGAAATCACTGAACAAAAAGAAGAAATGGTTATGGGAAGTGAAAGAAGCATTTCCATTTCCTCTGTATGAAATAGTGGTACTCTATGTTCCAACATAAAATCGTTACAGATTTTCATGCTATATAAGTTAATGAAAACAAACATGCACGTTCATACAAATATACAATGTATCTGTTATCAGTTCCAATATTTAATTTACGAAAAACGGAAACCTGGTCTGGAGAGATGTACAGGTGAATTGGGATGTTTTGAAGTACATTGAGGATATGTCCTTATGTTACTGCAGTTTATATCCTGCTGAGACATTACTGCCACTGCCAGCCACTCCCAGGTAAAAGATTAGTCGAGAGGCCATAAGGGCAGGTATCTGAAAAACAAGCAGGTGACCTACTTGCCAGCAGACCGTTAATTTTTGACTTCACTTGTATTTGATTTTGATTATATATTTAAAAATAAAAAATAAATCTCACATTCTAGCTTAGTTAGGTTAGTATTCACGAGTAATTTCAGTTCTCACATGATTCTGGTCAGGAATGTGTGTAGGGGGCTTCGTGTGGAAATGATGGACTGCACAATCATGCTT
Source organism: Hybognathus amarus (assembly GCA_030378365.1). Classification (NCBI taxonomy): domain Eukaryota; kingdom Metazoa; phylum Chordata; class Actinopteri; order Cypriniformes; family Leuciscidae; genus Hybognathus; species Hybognathus amarus. The sequence goes on from JAQIUQ010004114.1 coordinate 124,482, forward strand.
TTTGAACCACAGAAATTCCTCTTGACAAACAGCTTGGCTTGGTTCCTAGAGCTCGTCTGTGAATTCGAAAATCAATTGCTGCCTTTTTTATAGGGGCTTGGTACAGGAACAGTCCTTGAACCTGTGGGATGATAAGACACAAAGGCTTTCATGCTGGTTTTGGAGCAGCTAGTGTTTAAAGGGTGGAGGGACTGCAGGAGCCATGGAAGCAGCTGTGTCTGTGGCTTCCTGTGTGTAGCGTCCAGACCCGCTACAGAGGAAAAGCCTGACATGTGACCTTTAGAAACCTCAGTCAGACAAAGAGCCTGTTCAAGCTCTCAGTTCAATTTGCATGCGCATCAACAGTCTTTTAGAAATGCATGATCTGCATCATCCAAAACAAATTGGAAAAGCTAAGGATATAATTATAATTTTTAAATACACACACACAAAGAAATGTATGCGTAATGTGTGAAATGTCTTGCTGTTGTTGAACTCCAAAAAGCTGGATCTAAAACTGCAAATATAGTGATCGCATGTGTACGCATTGCACAGGAGTGCCATCCTATACATTTTCCCCAGATTAAAGTTGCAAAAATAATGTTATGAAATTATACTAAACAGAACATGATGAACAAATAAATTGAATTGTGTATTCTTTATTCATCTTATATTACATTAAACATTTTTTTCACATAATATTCTTGATAGTCTATTATTATTCTTGTTGCACTGGAATGAGGAACTCAGGGAGGAGCTTTTCACTGCCCCATTACATTTATGTACAGTGTGTGACAAATAAAATATCCTTGAAAATATGAAACTGTAAATTAATAAATAAACTCTTAAACACAATGTTTAAGGCTTTTAAGCAAAACAAAAGAGAAAGGACAATTTATCACATCTTATTTCCTTGATTGCACTCAGGATATCCACTCATAAAGTTGTTGTAAATAGCCGTTGCCAAAACTGAATTCCACCAAAACAAAAACATGGAACTTGACCTTGAAGGAAGTTAGCGGTAAATGATTTGAAGTGTTATTTGTTGTTGTTATTTGTTGTGTTAATGTTAGCTTTTTCCTACCTCTAGGTGTCCTCGTTGAGAATGGATGATATCCAGGTCATTGAGTCAAAGCCTCTGCTTGTGGATCGGGATTTGCAGAGTATGGGAAACACCGTTGTCTTGGTCAAGATTTGTAATGAACATACATATTTATGCATAAAAAAGTAGTGAACTCTTATTAACTTGCACTGTTTCTCTATTCTAGGGGTTAAGGGAGGCTGTCCAGCAGCTGGTGATTAAGGCAAGCATTTCATTTTTAGTTTTATTTGGATGGTTTTCTGCATCTGTAACTTTGGGGCTATATACATACAAATACATATATATACATACATATATACATATACATATATATATATATATATAAGAACAGACAGACAGACTGACTATTCCCATAGCCTAGGTCCAACAACTTCTAGGTTTACTTTACTACAACAACTAGGTCACCAGGTCATTCAGACAAATAAGAAGATGCCAGACCATTCAATTCATCTCTAACACACTGGCATTAAAATTGGAGTAATATGTTCTCATTTACAAACCCAGTTAAAAATCTGGCTGCAGCATTTTGAACTATTTGAAGCCATGAACAGAGGACAGGGACGTACACTACCGATTTTTTATGTTTTTAAAGAAGTCTCTTCTGCTCACCAAGGCTGCAATTTGTTTTATAATAAATACACAAAAAACACAGTAATATTGTGAAATATTATGACAATTTAAAATGACTTTTTTTATGTTAATATATATTAAAATGTAATTTATTCCTCTGAAAAAAGCTGAATTTTCAGCATCATTCAAGTCTTCAGTGTCACATGATCCTTCACAAATCACTCTAATATGATGATTTTATGCTCCAAAAACATGTATGATTATTATCCATGTTGAAAACCGTTTTTTACATTTTTATTTCAGGATTCTTTGATGAATAGAAAGTTCAAAGAACAGCATTTATTTAATTAGAATCTTTTCTAACATTATAAATGTCTTTACTGTAACTTTTCATCAATGTAACTCATCCTTGATGAATAGAAGTATTGATTTCTTATTTATTTTCCCCAAAAATAAAATACAAATTCTTACTGACCCAAACTTTTTAAAGGGTAGTGTTTAATGTAACAAAAGCTTTCCATTTCAGATAAAAGCTGTTCTTTTCAATTTTCTATTCATCAAAGAATCCTGAAATAAAAATGTAAAAAAAAACTGTTTTCAACATGGATAATAATCATACATGTTTTTGGAGCATAAAATCATCATATTAGAGTGATTTGTGAAGGATCATGTGACACTGAAGACTGGAGTAATGATGCTGAAAATTCAGCTTTTTTTCAGAGGAATAAATTACATTTAATATATATTAACATAAAAAAGTCATTTTAAATTGTCATAATATTTCACAATATTACTGTGTTTTTTGTGTATTTTTTATTAAAAAAATTGCAGCCTTGGTGCGCAAGAAGACTTCTTTTAAAAACATAAAAAATCTTACCGATCTTAAACTTTAGACCGGTAGTGTATAAGAAAGTATAATAATCCAAACGAGATGAGACAAAGTGAACAAATCTTTACTCTGGACAGTAGTTTTAACTGAAAAGTGACACCACAGTTCTGAAATGCATCCTTGCGTGCTGATCCTCACACAGATTAAAGTCCTGAAGTTTGGGTCATGTGTTCAATAAGAGTGTTCAGCTTCTAGATGAATGACGTGGGCTGCTGAGGGATACACCGGCCATCTGCCTGAGCCGCTCACGTAGGCCTCGTCCCGTTTAAAGAGATTAGTGCCGACAGGGAGACAACATATGTTTGTGTTCAGTCACTATACAAAGCCAAGACGTTTATGTCCTTGTCTGTGTTAAAGATGTTAGATGTAGCAGCTTGCGCTTTCAATTTGAGGCGGCTGAAACTAGTTTCTGCAGCGTCAGCCAGTTGATCTTTGACCGAAGATATGCACTTAGAGACTTTTCTCAATGACTCTTGCAGTGCATGGCGGTTATGTGTCATTGTTTGTCACTAGTGTTAAATTAACTTTGAGAAAGTTAAATTGAAAGTTAAAGTTCAATCCGTTGGAGATGATTTATGATTTGTTGGTTTTAAGTGGTTCTGAAGCTTCCATTTTGAAACATGGGAAAACATAACACAGAATCTCATTGGAAATGTGTTTTTAGTCAAGTTGTGGTCTTTCAAATGTACTTTAGTCATTTGTGTTAGAATGGAAATTATAAAAGAAATATTACAAGTAGCAGCAGTTATTGGCCATTACCATGTGCTGAACTTCTATGTAACATTGTATTGTCTGATTTACCTGAAGACAACAATTACTCAATGTGAACCACCACCCCAATCATCACATTATAGTTTGGCTCCACGTGCCCAAGTTTTCCGATGGCCTAGAGTTGGCTACTCCAAGTACCTGGCACAGGCTGATCCAATTTACGGATGTCGTTAACTAGAATTAACTTGTTTTGATCTTGGTGCAAAGCATGCTGGGACCATGGGGCTTATGTTGAGCGACAGCAACAGGGGTATAAAACCCTGCGCACAGATGAATATTAGCAAAGTGCCACAGGAGCTTACTTCCAATTGGATCTTATATTCATTCACATCACTTCTATTAATTACTGATTTACTAAGCTGGCAGCCATGGTTCTGGAAGACTCTGAAATGGAATTAGTATTCGAGATTGAAGTCGCTGTGAGTAGGAGCCTTCATCTTGCTTTTTGCTCATTTTAGGGATTTCATTGACCATTTTTTGATGTCTTAGTGGTTTTGACAGAAAGCAATTGTGTCAGTCATGATTGGGGTTTGATGCTTTGTGGAGTCCGATGGATATTTTTCATGCATTAAAATGCTTGCAGTTGGTCTGTGGTTAACTTGCAGACGGGTTTCAGCTTGCCCTTAAATGTTACATTAAATTGCGTGGCTACAGTCACAAAACTGAAGGGTGTTAATTACACATTCACAAGTTGTTGTTGAGATATGCGTGATTGAAATAAACTGTACCGAGATCAGTTTAATGCTGCTTATAATTGTTCAGCAGATGCTGATAAGCATTGTATTGTCATGTAGGAACATGATGTGGAGACTCCATTTGGCAGAATCCACTGTACCATGAAAGGAGTTCCGAAGGGTGACCGGCCCGTCATTCTCACCTTCCATGATATTGGACTGAAGCCGTAAGATTTTATACTGTTAAACTGTATCTCCAATTATAAAACTGTTGAAAATGTCTCTTAAATCTTTTTGTTTTGCATTACAAGACATGATAATCAAGAGGTTTTTCATAAGTATATTGGCTTTAATGTATATTATGCTTCTCCAATAGAAAAAAGCTGCTTTGAACCCTTGTTCAGCCATGAAGACATGCAAGAGATCATGCAGCACTTTGCTGTGTGTCATGTAGATGCACCAGGGCAGCAAGAGGGAGCTAACACCTTCTCAACTGGGTGAGTTATAATATATTTAGATGGACAAGTAGATATTTATAAATGAATGCAGAACTATAATATTTGACTTTTGTGTGTGTATATATATAGATATGAGTACCCTTCCATGGACCAACTGTCTGAGATTCTTTTCCATCAATCCTTTAAACATTTTGGGTGAGGTGTTTATTTTATTATTTAACGGCTTAAGGTAGATTTAAGTTGTTGGTGGTGGTTTAATCCTAAACTGATTTTCTTTAACCCCACAGACTGAAGAGTGTGATTGGCTTGGGTGTTGGAGCAGGTGCATATATCCTTGCTAAGTTTGCTGTGAGTTTGATTTCTTTTTTGACTAGTTTTAATTAAAACAGGATAAAAGATTTTCTTTTCCTGTGATTTTGGCATTCATTTGGCTACTGCTGTGTGGAATGTCCCAAAAAACCTGCTCAACTTAGTGGTTTCTTATTTATTAAATGTGTTTAGATGAAATGTTGTTTTCCTTTTCAGTTGGATTACCCTGCTATGGTGGAAGGCCTTGTGCTAATAAACATCAACCCATGTGCTGAAGGCTGGATGGACTGGGCAGCACATAAAGTTAGTGCTAACCACTAAAATCCATAATTTATATACCGGTTCGAGCGATTTGTGTATGTCGTTTCATCGGCTCCTTATTCGCATATCTTACAGATCACTGGTTGGACTCAAGCCATGCCTGACATGCTCATCTCTCACCTGTGTTCGGAAAGGTAGGTCAAGTTAAATGGCCAGACCCAATTCAGATAATTTTTTAGTAAATGGATTTATACTAACATGAATGTGTTTATTATTATTTTTCCAGGAAGAAATCCAACAGAACCATGATCTTATTGGCAGGTATCGTCACCACATTGTGAATGACATGAACCAGTTCAAATCTGGAACTCTTGTCAAGTCCTACAACAGGTAAGCATAATACCAATATACATCTTGCTAAAAAGAAATGTCCGTTGACATAATATTTAATCAATGTTTTCATCCACTTCACAGCCGCAGAGACCTGGAAATTGAGAGGCCTGTACCCAGATCGCCATGTCAATGTCAGAACTACTAAAGTAAGTCTGAAACTGATTAAAAAACATTTAAAGAATGTAAATGGATTTCCTACAGGCCTAGTCCTGACTTTCTCACACTGTTTTTAGATGCCCTGCACTCCTGGTGGTTGGAGAGCAGTTCCCCTGCAGTGGATGCTGTGGTAGGTTTACATTTCTAATCCAGGACTAAATATATTTGCCATATTTTTAATTTTTTTTTTAATTAAAAATTGACTTTGTTAAATATATTTAATCCTGCACACTGTATGCCGTCGATGTCTTTTTAGTAGATTTAAAAAGTAATTTTTCTGTACAGGTTGAGTGCAACACAAAGCTGGACCCGACCAAAGCCACACTGCTTAAGGTGAGAGGCCTCTAGTGAAGCTGACAGGTATTTATAGTCCACATGGAAAAGTCGAGGCTGATATGAGATTCGGATAGCTCAGCATTATCTAGTGACTAATTTACCCAGGTAGAGCAGAAGCGGTCTACACTGGCCAGCTTAGGGGCTGATTTTTTCCCTCTGCTGACCTAATTTTCCACAGCCCACCCTCAGGTAGACTGAGAATTAGGTTTATGGCATCGAAACGACCTATTTATCCCTGATAAGTGCTGAGACCAGTGGAGTTAATGGAGCGCTCAGGTGTTTAGACACCTGCATGAATGGCTGAAACAGAAATGAGAAACAAGCAGTGACGCATTTGTGTTTTCCCTGCATTTTGACTATCATTTGTGCCTCTTCTTTCTTCAGATGGCTGACTGTGGAGGCTTGCCCAGGTTGGACCAGGTGTGTATTTATAAAGTTTATGATCGTTTAGATTAATTTACTAGTTTACTCAAGGTACAGGATGATCATTAGATGAGGCGCAGCACTAATCTCATTACGGACGGCAATGGCACAGTTCTAATTCTCAGATAGCCACCTGTTGCTACCAGCTGTTAGGGTCCATCCGGTTTCTCAACGTGTACTTAGTGAAATCTGTTTTCCACCTCGACCTGATTAGCTGTTTTTGTCTCCTTTTATTGTCTCCTTAGCCTGGGAAGCTAACAGAGGCTTTCAAGTACTTCATTCAGGGCATGGGTTACCAGTCAGTATTGTTTTTGTCTTTTTGTTCAGTATAGTCTGGTTTTTTCCATACATTTTTGTCTTTATAAAAAAACAAGTTGCAATGGCACACGATTCTACTTATACAAATTACAACATAAATGAAGGGGCTGTGCTGCCAGTATAGAGGTGTGATTTTAAATTTCAACATAAGCTTGCTCATTTTGACATTTTCTGAAAGCTACACTGTGTAACTCTTTAGTTTATTCTTAGCTAAAAACACTTATTCTTTCAAAAATATATGTGCTCATTATATGTATATTTACTTTGTTCAAGTAATAAAGTATTCTCGATGAGTGTATAATATGCCACTGAAAATACATACGGGTAAGGGGTTATAATGTCAGTCGCCATGTTGCCCCTCCATCTTGAAAGTACAGTAGCCAAAGAGGGACATACCCGTTAATTCAAGCTTTGCCTTCGCGTTTACGTTTGAGTTAACACTCATGGACGAGGTTGAACTGGAAGCCATGTTAATCTTGGACTACATTGGCCACCGTAGGAGTTCAAAATTGGAATTGAGAGAACAGAAACTAATATTCACTGGATGTCATATACCCTTTCACCACTAGATGGGGGTAAAAATCACACAGTGTAGCTTTAAAGTGAAAAGTCTAATTTTGAAAAGTTGTCTAACAATTTTGGGATAAGTAAGTTAAATTAATACTTTATTCACCAAGGACACTGATCAAATAATAATACTGATCAAAAGTGACAGACATTTATAATGTTAAAAGGACAAAATTTCGATTTATCAAAAAAATGCACCAAAGCTTCCATAAATAATTTCTAACCATAAATGCAAGCGCCGTAAATATTCTTTAAGCAGCAAATCAGGTAGATCATGTGACGGCAAAGCTGAATTGTCAGCACAGACTATCACAGGAATAAATTACATTTTAAAATATATTAAAAAAGAAAACAGCTGTAATAATATTTCACAATTGTACTGTATTTTTGTTCAAATGAAGATGGAGACTTGGTGAGCATAAGAGAAATTGTACAAAAGCATGGAATATATTGCTGGGTACCAAACTTTTTGAACGATAGTGTTTCTTTGTATTAAACTTGAGAGCGTGATTTAACATAATGTATACATCAGATTTGATAAGCAAATGCAAAAAAACTTAAAAATATGTATCCTAATCTGTCTTCCTCTGCCTCTCAGTGCCCTCAGCCAGCATGACCCGCCTGGTCCGTTCCCGCACAGCATCCGGTTCCAGCATCACCTCCTTTGATGGGAACCGCAGCAGGTCGCACACCAACAGGGCAACCGCAGTCGCTCCCACACCAATGAAGGCCGGGCTCGACCCACACCTCCGAAAACCCAACGTGGACGTTCACACACCGACAACATGGACAGTTCTGTGGACCAGGCTCCCAAGTCCACCGAAGTGTCCTGTTCAAGACAGGTGACCTTGTCTCCGGTCCCATCTCACACATGCATTAACCTCTCTGTTCTGACTGTGCTGCACTGCCACTAACGACCCACGCAGACAGGACTGCCGCATGTTTCCCTCAGGCACTATTTTATTAGTGCGAGAAAGCATTTACGCCAAAAGTGTCTTGTGTTAACAATTTCCTGGGAAAGCGCTACAGAAGGAGTGGCTAGGGTGGCAAAGGAAAGGATGAGTTTTTTTCTTTTACTCTTTTTGCACCGCCAATGGCTGTCTTGTTGTAGTTCGAGGCAATGCAGCAGAGTTATCGTGATGGTCATCATCAAAGTATACTGGGCACTGAGAAGGGCACATGTTTGTAAATTTATGTTGATCTCTCAGTCGGCAATTTAATTTCTTCTGTCAGGTTATTATACCACACCTTTTCATGCTAGTTTGAGTGCATAATTAATTTGTATAATCTGTATTATGTTGAAATGGACCACTGAATGGAAAAGGGATGGTTTAACCACGAGTAGAGATGGTGTTTTTGTTTTCATGATGCTAACCTACCTTATAAAACTAAGGAATAAGCTCCTAATGTGTTGATTTTCATCCTGTGTGTGTTCCATTATTTTGGGTTATATTTTGTAACTCAGTAAATTATGCTCTTAAGAATAATTTTAAATGATTTTTATGGATCGATTGTTTTAACATTAGTTTAAATTCAACAAAACAATTTGTAGATAGAAGGATACAGGAAAATGTCTGTATATGAGTGACATTTTTGTTGTTTTTTGTATGTAATGATGATTTCTATGCAATCAAGCACAACAGAACAAAATGTGCCATGGAATTCTCTACTTGGACTGGATTGGATTTTTTTCTCAAGGCGTTGGAAAAATAAAGCGAAGATGGCGCAAAGAGGCAAATAAATGTATAGCGACACACCTGCTCTTCCACGCACACTAAAACAAAAGCTTTGCCGCTTGATAAGGCCCTTTGCTTTGTAAAGATGTAAAACAACCTGATGCACTGCATTTTTAATGGAATAACGGTTTGTATTTATTAAAAAAGAAAATAAAAAGCTGGTTACTCAGTTTTTTTGTCTGTTTATTTGATAACTGTCTCCATACACAGTATAGTATATGGAAGGTCAAACTTTATAAGTCATAACTTGCTCCAAAGACAGCATCATTTAAGAGCATAAACATGGAAAAAATTTATGAAATTACAAAAAAACATATAGCATATAGATTTCTTCTTTACATAAAATGTGCATAAATTAGAACCTCTACTTATAAGTCAACAATAACTTGTTTTTTTTTACTTGCATCAATTTGTACAAAAGGATATATCTGTCACAATAATAATAACAAATGTGAATAATTGGGTTGCAAGAGGCCACATAGTCTTAATATAGCATATATTCTAGAAAATGTCTGTTTATTTCAATTTTTCCAATAGGAAAAAGAGTCTCATACAAGAATGATGATGGTCCATTAAATATTAACAAATGAAACAAAAACAAATCTGTGGCTTTCACCCAAACTTTACTATTGACTTTTCTGCAATGTCTTGTACACTTAGTTTCCAATCTCACTTCTCTGGTGGTATTCCTCTAGATCTGTGAATATGTCATTGGGGTTCTTACAGCTCAGGTTGCAGAAGCAGGCGTTAATCCACATGACCTGCCAGGTGAAGCACGGATCTGTTCGGGCACTGAAAGTCGACCTCCACGGTCTTCGATTTAAAGGGGATGCAGCAGCGTTCATCCGTACACACGCCACAATATTTGGGCCAATATGTTTTTGTACTAGTGCAGCCAGACATGGTGAAGTTGTGTGGCCTCTCCACCCTGTAGATGTTCAAGCACTTCTTTCCAGGCTTGTGGAGAGTCAAAAACATCCTTTTTACACTACAGTTATTCATATGGCTCTTAGTTGGAAATTTGATATTCATTATATTACGATAAATGTGATGTCTGTGCTCTTGCTGTACCTTTATGTGCTTTGTGATGTCCACTTTGCAAGGCCGGAGGTTGCAGAGCCTGCTCTCTTTGGCCATCCGACACTGCTTGTTGTTGTTGGTTATGCGTAAAGACACTCCACGGCCACAGGTCTTTGAGCAGGGACTCCATGAGGTTGTCTGGGTCACACAGTTCTTGTGCCAGCTGTCCTTTATACTAGACAGGGCTGTAAGATGCAGAGAAAACAATGAATGCATTCTTCATTCGTGAGATTCGAAAAATAATTTTCCAATTATCTACCATTCAAGTTTGGGGTCAGTTTTTATTTTCTTTCATTCAGCAAGGATGGATTAAACTGATCAAAAGTGACAGTAAAGACATTTATAATGTTACAAAATATTTCTATTTGGTGTTATTTAGAATTTTCCATTCATAAAAGAATCCTGAAAAAAAGTGTATCGCAGATTGTTCCCTGCTTTTAACATTAAGAACTGTTTCTTGAGCAGCAAATCAGCATATTAGAATGATTTCTTAAGGATCATGTGACACTGAAGACTGGAGTAATGATGCTGAAAATTCAGCTTTACCATCACAGGAATAAATTACATTATTTTAAAACTGTATTTTTTATCAAATATTTGAATCCGATCTTACCGACCTCAAACTGTACATTTATGTATGAGCCATATTCATTTGTATTTGTCATTTTGTGCTGTGCCACTAGGGGGCTGTGTGTGCTTTGTGGCACAGCTGATCTCTGGTCAGCCCGAGGAAACTCAGACACAGGTGTTGCTGATTGGGAAACAAACAGTTTTCGACTGTGCCCAGTGTCTTGCGCTTTGGGGTAAATAATACGGTTTGTTTGTTTGTTTGTTTGTTTGTTACATTATGAGTTAAATATTGCCGCTGTATGATTTGCAGGAAAATAAATTGTTAGATAATAGTAACATTAACGCTCCGTCTTTTACGGGTAAGATCACACGGCACACGTCTAAACTTAATCCACGAAATTAGCAACCAAAACTAGACTTTGTTTAGGACTTTCCCTGCTGAAAAAACAATAGAAACCATTTACAGAAATGGTAATGGTTTCCACAACAAAACCATTAGCTACAAACCATCCGCCGTTAACCATTAAAACCATTACAAAATGGTGTCCATTAAGTAGTGTGTTTTGGGCCATATTCTATTAGGATGTAATGGTTTGTATAGGTTTTCCATTACAAATTTGTATTGGTAATGATATATTTAATGGTTTCCATTACAAACTTGTATTCGTCATGATTTGAATATATTTTAGGACAATATGTGTGTGGGTCAGGTTTTGACCTGATCACTCCCAACAAGAGCTGTAAAACGTGAAATCACATATGGGACCAATGTTTTGACCAATGGCTATGACCAGTTTTAAAAAACTGTATCTAGCATAGGCTATTAATCATGTATAGCCTACATTAAATCATTATTATCAAACCAAAGGAAACACTAAATTTTTTGGAGTCCTAATGGTTCATAATGGTGTCCAACGCAACATGTAACCTATAATTTTCTTAATGGTATCCAACAGAAAACATATACCACCAATAGAAGAAAGCAAATTACCAACAGAGACTTACTAGGACCATCACAGTTTCAATTAAAACCAATACAGAGAAAAAAACAAAACATGTCACAAATAGAAGAAAGCAAATTACCAATAGAGACCTACTAGGACCATTACAGTTTCCATTAAAACCAATACATTTCCCTTTATAACCATTAAAACCATTAGGAATTCTGTAATGATTTCTATCGATTTTTTTTTTCAGCAGGGTAGTCAGTACATTTCAGGACGAAAACTGCTTCAATTTGGATAATCGTTCGTGAGACGACGGCCGCTGGACCAGCCTAAAGTGGATTTTACTGTGTTCGTTTGGAAACCACGGATGTGAGGAGGGCAAATGTTTGGAGTTGCCGATTGCTGAAAGGGAGCTGTACCGGAACGAGCTGGGTCACCGGATTATCAGCATCTTTACATCGGGACATCATTCATCAAGCCGGCCAACGCTCGATTGAGGTACGTGGAATTCAGCTCTGATATTATGAATGGCTATGGTCATTTGTGTGCACAGATTTACGTAAAACCAATACATTGGTGGTAACTCGCAACTGTCTAAAAATAACTCAGCGCGTGCTCAGACGCCAGCAAAACTCTTCTGCAGACTTATCAATTAATAAGCCAATTGCGCTTTGTGTTGTCATTATGGCTGAAAAGGAAAAAGGCCAGTTTGACCCTGAGACTGAAAAACGTGTGGTTAACACTCAAAGCTTTGTTGGAAAAAAAGCACTTTAGAAAAAGGAAAGAAAGTGTACATTTAGTAAATTGTCAAATGCAAAGGGAATCTATTGCTAAACTGATGGGTGATAAAGAGCGCATGTCAGTGAGGTTGAAAATGGTTGTGTGATGAAATATTGGGTTTATTGCCTGCTGCATGACGCAAACAAACATGAAATATGGTACCAAGCGAAAATGTTGAGTTTCAATGAGTTGAGTTTATTTAGACGATGTAAAGATTCCCATATAAACACCTGAGGTTGACCTATTAATTGGCACAACGCCTCCAAGTTGATGGAGCCTTGGGAGGTGATTAATAGTCGTGAAGGTGAAGGACCCTACACGATCCCTACTTGGATGGGTAATAAATGGTCCTTTTCGGGGAAGTAGTGACTGTGGAATTGACCACCCTTTAGTTTATCCCAACAGAATTGTCATTGATAGAATTGAAGAACTGTTAACCAGTCAGTACAACTATGACTTTAATGAGCAAGCTTCTGCAGAACAGGAAGAAATGTCAAGGGAAGAAAAGAAGTTTGTGGAGATAATGGAAGGCTGTGCTCGGTTTAAAAATGTACATTACACGTTTGAAATGTCTTTTAAAGGGAAGAGATGTTTGATGCCGAACAGACCTTGTGTTGCCATGCGACATTTATGGCTCTTTTGGTGTAATTGCTCTGGAAGATGCAATTAGTGGCTCGAGTGTATGAGCCATATTCATTTGTATTTGTCATTTTGTGCTGTGCCACTAGGGGGGCTGAGGTTACAATTTACATTATATTTAGCATAATATACGGTGGTGATTGCATTCACTCGAAGAAAAAAATCTACTCTGTTTTTCTGAATTAAGAGTTAATTTTTCATGAGAAAAAATGTTTTTGCTCTGTTTTTCTGAAACTAACTGTTAAATGTTTTCATGAGAAATATTTGTTTTTGCTCTGTTTTTCTGAATTAACGACTTAATTTTCATGAGAAAAAAGTTTTTGCTCTGTTTTCTGAATGAAAATTTTTCTTATGAAAAATTAAGTCGTTAATTCAGAAAAACCAGAGCAAAAACTTTTTTTCTCATGAAAAATTAAGTCGTTAATTCAGAAAAACAGAGCAAAAACTGTTTTCTCCATGAAAAATTAAGTTGCTTAATTCAGAAAACACAGAGCAAAAACTTTTTCTCATGAAAAATTAAGTCTGTTAATTCAGAAAACACAGAGCAAAACTTTTCTCTCATGAAAAATTAAGTCAATTCAGAAAAACATACAAAAACTGTTTTCTCCATGAAAAATTAAGTCGTTAATTCAGAAAAACAGAGAAAAACTTTTTTTTCTTATGAAAAATTAACTCATTAATTCAGAAAAACAGAGCAAAAAAAAATTCACATGAAAAATTAACTCGTTAATTTTTCAGAAGAACAGAGCAAAAAAATTTCGCATGAAAAATTAACTCGTTAATTCAGAAAAACAGAGCAAAAAAACATTTCTCATGAAAAATTAACTCGTTAATTCAGAAAAACAGAGCAAAAAAAAATTCTCATGAAAAATTAACTCGTTAATTCAGAAAAACAGAGCAAAAAAAATTTTCTCATGAAAAATTAACTCGTTGAATTCAGAAAAACAGAGCAAAAAAAATTTTTCTCATGAAAAATTAACTGTTAATTCAGAAAAACAGAGTACAGAACAGAACTGTGAAAAACATCCTTATAGTGGTATATATTTTTTGGTAACTGATGCTAATCACAACACCACAAGTAAAAGACGACAACATAAATCCCTTCATGTTATCTCTTAATTATGCAGATCAACTCTTATCTGCCCAGAAATGAGTTTTCATGCAATTGGAAGTATGGCAGACACCGGTGATCATACCGGCCATTGTGTGTCGTGGCGCTGTCTTGCGCCCCCTCCTGGACTCGTCACAGATCCACAGCTCACAGCAGCGGCCGGGCATTTGCAACTCGCTGTGGGTTCTGGCACCAGACCCTGGGGGCTGAGACTCATTACACAGCGACACACATCCAATCGCCCCGTTAACACACAGACACTGGTATTTGCAATTGGGCTGAAAGCTCTGGCCGTTGCGATAGATCACACCATTGTGCTCACAGCCAGTGCCTGGCAAATCTGGACAGCGAAAATGAGCAAAATGAGTTAAGTCAAGCTTATCACATCCAAGGTGGATACAACACCAATAGAAACGTATGCTAAAAGGTGGAGAGAATGTATTCTGCTCAGTGTCCACCTTAATCCAAGCTTTAAATCTTCATTGTAATCTAATCTAAGAGCGGAACACAGTGTTAATAAGAAGGCTGTGTTAGTACAAAGACACTTACACGCACATACTCCTTTTTCGTACCTAGGCTTGTCTGCGCTGTAATCACAGTAAAGGCCACGATGATGGTCACAGTTTTCTTTTCTCGTTGCAAACCTCCCCCACCTGTTTGGCACATGCTTGGCAGCAATCGCAGCCATCCGTGATCAGGCTAACACCTGGAGGACAGGTGGGGGGAGTTTCAGGGCATTCGCAGGGCCATTGGCAGTACTGGGTGCGGTTATAGGGCTCCGGGGACACGGGCTCTGGTGTGGACAACATCTTAGAAGAATCCTGGGAAAATGCCCTGTGAATCTACAAGACAAGTCCCAACAGATTCCGGTTTCTGACACATTTAGGCTTTTGTTTCTCTTTTCCATGTTCCATCCTGGCTACAGACATTGTGAGAAATGGGTTCGGAATGAAATGTTTATATGTCCTCACTACATGATTTAGTCTTAGGTGGCACAGATAAACATCAGACATGTAAAACCTTTCAATTTAGCATCTAAACACAACTTATTATGCCATTTATAATTGGAATCTATGTAGCTTCTTTACCACAGGCCCAGATACGTATGACACTACTATATCTCAGAGCAATGAGCCAGTTCTAATTACACTTTCCTGCATGTATCAAATTATAATTGAAATAGTCTTCTTGTCAGGTTATGGATCTCATTTTATACTGGCAAATTACTGCCATCAGGTCTAGAAACAAATAGAGCAAATTTGTGGGTAGAGAAAATATTTATCTTATGGTAGCCACGAGCCAATGTCACTCTTTTTTTGTACCCCATCAATTACGGTAGTCAAACTAATGTAAATAATGGAGTTTTAAAGGACAGGTCATGATGATAAATGATTTTAATTGCTGCTTTAGGCCCTTATGTTGGATTAACATGACTGATTGATATGGCAACACACACAAAGTGAACCAAACTGTTGGTTTACAGCTGTGGGGCTCCTTAACCTTTGACCTCATAGCCTGTGTGAGTTTAGCAGCAGATAGTTGCCATCGTTAATATAATTAAAGCATAAGAATGCCGTTAGTGTGGCAGTTCTAAGTATCTAAAACACAGAGGGTGGCTGTCATGTTCAAAGACAAAATGGAGCGAACTAAGCTTTAAAAATGTCAAATGATTCAAACCAGTAGAGGATTTCTCTGAATACTCACTAAGCATTTTGACAAGTACATGCTCGTTTCAGTCCACATGGTGGCAGTATAGTCAGAGAATAATAATAGTCTCACACTTGAGAATATCATGTGGTGTCCTTGCATTCCTTAAATGTGTGAAATATTAGGTCATTTGTTAAGAATGCCTTTCACATATTTAAAGCGCATTTCAATTTTAACTATGTGGATTATTATTATTTTTTTAATGTGAGGAAGAAAAAAAAAAGGAAAATGGGGATTAGAATTATTGATGCCAAACTGTTACATGAGGTCTGATAAAAACGAAGGGGTCTCATTTTAAACTTATTAGAGAGTAGAATATATTTGAGAATAATTGTAAGCTGTTCTGATATATTTATTTCTTATATTCATTTTATATTACACAGGAAAGTAATATTATAGAAAAATGTAATTCAGTTTAATCAGGTATAGGTCAAATCAATTGTAATATGCAGGCAGAAGAACCTTTCTGTTAATTCACAAATTCCAAAAAAATTCAAATATCATTAATTCATATTTTTTCCACCGCGTGTTTGTTTTGTCTCCAAATAACAAATATCACCTGCAGTGATGAAATAATCCATCTCGTGGCTGATGATGGCTAACACATAATACCTAATACTTGGCATGCATGAACTGCATGCGTTTATTTAATTTTAATGTGTGTTGTATAGGCGAACCCTTTAAATAAATAATTATGTTTCTTACCTGTGGTACACAAGCGAGAAGAACCCACAACAGAAGCCAAGTCATCACTAATGCCGAGTGATAAATGCATTGAATCCAAAGTTAGATCCAAAGATAAGTTGCCCATACGCGAGCCGGGTCCTAATTCATTTGGTGACCTGAGAGTAGCGCGCGCACGCACACGTTGCTGCCTTGCTGCCGCTGTAAAAGTTTCATACTCGAGATCCTTAATGACGTCAGCACCGAAATGCTCACGGGTTTGGCCAAACCAGCTTGCAGATTCTGTAAACTCCAATCCAAAAATCAAAACGGATTCTATAGTAAAGCCATGTACCTAAAATCACCTAAAATCTACACCTAATGCTGTAAACATACAGAAAGCCCTGTCAGCTTGTATTATTAAAGGTTAAAGATAAAGTATAAATTAAATTATAAATAAGTTTTTATTATGATAACAGCATAATATTTTAATGATATAAGTAAAATTATAATATATATGTAATAATATAGTGCTTATATTTAGCAAAATACTGCTCTATATAGCTAATTTTTCTAGCCAACTAACATGCTGGTCATTAAAGGGCTTTTTTCTGAGGTAAATGTTTTATGACTCTTTTTCTCTGCGTGAGTTCTGTGGCGCTGAGAGCGTGTGAAAAGTGTCACGCTCAATGAGTGAGTTGGCACTGGCAGCCCTGTGCGAGAGGCTATGCTTTATTGTGAATAAGTCTTATTAATAATACGTGTTCATGATATAGCACTAGCCTCAGGTACCTATTGCTTTTATAAATAGTTACCACACAATATTAAGTCCATAAAATATCAATGCAACGTTCATAAAGTAAATCCCTAAAAGCCTTCCTTCCGCTGGAAAAATAGTCCCTAACCGTGAACATTAACAGAAGTTACATCATTTCGCCATTAGATGGCGACAAATACTGTCTTTATAAGTAAGTCAGTGGTCAAGAGAAGACAGGAAATTCGTGTTTGAACAAGCGGGGAAACTGCACACGCAACCTACAAATGACTATAGCGTGTTTTCAGGGCAAGGGAAAACTGTTGAAAGGACAAGATTTCAAGACATTCAAACGGATATTTTATTACGAATAACGTTAGGACTGACCTGAAGGGAAATGGTATAGCTATCTACTGTAAATGCAGGGTAACTGCACTCACTAACTTCATCTCTCAGAATACTCTTAAGCTTCAATTAACAATATCAATGAGAACTAGAATATACATTTCCTGAAGAAAATGTGAGTGGTTCTTGTAGTGGCAAAACTCTGCAATTGCAAGAGAGAAAGAAACAACCATGTCTGTACGATGATGTGGAGCTGAAATATTGCTTCTATGTTGCAATATTGTTGCTAGGTGGCTCTAAAAAGTTGCTAGGATGTGGTTATAAAGTTACCATGGTGAAATTTACTGACTGGTTTCTTGTTCAAAACAAAAGAGCCCACCCCCATGTCTGTATACAATGTTCTGGTGCTGAGATCCAAATATAAAATCTCACAAATTGCTTGTTTTCACGTGACGTCACGCCACTGCGTTGCCATGGCGCGAAACGCAGATGGAGGGCAGGAAGTGAATTTCTATATTAGGAAGCACTATAACACACTCAAATGCCTTTGTTTTGCGTCGTTTATGGTTGCTCAAATCGATCAAACCACAAAGAGTTTCTTATCGTGTGCCAAAAGTTGTTGTTCATAAGGGGAAAATACAAGAAATTGACAGAAAAACACAGGTAAAAAATGCCTTGTAAACCTTACGTCTGCGGTCGGGAGGAGCCGAATGGGAAAATGCCCGTGTGTTTGTTTAAATACACTTATGTGGCTGTTTGTGTAACTTACCAGTTTCCAAACTTTGTAAAGTCAAAGTATGTCTGTAAGACGATTTAGTTGCTGATATCTACAGCCTCGTTGGCAGGCAAATCTCTCAATTCAGTTGAAAATCGGTCCTCTTCATAACATAAGGATCACATCCAACATATGTTTCGATTTTCTGTTTATATATTTCTCTTGTAATAGCGTCTAAAGTAGAACAGTATGGATTTTCCTCCATCTCGTCCATTGCGCTCATCCGCGCGTTAACACAATCACGTGACTGCAAACCACCAATTGCGACCAATTGCAAAGTTGTTCTGGGTAGTTGCTAAGGCATTGCTAGGCAGTTGCTATTATGTTATTAATGTGTTCAGGCTAATTCGTGATGGTGTTGCTTGGTGATTGGTAATGTTAGTTGTCACAGATGGTTACTGTGGAGCTTTATAGAATTCTTAACATGTTCATAGCATGATTTAACACTTAGCTAATCGCAATTAGCATGTAGCTATTTACTGTTAACATGTGTAGCGTAATGGAAGTGCTGTTTGCTATCCTGAGTCAAAAGAGACTATCCTAACTATATACAATGTTCTGATGCAGAGAAATGGGTATTGTTAAATGGTTGCTAGGGTACTCTGGGTTGTTATGGAGTGGCTTGGCATAATGTTACTCCAAAGGCTTCTTGTAAGTATGATTCATAATCCAACTCAATGACATTCATATGTGAAGATCTCCCTCTTTGGGTTTGTGTTGCCTTTGGAAGCACCACTAACAAGTGTAGTGATCCATACACCGATGGGTGAAGTGGTCATAGTCGTGTTTTATTGTGATAAAACAAAGCCATTGACCAATCAGTCAAGGACTGGAACTGACCATTTTATAAGTATAATAGGAATAATTGATAAGGTAGGATGAAATTTCAGGACACCAGCCATTGAATTATTAGAAAAATAATGCGTGTCGTGGCCGTTACACTACGGCCCGGAGTCGAGTGAGTTTTAGGGCCTGTGGGAGTTTATTCCATTCTTTAATGCCCTTGTATGAGAAGGCTGTCTGTGCAAAGGCCGAGCTACATTTAGGCAGCCTGCAATCATTGCAACTCGTGGACCTGAATGAGAACATGGATCCATCATGCCTTGTTACCACTGTGCAGGCTGGTGGTGGTGGTGTAATGGTGTGGGGGATGTTCTTGACACACTTTAGGCCCCTTAGTGCCTGAGCATTGCTTCTGACCATGTCCATCCCTTTATGGCCACCATGTACCCATCCTCTGATGGCATCCTCCTTCCAGCAGGATAATGCACCATGTCACAAAGCTCGAATCATTTCAAATTTGTTTCTTGAACATGACAATGAGTTCACTGAACTAAAATGGCCCCCACAGTCACCAGATCTCAACCCAATACAGCATCTTTGGGATGTTGTGGAACGGGAGCAGCTTCGTGCCCTGGATGTGCATCCCACAAATCTCCATCAACTGCAAGATGCTATCCTATCAATGTGGGCCAACATTTCTGAAGAATGCTTTCAGCACCTTGTTAAATCAATGCCACAAAGAATTCAGGCAGTTCTGAAGGAGAAAGGGGGTTAAACACAGTATTAGTAGTAAGGTGTTTCTAATAATCCTTTAGGTGAGTGTACACTACGGTTACCACCACATCTCAAAACATTGGTCAGATGATGTTTGTCACGTTTTGCTCTTGTGTGTGGGACTGTTAATTTCTTATGCATCTGGGTATCTGCATCTTACGCCAAAGCCTCCGTTGCTAATTCCAAAATGCCATTTTAGAGCTAATGGAGATAAAGCCACTTATAGCCGTCTAATGTAGCTACTAGAGTTATTACTAAACTATTTTACTTTTAAAATCATTAGAGCAGCGCTGACAACATGGGAGTATGCGTCTAAACTGTATGTATGTGCGTTTGAGTACGGGGAAAAGGATGAAGGAAGAGATGCTTTTCTATAATAATAAATGCAAAATACACAGTAAAAAGTCATTTTGTGGCAATAAACTTTTTTTTTTAATTGGTTGTTTTTATCCTATTGTTTAGGCTACTATATATATTTTTGCTCGGTCAGTCTCACTCTGGGTTTAAGTTATGTGGGCTGTAAAGACCTTTGAAATAACTGAAATCATTTTGTGAAAGGATATGCCGATCGAGATCTGTCTTGAACTACTTTAGCCTGCGTTTCCCTGAAAATAATTGCACACATTAGAACGTTCGTCAACCAAACAGAATCAAGCATTCAACAGCCCTGTAGTATAAACACAAGACAAAAACATGGCTCAAGCCTCCAATTCCATAACTCACTGAGAATAGCAGATATAGAAGCACATTTTTGTCTTTCTCCTTGAGAAGAAAAAGGAAATGGGCTTATAAACTATAAGATTAAATGTTCCCTTGCTCTTTTCATACCCTGCCTGTTATAATGGATTTCCACTTTGGCACAGTATACAAAATGCCAATGTGAAGTTCAAACATCACTCAGTTGTCCCTGAAGAGGGACATGTTTCTGGGGAATACATTATAAAACATTAAGGTCTCTTATGGTTACTTTAAAGTAGACTTGAGTTTATTGGCAATAAATTGCACTTTATTCCACCGGATGGCCAGATTGAAACAATAACCACATTGATGATATCATTGTTCTATAGCTCAATAAATGCCTTAAATTAACTAAATGGAATATATTTGTTGCTTTTTCCTTGTAGCTAAAACTAAAACTCTAGTTAAAAAAATTAAAAAAGCTAAAGTTATTGTGTGATGCTTTATTGAGAAGTCCCAGAAGGAAAGAGTAATGAACTCATGAGAACAAAGAGACTGTTATTTATAACACAGAGCTACACAAAGGTCAATTGCTGGCAAAGTCAGTGAAGTGGGTTATTTTTAAAGGGTAGGCAGGTGAAGACATGCAACTCAAAGATCTAAGAGTAATTGTAGTTCTGCTACAAAAGGAAAGTGCATTTTGCCCTCTAATAGAATAAACTGCTATGGATGTAAAGTTAAACTCATTCTCAAATGACGTCTGACATTTATCTTTGCCAAGACCACTGCCTTTGTCAGTGAGGAAGTAAAGAAAGAAATGGTTTGTTACAGAAGTTGAATGAACACAACAGATAGTGATGTCCAAGATTTCCAATCTTATGTTTTTTAGTCAAATAATGGAAAAAGAACAGCTTTCACTAAAAAACCTCTCTGCATTATTTTTCTCTGATTGTTTTTTTTTAATGAAATGCCCCGTCATATCTAATTTATTCTAGTGAAAGCTAATTTGTCATGCCAGCATGAGTAATGTGAACAATAACAATGTGTTCAAATTAAAAGCTCAGATTCCACTGAACAGTGGCTTTGATTCAAATGATTTGCATTAATAAGGAAATGATTACCATCACATTGGTCATTAAACTGATCTGTTTGAGTTTGATTAGTTTTAATCAGGTAGCAGACTCATTCATTCTTATATAAACACAAAACAATCATTTAAACTATGTACCAAAATTGTTGTAGCATCAAATTATACATTTCTATTAAAGACTTTAAAACAACACATTCCATACCTTCACCCCATTTAAAGGCACTTAAAACATGTGGACCTGTAATAAGTTTAATTCAATTTGGGAAAGCAAGCAGGCATCTGCTAAAAAAAAATTCCAAACAGCAAACATAAAAGTTGAATTTAATTGATTCTGATAAAAGTGAGTAAAAAAAAAACACATTTATAAATCCCCAAAAAAATCCCAAAGGACGTTGTTGATGTGAACTTTACTTTTTGGCTTGCACCGAATTGTCAGGCTCAGATGAGGCACAGAAACTAGGCTTGATGCCAAAACCAACAAAGCAGGGAGAAAGATGTAAGATAGTGCTGCTGGCACTGAAGCCATGATGGCATATAACGCCTACATCCAAAAGAGAGTTAGAGAAAAACTGTAATTTTTGTCCTGACATGTTAGATTCTCAATTCTGCATTTCATTAGATAAATAAAGGAAGGTTTTTTATTGAAGATTCCATTGACATTAACATTCATAAACATTTTTAAATCACTCAAGATTTTTTTAATGTTTTTATGGAAGTCTCGTATGTTCATTCAGACTACATTTATTTAGTCAAAAATACAGTAAAAACAGTATTATTGGGAAATATTATTACAATTTAAAATAATTTTTTTCTATTTGAATGTATTTTAAAATGTCCTTTATTCCAGTGATGCAAAGCTGAATTTCCAGCATCATTACTCCATTCTTCAGTGTCATGTGATCCTTCAGGTTTCTTTTATTGTTTAGATAGTTTGAATTGTATGTGAGAGCTGTTCTTGCTCTCCCCAGAGAGAGTGTCAACATAACCAAGTAATGAAGGTCTAGCTTTAGACACCTCAGTCAGAACTGAGAGGAATTGTTTTTGGTTGGCTTCACCAAATAAGTTGTCAAAGCAAGCATTTTAAACCTGGGGTTCCATCATTCACTTGGACGTATCTTGAATTAAATTATAGGCTGTAAATAATCTTGTTTAGATCTTGAATGACTGAAAAAGTCTCTGTTCTCAAGGTTCCCTATATTTGTACTGAGTCAAGTGTTCGGAATTCATGGAAAATAAATAAAGCTGTTTAAAAGCAGCACTGTCTGTGCTTACAGTAACTTCACCCAAATAATGTTTGTTTTTACAAAAAGAAATCACCCCTTAATAACAGCAATAACTAATTTGTTTGTGGAAGTAAATATTTGGACAGATTGTCCATAGATATTCACATCCTTTTCCCTTCGGCCAGCACATTAGTGCTGAATTGAAGTGCTGAATGAGCTGATACTGCACAAAGATCAATACAGTCTCTGTTTGTATTCATTTATTTGTACATTACGCTCCACAAACTAAAAAAAAGGCAAGGCTGCAAATCGATAAACAGCTACTCTTCAAATTGTAGTCCTAAATTCAAAAGATGTAGCATCTGTAAGCAGTATGTTTTAAATTTTTTATTTTTTAGAAGAGTGGTTTTCAAATTATGAGTAAAATAGGCCTAATGTCTATGGATTACCTCATAATTACAAAAAATGGGGACTAAAGCTTTCAAACTTGTGGAATACAAAAAACATTGTAAACAATCATAAAACATATATATCGGTAAGTAGTGCTGGGGGGTTTGACCAAAAATTTATATCACTTTTTTTTTTTTTTTTTTTAATTAAGCCGGTTTTCAGGTTTATGACTTTATTTATTTTTTATGCAGAATCAGGTGTTCAAAGTATTTAATAAAATTTTTATTTCTTAACATTCTAATAACATTCTTATAACCAGGAAATAACTTTAAAATACAATGTTTATATAAGGGGAGAAGTTGCACATTTCCAGCAACGTTTGAATGAAGTTCTTATAGCTAAGCAAGAACGTTAATACAACATTTATATAACGAGAGAACTGAACGTTCTTATAACCAAGAAATAACGTTAATACGTCTAAAAAACTGGACATTTTGAATGTTCCTAGAACATTGAAACATTTAAAGGTCCGTCTGAAACGTGGGTGTTGTGGGGCACGGCAAATGAAAATACATTGTTATGGCGGTATATTAAAAACTAATATCATAATAAAAATATACACTGGTTTTCGTCATGAACCGGTATACTGCCCAGCACTACCGGCAAGTACAATTTGTGCACTATGCATAAGTCATATCACAGCTTTGAGTGTGGAGCAGCTGAAATGACAGAAATTAATGGTACATTATGTAACTTTTGGCCCTTTAGCGGTTAAAAAACAAAACTGCAAACATTTTGCATAAGAACATTGTTTTGGCTTCGGTTCTGCATAACTGTGCGATGAATATAACTCTTCACAATAGATAATGCTTTTCAATTAACTCTAAGCTACTTATTAGAGGCAATTTAACTGTTCAATAAAACAGATATGACTGGACACACACAGGCGAGTGAATGTTTATACGCAATTTACAGTGAATCCTGTCAGGTCAAAAATATAAACACTTGTGATAGGCTTATCATAGAGAATCAGGGTAAGAAACATACACACTGGGACGAATATCAGCGCCTATTATTCGTCAGCGTTTTTCAAAATGTTTTTTGTGTTCACACCCAAGCGATTTTCGCTGACGATGAGCCGAGTGAACATGCAAATTCATTCCCTGACATTAGATGACATTTGCTCTGAAATACCACTCCATAACAGTTCTCTTTTATCAAGATGTTTGTAGTTGCAGTCGCGTTTGTCATATAGTTCTTTATGTTCTATCACCAGTGAGACCAGCAGCTCTACATTCATCTTGCCTTGCATCTTCCTCGTCTTATTTCTTCCTGGCTGTGTAGACCATAGACAGGTGTAGACAGCGACGCGTATATCTTCTTCACCATTGCATATGTGTGCTCGGCAAGACCGTTTTGTGTTTGAGCTGCCCCAAGTTGTGTTTTACTGTCTCTTCAGAAACTCTAAACATGTGAGCAAAAGCGCAAATCTCATTGGTTGGATAGCTTTTGGCGCGGCGCGTCAAACTAAAAAAACTAACCTGAGGCGTTTTAAAAAAAAAAAATGCTTTTACGTGTAACGTTTTACGCATCAGTGTGAACACTCACATTGGCGTCCTTTGTTTAGTCAAGAGGCGTTAAACATCGGCGAATAACGTGTATCGAAATTTGTCCCGGTGTGAACAGGCGTTAATACAGAAAGATTTTGGAAGAAAGATTGATGATTGACCCATTATTTAATATTATTTTGAACAAAAAAGTTAGTGTACCTTTACAGTTAGTTTTACATTTATTTTGTGGACAGTGTTCCGCACTGTCTGGCTATATGTAAAAATGTAATCTCTGAGTCATGGCTTTGTTACCATCTAGGCTGATATTGTTCTTTAAAGACAACCAAAAGTGCTGAGAGGGTGAAATCTGGTCACTGCGACTCCCAGAGATTTGTGTAATTCGTTGGATAATCTTTGTAATGCTTATGTAGCAACTTGTTTGCTTCTTGTAGTTTCAAAATTCCCATTTGAGGTATATGACAGTTGACAATTATGTTTTCTCTTTAAGTAGTCTACAGTTTGAGTTTACCACAGACCTTTTGTATCACAGACCTCCTCAAATCCATTAGAAATTCCTGAGGGAACCAACGGTCAATTAATCTTACTCGCTGGCCTAAAAATTAACGTCATGACTGTTCAGCTCCACATGCATGCATCTTTTAATTGTTAAATGACAATGTAAACATATATGGTAATGGATACATTATCACTATTTTTGATATATATTGAAAAATGGCTGGAATGCAAGAACTGAGCTCAGTGCTTCCCTAGTCCGAGGAATGCACTCTGTCCCTCCATGTATGGTCAAATTCAGCCACATTTCCCCTTTTTTTTAGCACACAATACACTTCAGCCAAATGACAGAGATTGCTTTGTTTTGGGTCCTCGTTTTAGATCTGATCTGACAGCTGGCCTTTCTGGTTTTAATAGCCCTCAGAGCAATGCTTCTGTTTGGATATTTCCTCAGTCCAATTCCAGATGCATGTGAAATGTTTGGCCGGTTCCAGAGGACATGATTGCACAAGTGCGTTAGTGCTTTTCGCTCCCCAAACTAAACAGGACAGCAATCAGCTCTTAAAAACTGTTTGGTTGCTCACTCTGATTCTGAAAAAATCACCATCTGTTTATACAGAGATCAAGCGCTAAATTTCCTTTAGTTTCCCTTCTTCCATGTGTTTGCTCTTAGACACAGAATAGGCCTATATAATGATATTATATAAGAATAGTGACGTAGATACAGTCATTATCACACAAATATGTCATCAGTGTTGGGGATCATGTCTTTTTCCCCTGATACTGACTGGACATTATCCCACTAAACATATAAATAAATAAATATTGTGGACATCAAATTTGAAAGATATAAAAGCTAAAATGATTATGTAATTTAACTGTAGGCTATCGTATATTATACTAAGCTTTTGCTAAGTAAAAAAAAAAGAATAGAACAGATATTAAATTAAGATTACTACTGATGTACTGTACTGAATGAGAGAGAATATTATGTAAAACCACTGAATAGCATGACTGCATGAATAGCATGCTGAACACGAAGGAAGATATTTGGAACAATGTTTTAATCAAACAGATCTCAATTCCATTGACTACCATAGTAGGGAAAAAAAATACATACTATGGTAGTCAATGGGGAATGAGTTTGATTAAAACATTCTTCCAGATATCTTCCTTTGTGTTCAGCAGAACAAATAAACACATAGAGGTTTGGAACAACATGAGGGTGGGTAAATACTGACAGAATTTTCATTTTTGGGTGAACTAACCCTTTAAAGAGAGGTGGACATGCATATAATAGCCTATTCAAATAATTTCTCTTCCAAAACTCTGACCTCAGTGTTTAGGCTACTGTTGCATTTGTGTGGAATTGGCTACATCTCTTAGAGTCATTTATAGATACACAATTTAAAGCAGGTCTATTATATTTAACTTATGGAGAGTCATTGGTCAAAAATAGAAGTGAATAGCAGTGTTGTGTGTTGATTCTCAAATAGATGCTGCGGTCATTCCTGTTATGTGGTATCTCCTTATTATATGTTTATATATCGGATGAAATTGTGTTTTATTTTATTACGATAGCATAATTATGTGGATGAGTTCACTATTTGGTTTGAGTGAACTTAGCCATTTTGTTATGTCACTGATTGCTTCTAACATTCAAAATTGGCAGTTTTTATTAAGACATATTCGTAGAACTTTTTGAAATGTTGCAAGGTGTGTTTTCTTGGAAATGCAAGTAGCAGGCAACAATTTATAGGTTTTTCCTGTGTCCTCAATTTCACTTTCCAATCCATCCTGGAATCCAGTCCTGGAATCCAATCCAGAGTCTTTAACATTGTAATGTTCCAAAATCCAGGTTCCAGTTGCAACCAGCACCATTTTCTCAAAGACAATAGATGAAGACAATTTTGACTGTCATTCAGCATTAACAGTGAAATTGTGTTGTAGTCTCAAACATTCCATCCTGTTAGTGATGATATAAAAATCTAAAAAATATCTATATGAATTTGTTGATACCCCCAATGCAATCTAACTGCCAATCACTCACTCAGCAATTATTACCATCCTGTTAAGATCCATCCTGATGTCTTGCCACTATGTAAATAATCAAGTTATATATAATAAAGCTGAAGCATGCGAGTATGCAAAAGAGCATATTTCTGTAAGTCTGCCTGGAATGCTGTTTCACTATACAAGCATATTCATATTATAAAAGTTCTAAGCTTGATACATAACACGGAATGATACAGGAAGTTAAAGGAATTTTAGTTCCATAATCAAAAAATGAGGTAAGCTTATTTATATGTGCATGTTTTTACCATTTGCACAAAAAAGTTGAGTCTTAAATGCATAAACATTCGGGTATATTTCAGTTTGATGTGAGTAACATGACTTCATCCTTTGAATATAGCGTATTTTAAAACAGCTTCATTCACCACAGGATGGCTGTAGTTTTGTTTTTGCTGGAGTCAGCCTATTACTTTAGACAGCTCGAAGTCATTAGACCTGGCCAACACCGAACTCTGCCACGTGTTCTTGCTTCAGTACTGCTGAGTTTCATCTCTGTGAAACTCTATGTCAGAGTTTCCACTGAAGTCTTCATGCATTGTGGCCGCAGTCTCCATGAGGGGCCATATCTGCTGTGGTCTGCTTTGAGCTCTGCAGCCATTAACACGTCATATTAGGCCTCACAGGAAATAACAAAAAGACAAGATTAACATTGAAGCTATTTAAAACTTCAGCTGAGCTTGCAAAGTTAAAAGATAACTGTAATGATATGAAGCTACTAGTTTCAATATAATGGCTATATACCCTTATAAAATAAATATTCTTTATTGGCATTGATCCATTAAGAATCTTTAACTACCATTGAACTGTTTAAGGTTGTTATAAGTTTGCAAACCGAGGCTGAATAGATTTGCAATTCACACCAGTGTTTTTGTGTCCTCATACGCTGTTTAGTAGTTGTTTTTCAATGTGAAAATGCTACAAATGGATGTCTTTGACCATAGGACTTTACCGCGTGTCATAAAGAGTTTCTGCTTTCATTCCTGTGGGTGGATGCCAGAGAAGAAAATTCCACTCATTTAGTTGACCTCAACAATAAACGTAACTTTTTAAAACGGTTTATATAGACTTGCACGATACTCTACCGTTATGTTATCTTTCATTATAATGTGCAACATGACATCATGACTTTTGCCTAAACATACACGCCACTTTCGAGTCAAGTGGCGTGTTGCCTTTACGCATTTTGAGCTATCCGCGTGTATGTCTACGCCATTAATGTCCGAGTGATCCGCGTGTCTGTACACGCCGTCAAATGTTCAAGCGAAACGAAGCAAAATGTAGATCTACATCTGGGGAGCAATCTTTTTTTTGTTTTAGTTTTTTTCCTAGGATGGTAAGGGAACACTCATAAATGCCATTAACCCCAGTGACGGGTAGGTTTAGGGATGGGGTGGGGTAGGTCATATATTTATATATACAGTAATACCGTTAAGTCAACGGCGTTCATAAACACGCTGAAAAGCGATTATGCGTGTACACCAAAAATGGAAATACAAATTGGCGTGTCATACAGATCAGTCTGTAATGTGTAACGTTATCATATACCCCTTTTCCACCAAAAAAGAACTGGTTAGGAACTGGTGCTGGTTCAAAGTTGGTTCGGAGTTGGTTCAACTTGCGAACCCGTTCAGAACCTGTTTGTTTTTCCACTGACTAGAGCGCCCAGGGAACGACGTCGTTACGTCACTGTTTATGTCGCCATACGTCTTAGCTAGAAACGCTTGCAAGTACAACAAAACTCGGGTACCAAGAAGGCTTTAAAAACAAGTCTTTTAATCTTTTCGTTTGATATGTAATCTTTTCTGATAATGTACCTGTCTTGTGTCTTTTTTCTTTCCATTTATTTGTTCTATATTGTGGCTGTTTTCTTCTTTTCCTCATAATGTTTTCAATTAAAAAAAAAATAGAAACGCTTGCGCCAACTTCAAGCATAACAATTACAAAGGCAGACTCTATCGTGTTTATGCAAATGTTTCTCCTGGCTTTGCGATCCTATTATGGTCAGAAAAGATGTTTAGAACACATCTAAACCCGCCCAGCCCCCGACGTAAGCATGACATGGTAAAGAACGGTTCTAGTCTAGCAAAGAGTTGGTGCCGCTTTGGAACCAGTTTTTCCAGCCGAGAACCGGTTCTTTGGCTGTCGAAAGAAACACAAAGAACTGGTTCGCGCGCAGGCACCGGCTCTGAACCGCCC
This sequence comes from Hybognathus amarus, assembly GCA_030378365.1. Classification (NCBI taxonomy): domain Eukaryota; kingdom Metazoa; phylum Chordata; class Actinopteri; order Cypriniformes; family Leuciscidae; genus Hybognathus; species Hybognathus amarus. The sequence goes on from JAQIUQ010004114.1 coordinate 154,065, forward strand.
TCTCAAAATGCTTTGGGTGGAAAAGGGGCTTGATTCGATGCGATTGTCAGCGATGCTGGCAGTCATGAGATTAACAAGCAGCATGCATTTTTGCATTATATTTATTCTGTCAACCATTTTGTATACAGTATAACGCTATCTGATCATTGCATTTAATTTTTTTAAGCTGCCAGCCACTGCACCAGCTTTTTTGAGCATTTTCACAAAATTAGCATTTTTGTTGTATGAATGAATATCTGAACATGATGAAAAGAAATAACAGAGCCTCCGCCTTTAAACATAAAACGATGATTAATTGTAGCTTAATGTATTCTTTTTTTCAACACTTGAATTTTGGCGTTTCATAAAAAACAAACATTTTAAACAAAAAGCTGAGAAAAAAAATGCTTGTCAAAGACTACATCCAGATCGGATTCAAAATGATGATCAAAAACATAGATGTAGCAGATCGAGTCCAACATCCCAAAGCTAACCGATAGCTTGTGCTGGGTCGACATTTCATTTTGTAACATTAGGCAGTTTTTATTTAAATGCCGTTTGATCACGTTATTTTATATGCATCTGCTTACACATGCTATTGTTTGTTTCTGCTTCTTCTTTCTCTGCTTGTTTCTCTTTTTTACAATACTCAATTAATGATTCTAAACTGATTTTGCTGTCTTTAGAGAGTATATGTGCTGAATTTTACATAAATAAATCACAACAATCCCATACTATGAGCACAGCTCATAGTATGGGAATATTTTACGCTCCTATTTGAAGCTTCCGCTTTTCGAACATGGAAGTGCGGTAAAGGCCTATTGTGTTGCTTTTATTCCGTTTTCCATGTTTTGAAATGTTTAAACGTGTCTAGAGACTCAGATGTACCTTTTGCTCTCACTGATCGTTTGGTCTGAAGAGTTTCTAGTCTACATAGTGAATTCAGACTGATTGGGACACTTTTTATCAATTCATTCACACAGTAAACTAATTAAGGATCTTGTCAGGATGTCGCCAGTTTTAATATGCAAAAGTTGGTGTTTTGAGGTGTAAACATACAACATGCCAGATAGTTGTTGTGCGATTGGATGCTCTGTCATATCGTGTAATCTTGAACATAAATGTGCTTATGCGTTCACCAGTTGTAGGTGGCGAGAAGGCGTTCATCTGTTCGTGATTTGATTTGATATGATATGAGACGATGAATACATGGAGAATGAATGACATGTTACTGTTGTTCTGTGTCTACTTATTACTTACTTAGTACTTACTTTGGTCTATAATTGGGTAACGCTTCCTTTTACAGTCCAGTTACCCATGTAAATACTATGTACTTATTTTAGTAACTACAATTACTGGGTAATAACTAGTACTAACCCTGAACCTACCCCTAAACCTACCCTGTTCCATGTACTTACCTTATAATAGCCAGTACTGTCTAGGTAAGTACACTGTAAATACACTGTACTGTACTGTAAAAGGAAGCGTAACCTATAACTGTACACTTATTACTATACCACATTACAGCTATTCCTAACAGGATTGTTGACAAGATTGTTGCCCGCCAGGTATCAATGATAGTCACGTGACTGCAAAGTATGAATTAACTGCAATTCACCCATATAAGAAAATTATACCTCAGAGTTGAATGTTAAACATGAGCCTATAAATTCCCACTCATATAAATATACCCTCAGATGAAATCTTGCACTGCTTTAAAAATGCTCTCCAACTCTGCATTGAAAATATGAGTAAAGAAGAACAGGAGAATATGTATTGTTTTTAAAATAATAGAAGGTGCTTTCATAGACACAACAGGTTTATTTGACAAGTCAAGGTTGTGTGAATTCCATGTGCTTGTCCTGTTTAAAGATAAAAAATGCAATTGGAAATGTGATCTAGCTAAATGTGTTACTGCTGTGATTAAATAGAGAGCCATATTTGTGGTACTGGCATTAGCTTGTCTAGGTTTTGGCAATAAATCAAGTTGAGAAGGGGTGAGAAGCGAGCGGATAATATGCAGTTGATCAGAAGAACAGCACTGATGGCTTTCCCAGACTAAGAAGATCACTCCGAACATTTTTGATTCCCTGTCAAAAAGTAAAAAGTGCATTTGAGAGAAATATTTTTCAATGGAAAAAGACATTAACATGCAAGCCACAACTAAGCTTTCGTCATGAACATTTTTAGGGTTTAAATTATCATGTTGAGCATAAAGAAAAGTAATGAAGTAAACAATGTGAATTAATGGTGAGATTAACTTGTCTCCACGTGAGCTGAACTTTGTAATCCTTTTTTGCTCATCCAATTATGATGCTTTATGAGAGCTTTAGAAAAGAGACACTGAGCTTTATTCTGTTGAAGCCTCACAGGACATCAGTTTTCCACAAATTTGCAAGCAGCAATCAGCACAAGTGATGTCTTAAAGAAAAAAATTGTCAACTTGGGCTCATGCTGCTTTTGTGAAATGCAGCTTAGATCAGTCAGATATGTTATATTATATATTGTTGACAGATATTATAAGTATAACGTTCATTGTAACAATGACTAATGAATGATATAACAATGCCTGTTACGTTATAAAGTTGACTATGATGTCTATGATGCTAAAATGTTGACTAACAATATAACGATGAGTAAAATGTTGACTGTAATGATTAAACGATATAATGTTCACTATAAAAATGACTTGAACGATTATAATGTTAACTAACGAAATAATGATGAGTATAACGTTCACTGTAACAATGACTGAAGCGATATAACGCTATGACGTCTGACTAATGATAAAATGTTGGCTAATAATAACGTCTACTGCAAAGATGACTAACGATATAACAATTACTATTACGTTATAAAGTTGACTATGATGTTGACTATAATGATAAAATGTTGACTTTACAATATAATGATGAGTAAAACGTTGACTGTAATGATGACTAACAATATAAAGTTCACAAAAAATGACTAACATTATAATGTTAACTAACGAAATTAATGAGTATAACGTTCACTGTAACGATGACTAACGATATAACGCTATGATTAATGATAAAACGTTGGCTAATAATAACATCTGCAAAGATGACTAACGATATAACAATTACTATGTTATAAAGTTGACTGAAGATGATGACTATAATGATAAAATGTTGATTTACAATATAATGATGAGTAAAACGTTGACTGTAATGATGACTAACGACGATATAAAGTTCACTATAAAAATGACTTTAATGATATAATGTTAACTAACGAAATAATGATGATATAGCGTCACTGTAACGATGACATAATGATGTAACACGAACTATGACGTTGACTATAATGATAAAACGTTGGCTAATAATGTATAACATCTACTGCAAAGATGACTAACGATATAACAATGACTATAACAATATAACGTATACAATGAATATATAAACAGATACTTCTGGTATCATATCTATTAAAAAATGTAATTCAATGAATGTCTTTAGGATTGTCAACCCAGCTCACATCAGTTCTTACAGGCCAGTTCCCCTGATTTGCTATGGTTGATATAAAACTTTGATGACTGCATCATCAGTAAATGAATGTGACCTGTCTAAAATTCTAATTTTGCGTCAAGTAAAGATATATATATCTATACTTTGCGTCAAGTGTACATATATATATATACATTAATATTATAATACATTAATATTATCCCACTACATATCTATATATATATATATATATAGATATAGATATATAGATATAGATATATAGATATAGATATAGATATAGATATGTAGTGGGATAATATTAATGTATTTAACTCAAGTTATTTAATGCTATATGGAAGTGCATTTAGTAACAAAGTTATGAAAGTACAAATAAGAGAAGTTAAAGCCTCAGACCCGGAGAAAATGAGGTACTTGGATTGAACTAGTGAATATTCATAGGGCTGCACATGGGACAATCAGTTATAAGAAGTACTTCCCAGATATCGGTCACATTATTTTATTAGTTTTGCAATCCAAAGCACACAACTGGTTGATGCAGTGGAGATTTGTAATAAAATAAAAACCCAATTTTTCAGTTCATATCAGCTATAGTTCTATATAGTTCTCCGGAGACATAAATCTATGAGGTTTGATCCACAATGGAACATAAAGATGATTGTGATGATTGATGATTGTGTATTGTTGATTATTCACATGTATAAGTAGCACATGGAAGTACATAAACAATTATGCATGGACGACAGACTTCCCTTTTCTCTGGCTGTCTGAAAATGTACTCAATGGCCTCTCATTTTAAGGATAAATGTTAATGCTCAGTTGTGAAGGCCCTTTTTCATAGTAAATCATTTAGGTGGCTCGTTGTAAAAAAAACCCAAAAAACTCAAATTACAAAGATAACAAAAACATTTGAAAGCCTAATGTTTTGCACTAGATTATCCTTAATGGCCTTTTAATGTCTAGATAGGCGTTATGCTTTTGAGACAGAAACTCACACATGTAGAAGCTCTCACGCCCAGACCTTTACCCACTAATGCCATATACAGGAAGTTGCACAACACCCATTTGAGCATACTATACGGAGCACACAGAAATCACATATTTAAACTTCAACTTAAACATTGCAGAGTGTGCTTAGTTGCATTAAATAATGATTTGCTGTCCTGTATTATATGCATTAAGAATGTGTATCATATGCATTAAGCACATTGAGGGATGAAGAAAGACATAGTTAGGAAACAAACTCTTCCTCATTTTACCAGAGGAAGTATGTGGCTATGTTCTGTTTTCAGCAGACCAGCGCTCAGTTTAGATTAGCCTGCAGAGCCGTGCAGGCCACTCAGAACTCAACTGCTGTTACGGCTGGCCTTTCGGACTCGAGACCTGGGCAATATTTCTTTACTCTAAACCACTTGCTTCTACTTTAAAGAGAGCAGCCACCCAGAACTGAAGCTTTGCCCTTTGGAGGAAACATGGATGTTTAACTGCTTAAAGTGAGAGGTAAGAAAACTAATGTATATGTCTGTTGGGGAGTGGGAAATATATAGGCATTTATAGGCTGTTCACTGGAAAACGAAAGAGTGTCAAGATTTATTTACCTAAAGTAACCTCCCCCTGTAAATCATATTTCAATAAAAATAAGTGAGCAATAAAGATGGTGCACATACCACTTCAAAATTCAGCATTCATTTTGAGGCTGGTTAAAGGCCCATAATGTAAAATGGCCTTTCTAAGTGACGAGTCTCGAGTAAACAGGTCAGTCTAGGAATAAATGGAGCATTTGTCACTCACAACATTTTGTTGCACTGAAAAATGAGTTGTGGAAAATAGTGTTAGACTTGGACTCTCCGCAGTTTCCCTGTTCTATTTTTTGACAGCGATAACACATTAGTCGAGGGGAAGTTTCAAAATTAAACCAGCTGTTGCATTAGCTGTTGGACTATCAAATGCAAAGCTCGAACTTCTCCATTGTATAAACATGAAATATGTATTTAAAATTTCAGCATCTGTAGAGCTGCGGGCTCTATAACCTGCCATCATGGGCAATGTGATGAGGCAGGAAAAGTCGAACCCAGAGCAGCCTAGCAGCTTTGACACCATGTTTAAAGGTAAGCTATGGTTCTTCACCTACTGTATACCTAAATGTGTTTTAATGTAAGTCTTTGACATAACTTGCATTGTTTACAGATTGCGACAGTCTTGTGGTGCTTGCTGATTATCCGTGTCGTGACATAAGTGAACCTATCTTTAAGATCGGGGACAAACTCAAAGGTCTTTCTGAGTAAGTGTTCTTTTAAAGAAATATAATGCGTTTCATGCTATTTAACAACAAACACATGTAATATATAATACATCAGCACCATGTGAAATGCATCTTTTATGTGCCTATACTGTATAGTTTATGTAAACGCATACATTGTCTTTTAATGCACACGTCAACGAATGCTTTACAGAGACGGTTGCTGGTGGAAAGTGCGTTCTCTTCAAACAGGAACTGAGAATTACATTCCAACGAATCATGTGGCAAAGGTTTATCATGGGTAATTATGGACTGATTATCCTCACTTGTGTACTGTATTTTTCATTATGGTCCCAAAAATTCATTTCTAAATGAATAAAATACACACTGAATGATCAATGATAGTGCAACACTTTCTAAACTTTATACTATTCAAAGGTTTGTGCTCGTAAAACATCTTATCGAGTCCAAACTTTGGAATAGTATAATGTTTAGAAAGTGTTGCACTATTAATTGTGCAAAATTGTCATACGTCATTGATCATTCAGTTGATGAGAGTCTAATCCTCAATGAGGCTGCATTTATTTGATCCAAAATACAGTAAAACACCAATATTGTGAAATATTATTATAAACCTTTTTCTTTTTGAAATTGTTCAAATATGCTGATTTGGTGCTCACAAAACATTTTTTATTATTATCAATGATAAACAGTTGTGCTGCTTAATATTTTTGTGGAAACCATGATGCATTTGATTTGTAGAAATCATCATTAGAAAATTCACTGTTAAAATATTGTTGGTTTAACTTAAAAAATTAAGTAACCTGGTTGCCTTAATTTTAAGTTACATTTAAATGGAAAAATTGAGTTAATACAATGAGGAGATTGATTTATTCATCAGAAACTCAAAATATTATGTTATCTGAACCACATAAATTATTTAAGTTGATTTGACAAAAGAAAAAATGTTGTGATTACAAATCATGAAAATATTTTTTAAAGTGAATTTGCATTAATTAATTAATTTGATGATTTTAAATGAATGCATTCTTTCTGAATAAAGTCTTACTTTCTTAAAAAACAAATTTACTGACAAAACCTTTGAACGGTAGTGCACATATTTAGATTGTATTACACGTTGTGTGTAAACTGTAAAACACTGATCTTAGTTTTGATATAATAAGGACTAAAATAATCCATTTCTTTATTGAATATGGGAAGTCACTATTTCCAATAGGTAACATCATTTCCTCTTTGTCATTTCTTTTTTCTAAAGATGGCTGTTTGAGGGCGTTAGCAGACAGAAGGCTGAAGAGCTTTTGTCGTTGCCTGGGAACAGTGTCGGATCATTTCTAATTAGAGAAAGTCCGCAAGAGAGAGGTAAGTACCTGGATGAATTCTTGTCCACAAGTTTATATTGCAAAAATGGGTAACACTTTACTTGAAGGAGTGTGCATAAGACTAACATGACACCTTCATAATCATGACATGACATATAGTTGACATACCTTCATAATCATGACATGACAAAACATATAGCATAAGTTTTATGCATGTTTGTGACAACTGTCATTAAGTGTCATTCGCTCAGTTATGACATTTTTAATGCAAATATGACATTGTTTGAGATCACTTTATGACACCTTGACAAACCAATGTCTTAACCTATCAGTGTCTTTGTCATGACAACTTGACATTACTAAGACAACACAACCTGTCATAAACATGACATAGCAGATTAATTATCAAACTTAAGAAACCACCTAGCATTACTGGTCAACATTAACATTAAACTGTCAGGTTTTGACCTTGGCTGTACATGTAAGCCATTATAACTTTTTAATGACAAATTCAATTAGTTCCACAGTAGTTGAGGTCACGAAATAATATTCATGACACAGTTATAAAGGCCTCATGACAGCAGCAATGTCTAAAACCATCCATGTGACAATGTTTAACTTAATTTTATATAAAGTTGTCATGACAAAGAGACTGGCAGGTTATGATGTTATGGTTTATGTCAGAGATATAACAGACATTAACTGTCACCGTCCCTGATACGGACGCCTATCTTTACTTCGATTTATTACTATTAAATCCTAATCTAATTATAACAAACTATATAACGTTGGAAAGGTCTAAGACTTCTAAATAGATATTTGACTGCTGTTTTTTGCTACAAATTATGAAGGAAGAGTAACCGATAAATTTTTGACAAGAGTGCACCTCTAAAAAATCTAGACCTCTGTCACAATTCAGACCTTTGTCACAAAACGCCGATCTGATCAACTTTTAATCATTGCAAATTCTGTTTTGATGCTAAAAGTTAATAATAAAACAAATAATCTAATATTTTTCAATAAAAAAATTATAGTATAATATTATTCTCTAAAAATTATAATATGTATATATTATCCTCTAAAATATAATATTATTTTTTATCACCTTTTTTATTATATCACATATTTTAGTAGTTATCATAAATTAGGTATCATTTGAAAGCATACGAACTCAGAATTCATCCTGTAAAAACCGTTTTGAAATTGGACGTTGCGTTACCATAGAAACGGTATTTTTGTATTAAGCCCCTCCCCTTTTGGGCATCATCTTTCATAATTTATTATCAAAACCTTTTCTAATCTTGACAAAACACATATTGTCAGAAAGGTCTGAGTCTCAAGGTTCCATATTTAGTGACAGAAGTGATATTTGGATAGAAATTTATCAATTTGTTATGGCAGAATTCATACAATTAAATTCAATGGAATTCAATGGCACCCGGTGGCTATTTTTGGTATAACGCCTAAACAAAATCTCATGGGAACTTCAAAATTTGTGATATCAACTTTAAATTTGGAACACAACTTGTTTAGATATATAGCTTTCATTTTATAGTCATTTTATTGTAAAAAAATATTTTGTAAAATATTTATTTTATATTAAAAAAAAATATATTAATAAATAATATTTGATTTACTGTAAATTATAACTTCCAAAACTTTTTCATACTTTAATTTTTTGAAGTGCTTTCACTTCAGTAATAAACTGCTCTTTAAAACAAGACCAAACTTGTGTATATATTCCAAAGCATTCTTGAATTACAACCATTTAAGTTTGTATAGTGCATTTTAATGTAAATTATCAAAAAGGGGGGTGACAGGTAAGGGGTTAAACAATGTCATATTTGCATTCAGAATTTCATTATTGAGCTAGTCACTTAATGACAGTTGTCATAAACATGCATAAACCCTATTTCATATTCAAGACATATGTTATGTCATGGTTATAAAGGTGTCATGTCAGTCTTATCCACACCCCTTCAAGTAAAGTGTCACCCAAAAATGTTTACACTCACATTTCACTGTCAGCGTAAGTGCAGTCATGGCTGCTTCTCCCTGCAGGTGTATATTCTCTCTCGGTGAGACACAGGAACGTGAAGCACTATAAAATATTCCGTCTGACTAATAGCTGGTACTACATCTCACCACGGCTTACCTTCCAGTGTCTGGAGGACATGGTCAATCACTACTCTGGTGAGACAAAACGCTCTGCTTGTAATGTAGAATGGATGTGTGATGCATTAATGCTAATTTGTTTTTGGTTTCCCCTCAGACTCGTCAGATGGTATATGTTGTGTTCTCAGCGTCCCGTGTCTGGCTCTACCCAATCCTGCCCCGAAGCTCAACCCAGGACGCGCCCCCAGTGGTAATGCGTCGTAACTTGGATTGGAAGAAAGTGAATAAGTATGTCTCTGTCTTTTCTACATCATGCTAAGCATTTCTTCCACTTGCTTAGCTTGGTGTATGAATATGTCTCCACATGAATACTGCAGGTCTCAGCTTATGAGCCCAAGCGAACTGGATACTGTGGACAGCAAAGATAACATGATGAGCTACGGGGTGAGGAGCAGCATAGCCGCCTATCTGTCTTTATCATCCATACCTGAGCCAGAGAACGCCAAAGGCCGCAAGAAGAAAAGCAAGTCTGTCTATGTGATGCCTGATCACAGTAATATGAATTTAGAGGAAAACCATTAGCTAATGACCACCATACGGTAACGTAATAATTTTGCATTGGACTAGTCGAATCTTTCACTTACATGTCCAGGTCATATTTCACCCTAAAATCAAATTGCATAAAGAAAACCTATTTTAGGACTATTATGATTTGTGTTTCTGTGTTTGTGTCTGTGTATTTGTACGGTGGCGTATTGCAAAAAAAATCTACTGTTTTTCTGAATTAACGAGTTAATTTTTCATGATAACATTTTTTTGCTCTGTTTTTCTGAATTAATGAGTTAATTTTTCATGAGAAAAAGTTTTTTGCTCTGTTTTTCTGAATTAACGACTTAATTTTTCATTCGAAAAAAAGTTTTTGCTCTGTTTTTCTGAATTAACGACTTAATTTTTCATTAGAAAAAAAGTTTTTGCTCTGTTTTTCTGAATTAACGACTTAATTTTTCATGAGAAAAAAAGTTTTGCTCTGTTTTTCTGAATTAACGACTTAATCTTTCATGAGAAAAACAGTTTTTGCTCTGTTTTTCTGAATTAACGACTTAATTTTTCATGAGAAAAAAGTTTTGCTCTGTTTTTCTGAATTAACGACTTAATTTTTCATAAGAAAAAATTTTCATTCAGAAAAACAGAGCAAAAGAAAATTCTCATGAAAAATTAACTTAGTTTATTCAGAAAAACAGAGCAAAAAAATTTTTCTCATGAAAAATTAACTCGTTAATTCAGAAAAACAGAGCAAAAAAATTTTTCTCATGAAAAATTCACTCGTTAATTCAGAAAAACAGAGTAGATATTTTTTTCTTCAAGTGAATGCAATACGCCACCGTATATTTGTATCATAATTTCCGTGAAATTTAGTTTGGATGTGTTTGGAATGTTGAACTTTTTATCTTAATATTTCAATTATTCTCAGTTGTTGAGTCATTAGATTCTTATAAATGTAATACAATGACTTTTTAAATATAAAAGTTCCTATTAATGGCAATACAATATGCACAATTGTGATATGTAAATATTTTACCATTTAAATTCAAATTGTGTTGACAATATAAGACCATATAATTTATTTATTTGAATTTTGGGGTGAATATGACCTACACATGCTCCTGGTTAGTGTTTGTGAGTTTTTTCCTATCATAATTTAAATGTTTAAGCTTCACTATTAAAGTAAATCAAGAAAAATGCACACTACCTTTTTCCATGATTTACCTTTTTTTCACCTACAGTAACATTTTTAGGGGATGTGCATGCTTTTTTTGTGATATGTTTGAACTTAACTGTTAAAGCTACACTGTTTAAGTCTTTTAGTTTATTCTTAGCTAAAAACACTTAGTTCTTTCAAAAATATATGTGCTCATTAATGTATATTTACTTTGTTTGAGTAATAAAGTATTCTCGTGAGTGTATAGACCTTATGTAGCCCCGCCCCTTTTCTCGTTGTCTTGACTTCCGGTCTGTATTTTCACAGCAATCTTGCATAGGAATGAATGAACTGCTCGTAAAAAAATTCCCGGTCGACATTTGTTAAGACATCTGCTTTACAATGCTTATGATAAACATTACAATGCTCATGATAACTTTTGTTAACTCTACAATAAGTAAATCCACTTCACCAGCTAATTACTCCTCGACAGCGATGCCATAGAAATATACACAGCGACCGCGAAACCGGAAGTTCTAAGACAATATTCTAAAGATGACTGCGCCCACGTTTCTCTGGTGCATAAGGTCTATAATATGCCACTGAAAATACATACGGGTAAGGGGTTCTAATGTCGGTCGCCATGTTGCTCCTCCATCTTGAAAGTACATTAGCCAAAGAGGGACATACCCGTTAATTCAAGCTTCGCCTTTCGCGTTTACGTTTGAGTTAACACTCATGAACGTGGTTCGAACTGGAAGCCATGTTAATCTTGAACTACATTGGCCACCGTAGGAGTTAAAACGAAATCGGAATTGAGAGGAACAGAACTAATATTCACTGGATGGTCATATACCTTTTTACCACTAGATGGGGGGAAAAATCACACAGTGTAGCTTTAAGCGCAATGTTTCTTCCTTATAAACACTGAAGCCAAAACATATGTTATTGAATTATGCAGCAAAAGAATGTTCTGAAAACAAGTTTATATTCCAGTACTTGACTAGATGTGTTATGGATATTTGTGTGTGTTTGTAAAATTGTAAGCATTTAATGTACATATGTCTATCAAAGTACCACTGCTATCTTTCATCAAACTAGTAGGTTTAATTAAAGGAACGAGGAAAGAGCTGTGAGACTTTCATTTATATATTAATAAATATTTGCTTTTGCAACGTATTTTGTTTATTGCTCTTCAATGAAAAAAGAAAAAGAAACCATTTAATATTTTACATTTAAACCTATCCGTTATCCGAACAGCCACACAAACAAACTCTCAATGTCATAGCAAAGTTTGGCTCATGTTGTTCATGCAGTGCAACATTCTAATGGTAACCATATGGAGTGTTGTTAATTAGAGACTTTCATTACTATCAAACATTCAGCTAATGCAACACAAGCAATCCATAAAGAGAGGTGAAATAAAGACTTAAATGAAAGACTAATTAATGATCATTTTATCCTCTAATGGCGCTACTTATTATTGCAATGAATTAAATAATTTGACATGTGACATTTAGATTCACATAAAATGCATTAACATTTAATATGCAGCCCAAAATAGATTTTGCAGTGAATTGTGACATTGACACACACACATTATTGTTCACACTGTGATGTTCGTTCACAGAATGGTGTTTCAGCCAAAACAGAGCATGATTTAGATCACGATCAACAAAATGTGATTATCTAAATTATCATTTTATGTGTCTATGAGTCTGAATCTGGGTAATTCCAGTATACAAACAAGTGGTTTTGCTTACTTTCTCCCAACATAATCAGAACCATCTCCCACACAGAAAACAACACTATACCATGTTGTACAGCTCAGCTTGTTTAATGGAAAGATCACAACTTCTCACATGGCCAACTTATCGAGTCGTAGAAAGCCACATGCACCTAAAAATAGCCTCGCGCTTGCTGTTTTATCAGATTGTACTTGATTGGCTGAAGTATGAGTTAGCATTTTCAGTGTTTTGCAACAAATAGGTTTTATGAAAGCATATGGAGCTCACATGGTTGAGCACACATGCTTGGTTTGATGTAAAAATGATTACAGGCTCTTTCTCCTGCTGCTACTCTTATCACATTATAATTTACTGTTATCAATTCATCAGTTAGTGATCTCAACCGATGGGCTAAAATCATTACCAGGCCCAAACTATAACCATTCAAAAGAATCAACTCAAAATCTGAAGTTTGACAAAGGCTCAAAATACATATAACATGTGTTAAACATGCCACGGCAAAGGTGATATAAGATCAAAGGTGCAGATCAAAGGTAAATCTGAAGCCATAATGCTCATATTGCTCATATTTATGAATAGCCCATAGCATATTTCCCATAGCAATCCTAAAGAAAAACATCTAATCTTAGAGTTAGGATGCTGAAACATCTAATGCTAGTTTAGCATTAACATAGAAGTCTTCAGATTGGTAGGGCGACTTTGTTCCTAAACACTCTGTAACTAGAGCTGGACCCCAAGGGCGGGTTTCCTTGAGATGGGATAAATGTGGTAGATGAAGATAAAGACTGTGGTAACATCTCTAACATCTGTGTAATGACTTAACATGTCTCATGATCAAGAAAAACCCCCAGAAGCAGTGTGTGGTTGTTTAAGCCTTTGATTATAAAGACATGCACATGTCTGCTCTTCCTTTGACTGTGAATAAGAATAGAGGAGGTGTTGAACTGTGTGCCATTAAACATAATATGTTTGATGTAATTTAGCCTTCAGCCCAGCTATTTAAACCATAGGATGTGCTTTGTCTTTAATGGTTCTTTATGATAGAGGAGTTCTCAGAGTTTTAGGTGAAATTTGTCTAAAATATTATCAACTTTTAACTTTGGGAGATTTCAACGTGCATGACTGTTGTCCATCTAACTCACTGGCTAAAGATTTTACGGACTATGACTTTTTTGGTAACGCTTCCTTTTACAGTCCAGTTACCCCTGTAAATACTACATACTTATTTTAGTAACTACAATGACTGGGTAATAACTAGATACTACCCCTAAACCTGCCCCTGTTCCATGTACTTACCTTATATTAGCCAGTACTTTCTAGGTAAGTACACTGTAAGTATTGTACTGTAAAGGAAGTGTTACCACTTTTTTAACCTCACACAACATCTACATGGACCTATCATGGACATGCCTTGGACTTATGGCCTTTCTGTTGGGGATGTTGAAATTCATAACTCAGCTCTCTTAGATCATATGCCCATTACCAGTGCTGTAACCATTTCTTGCGTCATTTGCAATGCATGTTCCCCAGTTCGCCAGTTTGGGAATTTAAACACAGCCACTACTGAGCAGTTAAAGATTTTGACCTTTACCTTTACTCTTGATAGCACTTCCCTGCATCTGGATGTGAATGTTTTCTTTTAAAAATTTTAGTTCTGTATGTTCCTCTATCCTAAATTCCCTCACTCCTATAGAGAGCCTAAGTCCCGCCCCTCCGCTTCCGGCTCATGGGATCTTATTTCGGAAAAAATATGTATGGTAGTCAATGGCGAGAGATAACTTATCTTTTTTTTTCTGTCTGAACTGTGCCCTGAATTACACATATGATGTTTGTCAATTTAAAAGATAATTATGCAAGTCAAGAAAGTCGCAGTTCGTCATAAAACAGAAGATTAACATTTAGTTTTATGTGAAAGTCGCTCAATGAACTACATCTCCCATAGCGAAACAACGAGCAAGATCCACTGCTCGTGTACAGTATGTGCAGTCTGGAACAAAACACTCATGACGGTAACGTTATCGATTAAAACGGAAGCCTATATAAACAATGACATAGCTTCAGTAATGTTAGCTTCATTCATTGAGAGAAAATGTGCGCCTTTGGGGTTTGTAGTCTTTGTAATTACGTATTTTCAGTCTTATATCTCAACAGTTTTACATCAAACTGCGACTTTCTTGACTTTAAAATGGATCTTTTAAATTGACAAACATCATATGTGTAATTCAGGAATCAATTTAAACGAGATCAAAATATTTGTTGTCTTTTGCCATTGACTACAATATTTTTCCGAAATAAGGTCCCATGGTGGTCGACCGGAAGAGGAGGGACTTAGGCTCTCTATAAGGGTTAGAGTGTTAGGCCAAATCTTCCAATCAGCTGTGGAAGAGGGAATAATCTATTTGGCTTATTTACTCAAAGTACAGTGGTAATTCTAAAGTTATTCAATAACTCCGTGATTAATCCAATTGTAACATGTCCTGATCTGTCTGCTATTGTGTGTGATTATCGGTTGATATAGGTTGCATATTGAACGTGGTTTGTATAACCTCTTGCTTTCTTGTACCACTTCAATTTCTCTACAGTCTTTAGCTGAGGTAGTCGGACATTTGAAACCTACCGGAACACATTGTCTCAATGTTATTCAAAATCATTGGTCCAATTCTACAAACAGCTAACTCTATTCTACAGTTAACTCTCTTCAAGTTCTACAAAATCAGTAGTTCCAATGTGTTTTAAGCATACTATTTTACAGCCCCTTCTGAAAAGTATTTTATATAATTTAACCATTTTTATATTTACCGGCCTATTTTTAGAAATGACAATTTTTATCTAAATGTTGCATGGTCAATTGCAGATTTTTTCTTTTAGGATTTAAAGCGAATCACAGCTCAGAAACTATTTAAAGTTTTAAAGGAAACTTAGATAGTTTGGTGATTTTTGTTTTATTAGACCTCTGCGCATCGTATGACACCATTGGTCACGATATTCTTGTCTCGCCTTCCTTCTTAGGTCCTTCCCTTTCTAAACTCGTTCTACTTGTTCTAAAACATTGTTTAGTGGGGTTCCACAAGGAACTGTTCTTGGCCCAATCCTGTTTTCATTATAATCATTGTTAAGCAGAATGGTTGCCAATTCAATTGATTTTAAATGATTGAATCTTGTACATAAAACATTATATAACTTGGCACCTCCGTATTTAATGCATCTTTATCGCATACATAAACCACTAGGAATCTCAGGTCAGAAAGTCAGTTGACGTTAGACATTTCTAGGACAAGATTGAAATTTATTTGTGACCTGGTATTTGCAGTGGGGGGCTTGCTATTTT
>JAQIUQ010004114.1:172500-203407 GCA_030378365.1 Hybognathus amarus
TTTTACTGATTTGAAACAAACACATTTTTCGCGCTGTGTGTGAATGTCCTGAATGTGACTCACAGAGAGCACGCGCCAGAAGTTCTCTTTCGCGCTTGAACGAACATCAACACACACAATTAAGCCAAAATGTAATTTGTCGAGTATCTTCAACATGAGAGCAGTCTTATAATGGACATAAAGAGTTGTGACTCGTGAGAGAATGAGGCGCATGTGAGATCCGCGTCTCTGTCCACAGTGGCTGGTCTTAAAGGGCCAGCTACCAATAAAGTGTTCTGTCAGTAAAGTTAATGAAAGAACAAAGGGGACAGAGAAAATTACTCACTGCTCTTGACTAAAGAACTTGTGTAGCTTTAATAAGGAGTAGTCTATATATAATTTATAATTTATGCAGCGCAGACTGTTTGATAACTTTATTCAATTTCTGTATGAAATACTTGATTCAATTTTCTATGTCCTACTTGTTAGACAGTTAATATTTATCCAGACAACAATGGCTTATTGATCATTATAGGTGTTATCAATCATTTAGTTGTTATTGGTAATTTCAGAATTATCACTAATCTCTGTGTGCATTTGGTTTAGAACCAAACAAGTTGACTCATGAAACCATTTGTTTATTATATCGCAATCGCATATCACAACCGCAATATTGACCTCAATAATCGCAATGACATTTTCCCCAAATCTGTGCAGCCCTAGATAAAATTATAAATCTTTACCCGGTCAAGTGACTTTTGTGCATGGACAAGTGAAACATAAATGTACTTGTCCGAAGGAAAATGTCAAGCCCTTATATAATTCTTCAAATTTACCCATACATATTTATAATGCATTGCTGACCCAAAGTTATTTTTTCCAAAACAGATATTTGTATAAAATTAGAAGTTTAAAATTTGAATAATTAGAGTTATTTTGCATTCAAATTCATTTGTCTTGGACAAAAATAATAACACGTTGATGTTGAGAATCAACAACATTAATCAATTGCATGTTGTTTAAAGGGATAGTATATTCAGCATGAAGATTTTGTCATTATTTACTCATCCACGTCTTTACAAACTGATGTGCTGCTATTGTGTCTATGATTGATGAGTAAACAATGCTCAGAATTGTGAGCAGAATTGTAATTTTGGGTGAAGTACTCCTTTACGACAAAAATTTTACTGAGCATCAGAAGCTTGCAAACAGAGGTTGTCACTGCAGCCACGTATGCAAGTAGTGATGCAGGGTTTATGGCAGGCAGGTGGGATTCTGTTTGGGCCAACAATCTGTTCTCTCTTAATTCTTTTAGATTTGGCCTGTGTCATTCTATTCAGTTTATCAACAGTGTTTCCGTCTCGACAGGAACTCAAACTTAAGGAAACGTCTCTCAAGTGTTTGGAACCATTACTCTTCTTATTGAAAGCTTCTGGAAATTTGAATAATGCTTTAAACAAATGTAATCTTAATATAACTATGGCATTTTTGTTATTATTTGAGGGCTTGATTTATCCTAAAAATCAATATATAGCCTAACAGAGTTAACTGTTTTCACCTATACAGTGGTATTTTAAATAATGGAAAGTTTGTGGCATCTAAACTTCAGGGCGTGAAAAAGTGTTTTTCTGTCTGATTATGAATTCTATTTCGATGTCATAGAAGTGCTCTTGTTATACATACTTTTTTATAGAATCTGGGTTAGATGGACTGGGGTGTTCACTTCCTTTATGCATTTGCACTTGGCCCAGTCTTATAGGCTGTGTTGTTCAGTATCAGTGTCAGTGCCACTTTGCTTTTATTACTGTTGAACATTGTGTACCTTTATACCTCTGGCCTAGTTATGATGGAAAAACATGATATTAATCTAACACATGTTCCATCAATCATTTTAATACAAAGCTATAAAATGCAGATTGTAATGATCTGATGTGATTAGAGCTTGATTTACCTCCATGGAGGTCGACATGACCACATTTCAGTAAATTCCTCAATTGCACTGATGAAATTTTTACCATCTTCAAAGAAAGTTTATATGAAAATATTGTTATGAAACAACCCTAAAGGCAGTAAGCCATGTAAAACTTGACTTTGGAAGTATCAGAAACAAGTTTCCACTAATAATTTCACATTACTTATTTTCCAGATGGCAATGCTGTCTCATAACCGGAAACGTATTGCAGACAAGACATTGAAACGTCCCTATTAGTTTTACATTGGATAGATGGATTCTGAAGTATTTCCCATTGCCAATGCTGTCCACGAACAGTCATTTCCCTTTGAGAACTGCTAATGAATGAATGAATCAATCATAAAACAACAAACAAACAAACAAACAAACATCCAGTTCACAAAACACAAGATGACATGTAAAATTAACATTATAACATCCAAGCATAAGTAAAATGTCAGGAAAAATGTGTCTAGCCTACACTAAACTCTGTTTCTCAGGAAAATATAAATCAAGTTGCACAACCTGTACTAGACTGAATGCACCAGCAAAGAAAATAAGTAAGCCTATGTTTTAGGAAAACAGATTATTATTAACCCCTTAACTGTCACTTGCTCGTATACGGGCAATTCTAACTTTACTTCACTATATTACTATTAAATCCTAATCTAGTCATGACAAACTATATATCGTTGGAAATGTCTAAGACTCCTAAATAGATATTTTAGTGTGGTTTCTTTCTTACAAATTATGAATGAACAGTAATATATGAATTTATGACAAGAGTGCGCCTCAAAAAATCAACGTCATTACAGGAGTTTCTGAGCTTTGTCACAAAAAGTCGAACACACACACTTTTAATAATTGAAACTTTTTAGTGCTAAAAGTTCATAATAAAACATATTCGTATTTGTCAATAAAAAAAATTAGATTTTAAAAAGTAAGGTAAGAAGTCCTCTAAAAAGTATAATATATTATATAAATATATATTTTTATTATTATTATATCACATATTTTAGTAGTTATCATAAATTAGGTATCATTTGAAAGCTTACAAACTCAGAATTCATCCTGTGAAACCTGTTTTGAAATTGGATGTTGTGTTACCATAGAAATGGTATTTTTTTTATTAGGCCCCTCCCCTTTTGGGCATCATCTTTCATAATTTATTATCAAAACCTTTTTTAATCTTGACAAAACACATATTGTCAGAGAGGTCTGAGTCTCACGGTTCCATATTTAGTGACAGAAGTGATATTTTGATAGAAATTTATTATATTTGTTATGGCAGAATGCATACAATTAAATTCAATGGAATTCAATGGCACCCGGTGGCTATTTTTGGTATAACGCCTAAACAAAATCTCATGGGATCTTCAAAATTTGCGATATCAACTTTAAATTTGGAACATAACTTGGTTAGATATATAGCTTTCATTTTATAGTAATTTTATAGTTTTATAGTAATTTTATATAATTTCATTTTTTGAAGTGCTTTCACTTCAGTAATAATCTGCTGATTGTCTTCTTTCAAAACAAGACCAAACTTGGGTATATATTCCAAAGCATTCTTGAATTACATCCATTTAAGTTTGTATAGTGTATTTTAATGTCAATTATCAAAAAGGGGGGTGACAGGTAAGGGGTCAAGAAGGGTAATTACAGCAGGCTATCAGCTTCTAAATCTGTAACTAATGCAGCCTTCACGTGCTGTCAGAAATGTCCTATATGCCTACTTCCCACTTCTGAAGTTGTGATTAAGAGCTTGTCGCAATTACGTTCCTTGTTGTTGGAAAGATCAGGAACCGACACCAGGTTTAGGCCTATTCTTGCCTGTTAATTGGAAAAATGTTATTTAAGCCAAAATTATATTTCTCGTCCCATATCATTGACAACTTTATAAACATTCACCTCTCTGTATAGTCGATTCAAGGATTTCGGTCAAATACTATTTTTGCTGTATATATATTAATACATACAATTTGCTTCAAATGATTATAAATATAGCCTATGTAAATTTCCACTACCACTACAAGACGAATGTATTTAGCGGTTGTGGAAAAATAACGCATTCTCATCCTGAGGCGTCATACATTATAGCCTATGTATCATTAACGATGATTGTGTAAATGCAAGATCTCTTTAAAGCTTTTGATATAGGCGACCAGATTCTTCAGGTGTGTGTACATGATTTAATTCATATTGAAGTACTTTTCATTTGTGTGTGTGTGTGTGTGTGTGTGTGAATTGCTAAATTCAAACTGAAACTGATCTTGACTGATTTTCTTAGCCTACATTCTGTCAAACTTGATTTCTAAATTGTGACTAGTGTAACAGTGACACTATGTGGCACATCTGGACAATTGCCGCAATTAGCTATCTTCTTTCAAAAATAGTGTGACATTACTGAAATATGAGTATGAAGAGTTCAGATGCAAAAGCCTCTAAAGTGCCATTTGAAATTTTCTTCTAAAATTATCATTTTTATCAAGCTTGTATATTAAAGTTCAGAAATTTCACTTAAATGGCAATGAATATTATCAATATACAAGCTTGATAAAAATTGTCATTTTAGAAGGAAATTTCAAATGACATTTAGAGGCTTTTGCATGTAAACTCTTCGTATATATTGTGGATTTTTTTCATTTTTTTTTTTTTTCACCAAATCAATTATGCTACAGTAGCCTATTCTATAAAAAATGGATCAGAGATTAAGTACTGGGCACTACACTTTAGCAAAAGTTTGTTGTGCATTACATGTTTGAATGAATATTTTAAAATGCCTGCATGACTGCATCTAACACATTTCCTTTAGGATAAGTACAGTGATGATGCGACAGTAATAGTACCGCATCACCAGTAGATGGAGCTAGATAACTTATTCACTGAGCAATCAATCTACACATGTATTTCATAACCTAGTATTCCTAGTATAACTGTAACTTCCATCTCAGCCTACCAGTTGCAGTATAGAAATGTCTCAGACAATAAAATAAATACAATTTTACAAAGCACACAAGACAATAAATCTAAATCTTATCTATCTGTTGTGATTTGAAACTGTCTGTCTTGAAATTCTCTTTGGTGCAGATGTGCTTTAAATACTTTAAAGGGAAAGAAGATTATAACTGAGCCCTCTGGTTATGAAGATCCCAGTCATGCAATAAACCTGTCACATCCTATTTTACAAAGAAACATTACACCTTACAAGGATCTAATAAATGACCATGTTTTATGCAGAACCATTTAAACTGTCTTAGATGTGTAAATTAAGTTTGGTTGCACTTCATAGATTTTATTTATTGACCCGATGTAAAGCACCATCACCAGGCGTCTCACTTCCTGTCTGAGCTCAGCTCGGTTGTCAGACACGGGAAGATCCAAAAAGGGCTGCCAGACATCAATTGCAAAGGCTCTGTGACAGTTTTGTCAGAAATGGTTTCCCGCTGACTGCTTGACAAGATCATAAACAATAAGCTATGGTTGATTCTGAACCTTTGAGACGAGATGATTAATGACAACAGGCCATGCGAGGGCTGAGCTGCGGTTCTGAAATATTCGTGCTCTGACTCTTCATTATCAAACACCTTAAAGGTTGTATCAGTGATTTCAGGCCCAAACAAAAAAGATCACATTCGTCTAATATTTCCTAATGATCCAATAGCTGCACTCCCCATAAGCAGGCTGTCAAAAAACGTGTCTATTTAGGCAGCCTATAGGCCCTGAGATCTGCACACAAAAACAAATGGGAACAACCACCACTCAAAACCAAAATAAAGAGTGTTCTAGCCAATCACGGACAGGGGGCGGGTGTTGTTTGTTTTTGCGCTTGTTCACAAAAAGTCGAAGCTGAAGAATAAGTGTCTGTCAACCCTATGCTATCAATGGACCAGATACATTTAACATGGAAAAGGCAGCCTGGTTAAAAGCGTTAAAAGCAAAGCGTCATAGACTAATCATTTCCAAAGGGGCGTCACCAGCAGACGTCGCGTGATAGACCAATCGGAGCGATGAAGGACTGTCATCATTGTGTTAAGCCCTGCCCCAATGTTTCTGGATTGGTGCCACGATTTTGACAGGATGGAAACAGGCTTGAATGAGCTTTTTGCCAGACTAACTTTCATAGCAAATCTAAATTTGTCGAGAGTCGTCTGGGTTTTCGAGGGAATACCGTTGTTTTTTGTCAAATAAACGAATAATAATCGGGAAGGCTTTTGAATGGTGGAGAGAACCCAACGAATTGAAAATTAAATGCCGAGGTTGCACTTTTTTTGTGGACAGGTGAGAGTAGCTTCTAGTGCTGACTTTTTTGTATGTGAACTGTGTGTGAAAATATCATTCTTTAAAAAAATATGAGTGAAGCTTGACTAAACTTGGATAGCTCTAGCGAATATCAGATTGTAGGGATTTAGTGTGTGAGTTACGTTTGTAATATGTGTCTAATTTGATGTGTAGCCATAACATGTAGCCTACGATTAGCAATAACACTAGCCTACGTTTAGGACTGAACTTTAGCCGGATTATAATAATAAGTTGTAAATGATATTATTCCCAGATAGCTGTTGTTACCATGAGTTTTCCCCAAAATGTTCCAAAAAAATCTGTGGCTACTGTATATGACTGATTCTAATACGTTTTATCATACTGCTGCTTCCAGTGAAGCACCAGCAAAACTATCTGTAATATGACATGGCTTTCTGAACTGCAGATTTTATATACATCAATATACTTTGTAATCACCAAGTTCACACTTTACAGTTCACAGAACGAACAATGCATCTACATCCCAGGCGTCATAAGTGACGCTTTTGACAATGCGTAGACATCCAAAGCACATGGCACCCTATGGTTATGGGTAGGTTTAGGTCTGGGGTAGGGTTAGGGTTAGACCACTAGGAGGCGCCTTCTGGCCCAGATATATCTGTGTCTCATTTTGACGCTAAAGGGTGCCATGTGCGTTGGATGTAGCATGCTTTGTCAAAGCGCCATATGTCGCCTTGGGATGAGAACAGGCTAGAATGAGCCATTATTAAGGTAGACCGTCAATCTGAAAATAGTTTGTTTTTGTTGCTTTAAGAAATGTGCGTGCTTGATCGTTTTTTCATGATGCAGGGAGGGGCGAGCTAACTTGGTTTGTTTGGGATCTCGCTTCAAACGCAAGCCATGTTTCCATCTACTTGTCAATCGAATTATCTGAAGTTCGGTTAAAAAACACATGCGAATAAAGCTGGTGAAAGTGTGTTTCCATCAAACGGCTTTAAAGCGAATAAAAACCTGTACGTAATGACGTCACATGCTGTTTTGCGATCAAATTGGTATATTGAATTGATTTGAGACATTTTAAGGTGTTTCCATTCATTTTCGCACTGAATCGAACAACATTCAAGCAAACTTTTGCGAACAAAGTTTTGTTAGACAAAACGGATCATGCCATCTACCAACAAATGATCAAGTATTTCACAAGTTGAAGCCTAATAATGCTTACCGGTATGTGCCAGCTGATAGCGACATATGTATGGGATAATGTATGCGAGGCGGTTGTTGAAGGGGTTGTATTCGCTATAACAACCACCTCGCTATATATAATCCTGCTTATTACATAAATCAACCAAATAAATAAATAAATCAAAGTAATTTGACACAAAATATTGACTTAAAAACGAGTTTATTGATTTAAAACGAGTATTGCCTCTGCTAGAAAGTAGTCTGTTCCGTCTTGAACCTGCGTCCATGGCAACGGTGTGTTATAGCAGCGCGCAGTTGTTAACCAGAAATAACAGACCACTTATACATTAGATACTTAACCAAGCCACGTAAAACAAGCAAAACTAACCTGAAGAAAACAACAACGCTATAAACATTGCTATGATGATGCCGATGCACGTAAATGCCCAACGACAGCGGAGGTGAAATGTGGTGTGGAACGACAGTGCGCCTGAATTCTGGGAGAGATCGTGGTTCATAACCCTTTGGTTGAAGCATTTTTTTTTTTTGCTTTGTCCACTGTACATCTGTCTTTGTTGACATCCGCCATTTGTGCGAAGACTGGGCCGGAAATGGACTCCGTCTTCTGAACGTGTTGCAACCATACAAGGTCATAAAACTTAATCGTAATTCATTATTCATTCGCCCAAAGAACGTTTCCATCAGCTTTTATCGGATTAAGCCGTATATTCATCAAAGATAAAATCTCGATGAGACGATCGTATTTCATTTGAGTCGATTTTCATGAAATTTCATCAAATTTTACTGTATTGTGTAGATGGAAACATGGCTACAAACAAAAGTGACTGTCCACCCGACAATCGCTGATACAACCTTTAAAGTGAAAACGCACTCTATACTTCATTTCAAGGAGATATCTTGGCTTCTGAAACTGAGGAACCAGCACAGAATTCTGTTTCACTCAAAATGATTATGAAGTATAATCCCAGTGAGAATGTAGAGATTTATTATTGATTAACTGAAGAGGGAAATTGGCAACAGATAATGGAACTTTTACATAGAGAACCTTATTAAACCTTATTTGCAGGTCTAACTTAAATGTTTTTTTTCCCTTAAAAATACTAGTTATTTATACAATACAAACAATATTTAAATTTGATTATATTTATTATAATTTTTTTCAGTATCATTTGTGTAATATATTTTAATAGATATTTTGGTTTTTCTTGTTAATTAGGATTCTGTCTGACATCAGTTTGACCTCTAGAGGTCAAAAGGTTATCTTCAGTTCATTTAGATCATTGATTATCTTCAGATCATTTTTCTTCTGGCTGTAATTGAAATACTTTACATAGGTTACAAGCTTGCGCAAGCTGGTGTGAAGCATTTTTACAATGGAATTCTAGAAACGTTCATTGCATTCCAAACATTCTGGACTTAAAATAATCATCCAGCATCTTAATCTGTCACAAGCATACAAGCATTAGGCATCATTTACCTGTCCCTCACTTTCATATACTGTTTCTTTCTTTGTCACAAAACCACATGATTTCTCCTGCTTCAGAGACAGTAATGTCATTATCTTTATGGCCTAGAATCTGAGCAAAAATGTGAGGTCAAACTCCATACACATTAAAATACACAGTCCCTCCAGCACATGTACACACACGCACAGACACACACACACACACGTCTAGTTTATTATCTTTGTGGGCACTGTAGACGTAATGGTTTTTATACTGTAAAACTGTATATTGTATCTCCTTACACTAACCCTACTCTTAAACCTACCTATCACACAAAACTTTCTGCATTTAAAAAAAAAAAAACAAACAAACAAAACAAAAAAAACAAATTCTGAATGATTTATAAGCATGTTTCCTCATGGGGACCTCAATTTAGGTCCCCGCGTGAGTCCCCATGAGTCTGTGTGCATTCGAGTTGAAGTGCCCCACTGTGAAAGAAAAACATGAACAAACACACACACACACATTCCAATTCACCTATACTGCATGTGTGTTTTGTTTTTTCAGGGGAATCTGGTGCTTCCAGAGGAAACCCACTAAGTTCTGTTATAGACAATGACGCTTTTTACGCTGCACAATGAATCTTTTTATTTACGTTCAGAACTCATCGCTGAACAAAGATTTTCAGAGTTTTGAGTGGTGAGTGGATTCCGAACTAAACTTAGACACCTCTTGATTGGCCATTGCTTTCAAGAAATCATCAGATGTGATTGGCTACAGTGATCAATGCTGCAAAAGCACTTTGTAAATAGAAACCTTTGACGTTCTCCAGATCGCAAACGCAATACCGCACTTAAGCGTTCGCCAAATACGTATATATTTAGCCAAATCAAATGGCCCGATTCCATGGGCCCTGAGCAGCCACTTACCCTCCGTCTATCGGTTAAGTCCACCCCTGATTATGTCCCATTAGAAGTGTGAAACAAAAAAAAAGAGCTTACAGCAGCAAGGTTCCTTCTGATGCCTGAGGGTTAAATAAACTTAAGGTTTTATGCTGACACTGGTAAGGCGAGCCACTGCATCTTCCAGACTGAGAAGGCCTTAAGACATTCGCATTAACCAACATTAGTCAAAACACTTTATCAGGGTGGATTTTCTTTAGTGCAGTATAAGCAATTTACATTCACTTAAGTTTTTGAATATCAGATTGTCTGCCAGCAATGACCCACAAATGACAGGTATTGTAATCAGTTTGACTAAGGCGCAAAGACGTCCTGTGACGGGCTTAGAGATTCACTTTGGATCTGACACTCTGCTAGAATGCAGATCCATGTTTCCAGGGTGATGAATGTGCTCACTTTGCACTTTCCTTTCTGTGTCCTAAGTCCCTTCATTTATGATGTCTACATTCTGTACATTGCCTCGTCTTGTGGCACTGAGCAACACAGGGAGCTCTGGAGGGAGAAAATGCTGTCAGCATTTCTAAAAAGAGTGAAGGAAGTGCAGAAAAAAAGCAGTCTGTTTTACTAAACATGCATGCTCAAGTACAATAGGTTCAGCAATGAGCAAATGTCTGGGGAAAGATTTTAAAGTCTGCATTAAATGGAAAATTCACCTATTTTCTAAATGCATTTTATTGATCTTTTTGTGATCTATTTCATCCGTGAATGTTTCAGTTTTTATTTGTTTTGATTTTGTAATTGTTAATAAAAAAATTAACATTCAGTCATCCAGTGAAACGTCAGACTTCTCCCTGATGTAAAGTATGCTGGATTCCTCTAATTATTTAGTCTGCTTAAAGGGATACTCCACTGTTTTTTCATATTAAACTGTTATTCCTACCCTATCCTCACGAACCAATTCGTAAGAATTCAACGAATGATTAAAAAGTGGCTAATTCAGTACTAATTCAGTACGACCTCACTCGTTCGAATTCATACGATTTGTCTAAACATACGAATACGAAATTACGAAAACATAATTCGTACGAATTGGCCAATTTATAAAATATGTACGATTTAGCAAAATCTTACTAATTCGTACGAGTGAGGTCGTATGAATTGTTAAGACTTAGCCACCTCGTAAAATTCGTACTGAATTCCCGTAAGATCAGGCTGGTTATTCCCTTAAAGGGGACATATCATGCAAAATCCACTTTTTTAGCCCTTAAATGCATTTTGTTGTAGATTTGGAGTGTTTATAAGTACAGAAAAGATGAAATTATTCTCTTCAGGTGCTTCGTTTATATCTTTATATTCTGTTTTGGTACATATTTTTCAACCTGTTCTAGATTTTTCTGTTGTCTATGACGTTTTTTGAGCAAGTACGTCACCGTATTTGCAGCGGAACTGACAAATAAGGACATTGACTACCGGTCCAACACTACGAGCAATCCGCCATTATTATTCTCGCTCCAATTTTGTAGTCCAAGCTCAATCATGCAGAAGTTACGAGAGGGCTAGTCAAAATGTTTCGGTTGTTGGATGTAGTGACCTAAAGCACTTCAAGGATCCCCACTTCAACAACCTCAGCCAGTATACAGAAGGGTTTGCCGAATCGGGTAAATTCCTTCTATCATTTAGCTGCTGTGTTTCCTGATGCCTTCTAAACGTAAGTTATCATATTATTATCAATACAGATTTTTAGTGGTAAGATCAGACCGCAGTCATTTATCTTGTCAGTGTGCTTGTTTTAACAAGAGAAATAGTCGACTTTCACTAATAACACAACATAGTTAACTTACATACCTGCCTCCATATGAAGACGGTCGTCGTCATACTTTTTCAAATCGGACTCGCTCTGGCTCGAATACTGTAAGGCTTGGTGGACAAGTCTTCCGTTGTTGACATTTTGTTAACGTGTGAATAAAAATGTATCTTTGAAGCTATAGTAATCGTATCTCTTATCAAACTACAATAATGGCCAAACGCGGAGAAATGTTGAACTGACCGTGAACTCAGCGACCTGGAGAGCGGGCGGGGTAAGACGGTACGCCTTTTTATTTAAAGGGGCCGCATTGAAACGACTTGCTCACAGAAGCACTTCAGAAAAGGGGTAGAAAAGGGGCCTGTGGAGCTATAATAATGAGGAATTCAGACCCAAGCATTGCAGTTATGCTTTATAGACCACAAATGTATGATTTATAAGTAAAAATTAATGATTTAAAAGCATGTTATGTACCCTTTAACTAAGGCGAGTTGATGATACCTCTCTCATCTCAGTGCGTGCACTCAATCGCTCTGGCATGCGAGACACTTTGATAGCACTTAACCATATAGCACAGTATAAAAAGTGGACAGAGCCATCTCATTGGAACTCCATTGAGACAAGTGAAGCCCATTTTTAGCGATTTTTTTTTTCTGACGACGTAGATGTGACGTGAGCAACCCGTCTGTCTTCTAGTGGCTGTGGCATGAGAAATCTGCAATCATTCCCTTCCAAAACTTGCAGAGACGGATAGTATGAGTTGGAGCTGTCCATGAGCTAGCAGGAGAAACTTTTGCTAGTTATTCTGATTAATTATTTTGTCATTTTGCCTCCACGCTTCCCGATTGCCCGCAAGTCTCTCCCCTGCCCATACGGTAATGTCTATACTATGCGACAGAGAGTCGTGAGGTTATGACGCAATCGTTAGCCTACTTTTACAAAAAACTGCTTCTACGGGGCTATAACATAAGCTACAAGGTATTTGAGCATTTTATACATTGTCTTGTTTCTTTAGAAATAAATAATGGATAAATGGGTTCTTCAAATGCCTCAGATGTAAAGTTATTCTCTGTCGAAGTGATGACAAAATGAATGGGAGTCAATTGAAATGCTAACGCAAGTAAAGTTCTGCTACAAGATGGCAGCTCCCGCGAGGCTTCAACTTTCGGTCGATGGATTACCCCCTTGCACTTAACTAGTCCAGTCGAAGTGCTCCCAAGCACTTGCTGTGGTATTCCACCCTGCCATACAATATAGTTATCCACTTTACACGCTTAAAAAGCGCAACACTTTTATGCGTTGCCACGTCCTAGGTCGCATTACACTGCTCGAGTAACTGTATTTAAATAGGGAAAATGTGGAGGTGTTTGGTCGCTACTCTGCTTGGCCCATTTTGGATGAACTGGGCTAGTTAAGTGCTATAGCCTCTATGCACGAACCCTGATGACATGACGTGTGTCCGAAGAGATCTCAGTCGGCGTCTTTCCTTCCGGAAGCGCGTTCTGCAGGCCAAGTGTATAGCGGCAAAACTTGAATAAAATCCATTTTATTCAAGCAATTTGAATAAAATGGAATAAAATGGAGAAACGGAAGCGACGAATTTTAGAAACGCTGATTCGCTAGTCGAATTTCGTGACGATATAGAGAGAATACTAACCCTCAAAGTTGTTGTTGTAGCTCGAAATATATAATTTACATAACTTCTCTTTTTCACTCTTGTGTGACAGCTAACTGCCTCACAGTGTTGTTAACATCATTCACGTTAACCGCAGGACGTTTTTATAAACAGCAAGTGTAATTTGACACTATCTACACCTAACGCAAAACTGGCTTCTGACCATAGACTGACGCAGCACCGGATGTAACTGGGCGTGCTGAGACAAACTCGGACGCGATCGTGCATAGAGGCTATTAAAGTGTCTAGTATCAACTCGTCTTAGTTAAGCAATAAAATTGTTTAATGTGAAAAACACGTGGAGTATCCCTTTAAATCTCGTCCTTTTCACACATTCGTCTGCAATCTCACATTCAGATCTGCCTCCAATCAATCAACGACTGATTGATTTTTTTTTGATAATTCGTTTTACTCAGATGCATCACAATATGAAAGAAATATTTGTTTCTATTTTTTAAATACAAAATTAATGGTAAATAGAAAATAATTGAGCTTAATTTCTGTGTAACAAATTTTCAAAAATGTAATGTTTTCTGACAGGTTTCTCTTAACACTTGGATCTGCCTTTTACACATTTGTGGAGGAATCAGCCTTTTGAAGTTTTTTTTTTCTGTTTTTTTTTTTTATAATGCAAAATGAATAGTGCACATTTAAGTAGAGAAATATAACCCTTCAGAAAACCCTACAAAATTCTGAGAGAGAGAGAAAACAAATTGCTTGAATAATGTATCCAATTTCACTGTAACACATGCAGTCTTTTATCAGATACCATGCAGTGCATTGCAGTAATTATGCAATGAGGAAGAAAACATCAGATTTTAATTTTAAGAAAACGTTGACATTGTTAATAGCTTTCAAGCCAAAGAGGTAGCACAGTGGTGAACCTTTTCTTGAGATGGATAAGGACAAACCACATTTTGGTTCAGTGGTAGAGTTTATTTGTCCACTGCTCTAGCTGCACTGGTTTGAGGAAGTGTTCTCATGTCACCTGATACTCATGACTTGAGAGGAAAACACACATCCCTTAAGTTGAATTACTGCCTTACACTTAAACAAAGCTGTTACTTATGCAAGAAGATGACACAAACAACTCAAATCACACATATCAGGAACATTCATGGATTGAGGCTTGAGGATGCAACTCAAAAGAACAGTGAAGTGTTTTTTGTCCATATAGTGAAAGTCAATGGGGTCCAAAACAACACCACAATGTCTTTCATGACAAAAACATCAAATCTTCTTTTGTGTTCTCGGTCTTTGGGCCAAAACATCCCTGTTAATAACGTTTCAAATATACCTGAAGTAACTGCAGTTAATCTCCTAGAAGTAGGTCAAGTTGTAGGGAATCATCTTCTTTAACTATCAGAACACATCTAGGCTTTCACAGCTTTTGTGAATAGACTGTCCTGCTTAAACAAATGAGCATCTGAACCTTTTGAAAATATGTTGGCATAAGAGTTTTACAGCCCACTGCAAACAGTTGAGAAACGCTGAATCGCCTCATTTCATTTACTAAAGAGACTGAGAATCACAGGCTGAGATCAGTTTGGGGCACGGTCTGCATTTGTGATGAGATTAGTAACTTCAGTTGGCATTTATATAAATGGACTATTGTTACTTCGGCAGCACGCACGACAGCAACGTATGTACATGAGCTGGTGTGATGCTGGAAATACATTATGCGCCTTGGGAGTACAGAATTCAGATTCAGATACAAAAAACTTTTGCATGGCAGTGAAACCCTTCAATTTAAATCTGCTCAGTGATTCCAGTTTATTGTGCTGTAAATAATTGTACTTTTATATTAGGCCCTTAGCTTTTTGCAGCTTTTTTTTGTGCAATATATGTATGTGCAAATTTAGTAAATATTGTCATGTTGTGATGTGGATGTCATTAGATTTCATTAGGACAAACATTTGGAAATAGAGTTTGGTCTTGGTGATTTTTGGAAAGATTTGAATCATATTTAGTTAAATGCAGAGATGTATAAAGTACTAGAAACCTCGGGACTAGAGTAAAAGTACAAGTGCTCTATCAAAAAAGGGACTTGAGTAGCAGTTGAAGTGCTACTCAAGCACCACACTTAAGTACTATTAATATATTTTCTACTTAAGTATTGCAAGTAGTTTATTTAAAAATTCACTACTTAAGTATTGTGTCATGCAATTATTAAAGAAAGCAGTCAAAAGTTTGAACTAGCAATCAAATAAGGCGCTTTGGCAGGATACAAAGTTGCTTTGGCGGGCGCCAAAATGTAAATTGCAGGACAGAACCCCTGCATTAGTTGTCAATGTGTGTGTCAATCAATACCATTACCCTATAAAACTGGTATGTGATTGCCACGAATGATCGTAAAATTTTATAATTGTAACGAGTAACTAGCAGAACATTAAAAAAATATTGAAGTAAAAGTATTAAATTCTTCCGAAAATATCTACTGAAGTAAAAAGTAGAAGTATGAGAAAAAACAATACTCTAGTAGAGTACAGATACAGCATTTTAGTACTTAAAGTACTTTTACTTCGTTACTATACATCTCTGGATAAATGAGAAATAGAATAACTTGTAAAATGCCAAATAAGTAAATATGCTATATTAGGCTATATAGCCTACTGTTTCATTATTTTTTTTTCATATTGTTTTTTAGATTAGGCCTATATTTTATAATAATGTAACAATATAATTTTATAATAATATAATATTAATGAAAAGTAATTAACATATAACAAAGAGGTTGTAAGATTATTATTATTTGTGGTTAGTTCACTATTAAGAAACAAGATTTGATAAGATATGTTAGTTAATTGTGATAATATTATAATTTTGTCATTTTAATGTTATTTGAGTTAAAGTCTTACAGATGGGGCTGTTATGTCAGACAAAGTTTGGGAAACACATAGCACCAAAAATAATTTTGTCAACTTTTGAGTAGCCTTAATGCGCGATTAAACAGAGACTAGCTGCATGAATAACTAAAAAGTTGAGAAGCGAAAGTAAAAGTGAAAAAGGCAAAAACAATAATGAACAGAAAGTAACATGAATAGATGGGTGAGATAAAGACACTGTCCCTTATAGTGTGCTGCTTGCGCACAGTCTGCTTGTGATTCGCACGCTCGCTCGCTCGTTCTCTCTCTCTCTCTCTCTCTCTCTCTCTCTCTCTCTGGTCTGTGTCGCTCTCAGAGAGACGCACTCTCCAGCGGTTGCCTGCAGTCAGCCAGTCAGTCAGTCCTGTGCTTGTATTTTGCTTTATTGCATGTAGCCTACATGAGCAGTCCGTCACTAAGAAGCGAGTGTTTGTGGATTCCAGTGCAGAGCCACACGCTGCTTTTAAACTGGAACTAAACAAACGCTTGCGGCATTGAGAGACTCTCAAAACTCAGTGTTGTCGTGAGCACTCGGTGGGGATTCGGATTGGGTCGGCGGGAATGGCTTCGTCTCCGTGCGGCGGTGGGAACTTCGATTGCGGGCTGGAAATCTAAACTCGCTCGGTGGAGCAAACACTCATCCCGCTCGCGTCTCAGGTGAGTCCGAAACTTCTCGGAGGGGTTATCAATCATCCAAAACCCAATGTGGGTATTTTTCCTTATTTTTAATAGCAGTACTTTTCCGTTGTATGTGTAAAGGTTAATCAGAACACTGCTGAAACCTCAACAAATACAACACTTCACCCATGGTAACTAGAGTTTTCTTCAGAATGCCATATTTGATACAGTTAAAGTAAAATAAACTGATATGGGTGCCCGTTTAAAGTTTAAACTGTGTACTTCAGTGTATTTAGCCCATGTCATTTAAGCTTCTGTCATTTTGATGAATGTGTTTTTATATGTCAAATTAAGTTACTTAAATTTAATTGACGATCATTGAAGTAATTATGGTATTTTTACAGGAACTAAGTGGTTGCCATGTTAAGTTATAGTCAGGGAAGTTTGTATGTTTGGATTTTGGCTGGGTCATATTCAGAAGATTGAATAGGAGTGAAACTTTGTTTCATGTTATTTGAGAGGATGGTGTACAAGAGCTTCTCCAATTAGTGTTTAAAATTATGAAAAACTGTTTGGGATTTCCAAGTCCAACATTAATTTAGTAATAAATACATTTACTGTAACCTAATCAAATGCAGGCTATGGCATTTTCTGTCATAACACAATAAAGGTTGTATAGGCCTATGCTTACTTTTTTCTTCTAATAATGTACAAGTTTATGTATGAATTGCATAGAAAATAACGCCACCTCAGTTTATATCTTTCTTCAAAAAGAAAAAAGATACAAGCCCCCTGCCGAGCTTTACATTTTCTTGCTTTCGCTCACTGGTGAGAGAAACCCTCTGTGGGGTGCCTTTCTCAAAACCATTGTTAGCCAACATTGCAAGTTCTGTCATTTGCAACATTGTTCAACAATTCTTTGTGAAGTTGTGTGGTTGGCACTTGGATCTGCAGCCATTAATGACAGTTGTATAGCGGTTTGAAGAACAGAAGTGCTGTCAAATTACTGATTAGTAGTTTTAAGGAACAGTTATTAAATTGGATTATAATCAACCAGCTTACATCTTATTTTAAAAGGGACATATCCGATATCTACATAGGCCTACTTGCTGAAACAACCCAAGGTAGACGCACCTGACCCGGAAAGGAATGGATTCAGACAAAATGATAATACAAGCTTTTGCTTTCTGCACCATCTTTAAAGGTCAACATAACATTTATCTTTTAAAGTGGAGAAACGAAGAGACTTTGCTCATATGAGTTGACGTCACAGTTGCTTTTTCAATGGCGTTTGACTGGCATTTATGGGAATAGCTGATCTGTCTGCTTGCTTGGCTGATGCAAATGCATGGACGTATGATGTTATATCAGATTTATTTCCTACGTATGAATGAGGCCTGAAAAAATACTAGAAATCTGTCAAATTTGATATATTCTTACTTGCTTACAAGAGGTAAATTCAGCCTCATTCTCAGTTCAGACAGTCCTTTACTTGGTAGGTTCACAGCTAACAGCTGCTGATTTCCATTTGTCATTAAAATGAGCAGGGGATTCACCTTGGTAATAGGTGGCAACTACATGTGCTGTTCTGAAGAACCGCTTTGTTTTAAAAGCATGTAAGATATCTGTTTTCATGTGATTTTCATACTATACTTCCAGGAAAACCGTCCCATGCGCTTCGGTTAAAAGAGCAAGACATTCAGGACTTGACATCATTCGAAATTTCTATTTGCTCAAGTACATTCTATTTCACTACCATACAGAAGGCAAGCAGTTTGGGGAATGGGTGGATGTTTGGATGGATGGGTACTTCATTACTAGAGGTGAAGTTAATTTTGTATTGTGATAAGAATTGCTTATGTCTTTTAAAAATGTTGTTTAAAGGCACAATATGTACGATTTTTTTTTTCCGCCACAATAGGGGCGCAAGTTTCCAGACAATAGGCAAAGGCGTAGGTTGATGACGCAGTGATGAGCTGAAGGATGAGAATTTAGCTGTTAAGCTGATGGATCTAATAATGTTTATTCAGGGGTGTAACGGTACATGCATCTTCAGTATTGAACCGTTTCGAGTTCAGAGGCTTGCGGTTCGGTGCGACATACAAACCGGTGTTGCTTTGAGAACCACTTCTGCCCGGCAAATTTCAGTGCTGGCGTCGGCCAACACAAAAGTTTGCGCAACATCAAATGGCAAGCGTAATGAAAGCAGAACAAAACTGGCGGTACTCGTTATGTGCTTCATGGATCGTTTATCAGTTCGGACCAGCAACATCTGTGCAGCGCTGAGCCGATCTCGATCAAGCAACACTGTTACCACACCACGCTAAGAGATCCTGTAAAGAAAACACTTGAATTTGCCACTGAGGTAATAACATCGCTGCAAGATCTAGTGAGATGCATTCACATTTCTCCGTTATTAACCGTAGATCTCTATTAGATCAAACAGCGCTGTCATGGAAACCAGGAGAAACATTGTGCCGTGAATGAACTAGTAATACTTTACGTCCACAGACCAGCAACATTCACCATGGATTTAATATAGTAACACTAACTGGAACCAGTTTGGCTGGAATGGTGAAATGCTTTCAAGTACTTCACACATCTTTTTCCAGCACTTCAAAATTCAAATATTATATAAATAAATATATATTTAAATGTTATTTTTAATGTGATGACCAAAACATTATTTGTTCATCCTTCAAAGATGACCCCCATTTATAAACCTGAAAGTTTCAAGATCTAGGAAAACTCACACTTATTTAAAAATATTTTTTCTTTAAACAAATAGGAAATTTCTCTGGCATTTCTTTCTTTTCGCTGTATACGAAAATGTTCCCCGAACCGATGAGCTCGAAAACTGATTTATGGCGTCCCGATGACCATGGTTTTTGGGTAACGCTTCCTTTTTACAGTCCAGTTACCCATGTAAATACTATGTACTTATTTAGTAACTACAATTACTGGGTAATAACTAGTACTTAACCCTGAACCTACCCCTAAACCTAACCCTGTTCCATGTACTTACCTTATATTAGCCAGTACTTTCTAGGTAAGTACACTGTAAGTACTGTACTGTAAAAGGTAGCGTTACCGATTTCTGTGTACCGTTACACCCCTAATGTTAATGGATGAGTGCAAACATTCATGTTTTTAAAATTTCAGTGGTTCGCAGTTACTTAAGAGACAGATATCACGCGCGCGAATATAAAGAAATAAGGACATTTACTTATACCGAGCTACGCGTAAGTGCTGGATTACTCACTAGACAGAATTAAACTTGTGCGGTAATGCAGCGCTGCTTACACTTAGTCTAACGTGACACTATCAGCACAAAACGGCGGTTAAATGTGCTGTTGAAAGTTGTCATGTTATACTAAGTGTTAGTTTGTTTGCTGGACGAAAGTAGCAGTAAGCTAGATGACGGACATTTTAGAAAATAGCACACCGACCATATTCTTAACTTTTCATCATGTTGGGTTAACGTCACACAACATTGATTTGTTTTATGTACGTTTCCTCACCTGTCTAATCCAAGCTGTACAAGTCGTGAGCTTCCCGTAAAGCCTTTGTGAAGTCCGAGTTAGTCGCAGCGCGTGGAGCTCTAGGCATCTCAAAAACGCCACACTCGATATTTATCCTCATTTTAGTTCTCCTTGTTTGTCCCGGGGGAGTATCGCTATTGCCATGGTTATGTTTGAAAGAAACAAGAAACTGAGATGCCGCCAAGCTGTACGCACTATGCAATTGTCCGCGTCTGTCGCCCATGGTTACATCATGGCTATGGCAGTATGAACAGTAACCGAGGATAACGCAAATATTGCGTCATTGACAGGCTACATTTTTTTTTCAACAATTTCTCTGAAATAAAAAAAATCTTTGGAGACTTTCAAATATTGGAAGTACACAAACAGGAAATATCACACTGGGCAAGTGATTTTTATTCACATATTGTACCTTTAAAATTCACTAGTTAGCAGGGATCACTAGGATGGCTGATGGTAATGAGGCTGAAAGGTCAGTGTTAGAAGACATGCTAGATCGGCCATTCAGTGGACATTTGGGTAATAGGACCTCTTTCAAGCTTTACAGATTCTGGACAATAGATGGTCAAAGTGGCCTTAGTCACAACCCTTCCCCCAACCTCAGTTTTGTCAAACTTGATTGTGCTCTCTCTATAAACAATAATGATGATACAAATGTAAAATGTTGCCTTGCCTGCAACTGCCAAGCTTCCTAGACCGTATGCACAGAGATCTGGTAGTTGCAATGTGATCAGCGCAGTTGAGAGACCACTTTTTGAAATTGTTTCCAAAGAAGATGGTGGTTCTCTGATTTTGATTCTCCATGGGGATTTAGGGATGGATAGCCAAAATTCATTGTGTTGCGTGATGTTTGAATGTGAATGTGCCATTATCATCTCAGGTTGTAAGATTGCTGTGAGGGGACAGGAGGTTGAGATTCAGGAGGTCAGATGTGTCCCCTCTCTGGGGGAGCCTGGTTAGGGTGATGAGTGGGAGGAAATGAAAGCTTCAGTGTTGGTGAGAAGAGGTTTTCCAGAGCTTTATTTAGTGACTCGACACTCTCTCTCCCACACACACACACACTCACACACAGGCACTGATTCTCCCCCAGTTATCCTCTCTGATATCAGTCTTACATTCACATCTGTGTAATTACTGCTGTTATCCTCCCAGCCAGAGATCAGTCTTTGTTTTTTTGCCTGTTGGCCCACTCATGCGATGACCTTGTTGACAATAGCTTTCTCTGTTTTTATTAAACTACAATTTCTTCATTACCATTGATAATGGAGATAGTCATTGTTTGGTTTGGATTTAATAATTTATTTAGAAATATAAAAATGCTGTGACAAAAATGTTATGACATGAAATAATATTGTAATAAATACTTTAAAATATTTCAAGTTTTTAACTTTCTATTTAGGCCCACTCTTGAAACTTTTTGAACACACTAATTTATAGGCTGACAACTGCAATTAAGTCAGCTAAAAACACACCATAATAACAATCATAATAATTTATTATGTTTCAGGGTTAACTATCGGCATAAAGAATTTTGAGTCCTAAGCCAGGGACAGGATTTATGAAATTACTAAGTCTTTGATCTGGATCAGATATGCTTTTAAACTCCTGTGACAAGAAGGTCTTGTTAATGCATATTTGTGCTACGCCGGTGTCTTTATTCTGAAGGACTAAGTGTAGTTTCCAGAAAAGATTTCAGCGATAATTGGCTAAAAATACTCTTCTCTCGTTTTTAGCTTTATTGCACCCGCAAGCCCTCTGATACTTTCCCTGTAAGCTCAGTGCATGCGCTTTTGTGAACCTTGAAGGTGGTGAAAGTGAGAGATTTTTTATGCGTGTTCAGTTAAGTACACAATTGGGCCAAAGTTACATTCCATATGCAAAGCCTCCACTGACCCCACATGACCTAGAAAATAAATGTTGTCAGGGATACAAAGCTGTACTGTGGCAGCGCAACAGTATGTGCCCTGTATGGAGACATCATCAAAACTGAGAATGCATTAGTTGCATGTAATCACAAAAGAAATTCTGTAGAGAGGGAGATGACATCACATGGAGCATTGTTAGGATAATATACCATCTAGGAGCAGAAAGGGTAAACCAGCATCTCCTGTAGACAGTGACGAGAAAGATGGAATGTGTGTCTCGAGTGTAAACTGCCAAGGATTACATGGCCAAATTCCCTTCCAGTGTCCTGGACAAAGCAAACGTCATGTTGGGTATGCGTAAACTTCTGTGTGTGTGAGGCATGTTCTCTATGTTTATCTCGCCATGGCATGTAGTCCTTTGTGCTCCATGTGTTTGTTTAAATAGTGGAGGTGTAAAAAAAGGAAGCGAGAACTGATAAGAGTTTTGTGAGGACTGCAACCTCCATCCAGAAACTTTTGTATCTGTAATTGATCTAACATACCATTCATACCAAGGCAAATATAAGTGACAGTGAATATTTAACTTTAGTTAAGTGGTATAGGGCTGCATGATTGAGGTAAAACATTTTAAATCATTGGTTCTCTTAAAGGGGACAAGGCCCACTAGGGAGTTCTTATAAATAAATCAATAATCAATAAATCTTATGAAGGTCGAT
Source organism: Hybognathus amarus (assembly GCA_030378365.1). Taxonomy (NCBI): domain Eukaryota; kingdom Metazoa; phylum Chordata; class Actinopteri; order Cypriniformes; family Leuciscidae; genus Hybognathus; species Hybognathus amarus. The sequence goes on from JAQIUQ010004114.1 coordinate 195,328, forward strand.
AAGTAAAGTCATCATTAGAGTGCATAGAAACACAAGGAAAAATGAAGCCGTTAATCGTCAAAGTCGTTATTTTTGTTGTTTTTTGCGCACAAAAACTTTTTCTCGTCGTTTGATAAACTTAAGATTGAGCCACCATTGAGTCATTTGGACTATTCTAACATAGTCTTTAATAACTTTTCGAGGCCAGCAAGTTTCAATCCCTCAAGAAGCCTATGGACTAGTATGCAGAAGTGATCCAGCTCTCAGATTTCATCAAAAATATCTTAATTTATGTTCCGAAGATGAACGAAGGTCTTACGGGGTTGGAACAACACAGAATTTTCATTTTTGGGTGAACTAACCCTTTAAGTATAACATTATCTCCTCTCTAATCACTCTTGTGGTACTTTTTTCATTTTATACAATGATCGGTCTGTGCAGTGTCACTTCAATTCGACCACACCTAATGGCGCTTTTCCATTACCAGTACCAGCTTGACCCAACTCAACTCGGCTTGCCTTGAGCTCGTTCTCACTTTTTGCTCTGTTTTCCATTGCAGATAGTACCGCCACAAATAGCACCCGGTCGTCATAGCGACGCCTTTCGTTCCTCACTGCCCTATCAAGCTCTCGCTGGATCCTCTCTTCGGCAACCAAACAAAGGAAACTCGTTTGACCACGGCGTATTCTTTCCGAGGTTCCATAATAATAATAGTAGTAAGTTTAGAAACTATCTCTGGCTAAACTATTTAAGAAAGGTGGGGTTATTCTGGAAACACCATCTGGCATGTGCAATGATAATGCAGACGAATGGGGAATTCGATTCTCTTGAGACTCAATCAGCAGTTCGGGCATTGTTTTCACGTCATAAGGCACATTTCAGTACCGGCTCAACTTGCCTCAGCTCGCTCAGAACCTCGACCGGAGGTGATACAAAAAAAAAGTCCCTGCAAAGCTGCGCGTATCCATGGCGCATGGTAAATCGAGTGTGCCAATCTGAGCGCGCAGCTTTGGGTACTTTTTTGTGGCCTCGGAGGCTCGAGAGCTGAGGCAAGTGTGGCCTGATGATTTCTCACTGCATTGCACACATGCCAGATGTGTTTCAAATCGTCCCCACCTTCTCAATAACTTTGGGAGGGCATAGTTGAGACTCCTATATCTATTATGGATACAAAGATATGGCCATTGGTTGCAAAGATAGGCGAGATTGATGCGGTGATGAGCCAAGTAGTGGCAACTATTTATTGTGTGCCAATGACGAATAAGAGGCAATCAGAGGCGAGCAAAAATTTGTCAAGTAGGATTACTAGTGAGTGAAAGCAACCATTAGTGTAGTCGATAAAGTGACACACGGACAATTGTATAAAAATGAAAAAAGTTTGCACAAGAGTGATTAGAGAGAAGATATTATGCTGAAGCTAGCCAAAATGAAAATTCTGTTCACTTCGATTCATCTTCAAACATAATAAGTGTGTTTGGTCTGAGAAGTGGATAGTTTCTGCATATATCCATAGCTTTTGAGGTAAATATGGCCTCAGAAAGCTATGTTAATAGTCCAATGAATGGTGAGCTGATATTAAGTTTATCAACAAACAAAAAAATTTTGCAAAAAGTATGACAACTTTATGGTATTTATGTTCACTCTAATGATGATTTTACCTTATAAAAATTCATAATTTATTGATTATTGATTTTATTTATAAGACTTTATCGCTATCCTTTAGACCAATGATTTAAAATTTGCCTGGTGCACCCATGTAAACGTAAATATTCCTGTCATTATATTGCTAAATGAATGAATATTTCATTCGCAAAACTCTTATCGTTTGCTTAGCTCGCCTCCACCTTTAAACAAACACATGGACAAAGGAGTTGCATGCAGTCATTGATCTACAGCACGCAAATACCCTCAAATATGAGCGTTTTGTTTTGTTGGCACTGAAGGCCAGTATAAGTGTTCTTTGGTAGCTAATTACATCTTCTTGTAGCTGTACAGTGCGTTACCCTTCTGCTCTAATTGTATACTAACAAATTCCCATGTAAATCGTCCTACCGGTTGTGGTACAACTAATTGGTCTCATTTTGATAAATGTCTCATACAGCAGTGTGTTGCAATTTTACATACAGCTTGTGACAATTTGTATTCTAAGTATAAAAAAGCTTGCATATGAAACTAACTAACCCCATGTAGTACTAACAAACACACGTGAATCTCTCTCACCACCTTTAGAGGTTCACAAAAATATGAGTTACAAAGTGTAAAGGGATTAGCTAAAATATTTTCTGGAAATTACGTAGTCTTCCAGATAACGACTAGCCAGAACCACAAGTTTGAATTATGATCAGATCGACAGTGAGTTGGTAAATATAGTATAAACAAGATTAAGTGCTTTTAGCTATTAAGGTAATTAGTTGTCAGTATGTGTCGAATAATGAAAGTTTAGAAAAACTTGAAAGTGTTAAAGTATTATTACAAAATCTATTCATGTGACGTTTGTCACAGCATTTTTATATTTCTAAAATAATTATAAATCCGAACCAATCCCCGTATTATAATGATAATGAATGAAAACAGAATATATTGTCAACAATCATTACCACCATGTGGAGGCAAACAAAGACTGATCTTGGCCTGGAGGAATAGACAGGCCGTAATTTACCAGCAGATCTGAATGTGGGTGATAAGGATAGAGAATGCATGTGAGTGTGTGTGTGAGAGAGAGTGTCATCATGAGCTCTGAAATTCGCCAAACAGTGAAGTTTCATTTATGATCTGGGGTGAATTGTGCTTCACACAATCTTACAACCTGTAATGATAATGGCCCCAAATTCAAACAACATCATCAAGGCAACACGATGATTTTGCTAATGCCCCATGAATGACACATCGAAAGGACCATCTTTTGAGACAACAATTTCGAAGTGACAATCTGTTTAGCACCAGACTATTGGTGAGACCGGCACGTGCAGGCAAGAGCAATTTACATTTGTATGGTGGATTTATTGTGATTTGACAAAACTGATTTGGGGAAGTTGAGCTAAGGCCAGTTAACCATCTAGACTAATTCAAGGGTCCTAAGCCCCAATAAGTTTCAGCCTAGTTACATATCAGCATAAGTGATCCTGCTAACTAGTGAATTTTAAAGGTACAATATGTGAATGATCATTGCATATGATATTTTTCTCCTGTTTGTACTTCATATTTGAAAAATTACTCAAAGATTTTTTTTATTTAGGAGGATATTGAAAAATGTGTGCAAATGGCAATTTAATATCCAATTTATCCTTACTGCATAGCCATGATGTAACCCATGAAAAAAACAAAAATTGACAATGTGGGTACACTTGTCGACAACTATTATTCTTATTTCAAACATAACCATGTGGCAACACAACGAGGATAAAATGGGTAAATTCATGTGGCATTTTTAATATGAGCATTGAACTAAAAGCAAAGTCACAAAAAGCTATAAACAGGCTGAGGAAATATTATAATGAATGTTATATAATGAAAATTACAGATATCGTCAATATAATTTTATGTTAAATATAGCTTACTTGTCTTAAATATGGCCGAACGGCTTTTAAGTAACGTGACAACACACTAAATGCCAATTGTGTGATGAGTTAGACTAAGTGAGACGGGAACAATATACCTTGATTTGATTTGGTGATTAATGTAGCTCAAATTTGTGTAAATGTCCTAGTTATTTATATTCAATATGATATGTATCTTAGTGAGTTGCAAGCCACTGATAAATGTGGGCTAATAGTTAAGATTACACAAAAATAAAATCACACTTATTTTTACGGGTACAGCTCTTTACAAGTGTAGTATCATGAGGTAAGTAATAGAGTAAGTAACGTAAGTAAGGTAAATAATAGTAGTAGTAAGTAAGTAGTAAGTAAGTTAGTAAGGGGTAGGGGGGGGGCGCATATGATGGAACATTAATTTAGTTGGGTAAGTGTGAGTTGTACCCATAATAGTGGTTATATAAAATGGTGCATGTTGCATGGGGATAAGTGCTTTAAATGTAAAAGGCAGAAGCAATTCCAAAAAGTAGGCACCCTGATAATACCTAGAGAGTTTAAAAATCGCAAGTTCGATTACGTGCACAAAAATGTAGTTGTTGAAAGAATATTTTCAATGAGTGTGCCAATCAGTTTTATGAATGAGAATATTTTGAAGGATGGAAGAACATGATGTTTTGGCTCACTCACATTGAAAATAACATTTAATGTATATATTTATTTATAGGTGATATTTAAACTGCTGGAAAATGTGTCCACCAATAATTTCCAGTTGGTGTTACTATATTAAATCCATGGTGAATGTCCAATTATATGACAATTACTAGTCGATCACAGGCGGCCTTTCTCCAGGTTTAAAGGGCCACTATTTGATACAATGATTCTATGGGGTGGCAAAAATGAATCTCAGTAATACTTAGCAAATATTATTTACCAGTGGCAATTGCAAGTGTTTTATTTACAGTTTGGGATAATGTGTAACATGTTCTTGAATTCGCTGCACATAGGTCAACAATATGACCAAAAAATCATAGACACTGATTGCGACCACTTGTCTATTTTCGTCACTTTGCTGTTCCACAACCACCGCGCACCAGCGGCAAAATTCCCGAGCAGATTGAGCGAGTTTGTTATGTTTAATACAAACCTTCAATGAATATGCATGTAGGTTACGCGTCTAGATATTCATGCGCTGGTCTATCCCTTAGTCATAGCTGGTAATGTGACTATTGTTTGAAAACTGCAATTTGGCAAAAATTGCAACGTACGTGTGTGTTAAACTTAAAGACATAAGCAATTCTATAGCAATCAAATTAACCTCAGATAGATGAATTACCATCGTGTCCACCCTCCCCGAAATTTTTGCCTCTATAGTATGGTAGTGAAATATTTTGACAATGGATTCAATGTAAATGTGTTAACCAGGCAACATGGGATTTTGATAGTAGTGTGGCATGAAAATCTGCATCTTTTAAAACAAAACGCAAGTTTCTTGAAACACAGCGTATTGCACCCTACCAAAGTGATAATGTGTTGAGAAACGCTATTAGCTGTGGAACTACCAGTAAAGGATATTAATGAGAGAATGAGGCTGAACTTACCTTGTAAGCAAGAACAGCAATTGTCTCAGGGCCTAAGAAAATAAATCTAATATGGTCGTGTCATTTGCATCAGCCGATATTCCCCTGACTCAACTCATGGAGACAAAGTCTCTTTTTGTACTCAGTTTTTAAAAGATAAATGTTATGTAAACTTAATCGTGCAGAAAGCAAAAGCTGTGTATTATAGTTTGGAAATAGGGGTCGTCTACCTTGGGTTGCTTTTGGGCAAGTAGCTGTGTGTCCTAACTGGTTGGTATATCCAATTTGAGCTGTTCCTTAAAACTCTAGATAGTAAATTTGGCGCTTTTTGTTCTTCAAACCGCAGCTCCAATGCCAAGGGCAACTCACAAAATTGTTGAACAATGTTGCAAATGAGAACTTACAATAGTTTTAAAAAGCGGAAAGCGATTAAAACTCAAGTTGTGTTTTGTTTTTGAAGAAAATAATCAATTATTATGGTTTATTACATTATAAAAAGAAAAAAGTAGTAGTATTACAACCTTATTGTTATTGACAAATACCCCCATACTGCATCAATTAGTTACAGTAAAATGTATTTATGTACTAAATTGATATGTTGAACTAGTAACCAAAGCATGATTTAAACGCTAATTGGAAACTTGTACACATATATCAATGACATGAAACGAAGTTCACTCCTTTCCTGATTGACCCATGAGCGAACTTCCCTGACTATTAACTGGCGACAACCACTGAGCTACCTAAACCCCATAATTACTTCAACAAATTTAAGTAACTAATTAATAAACACACTATGAAATGACAAAGCTAAATGACATGGGTAAATCACTGAAGTATACAGCAGTTTAAACTTTAAACGGGCGCATTATGGTTATTTTTACTTTAAGTGTATCAAATATGGCATTCTGGAACTATGAAGTGTATTTGTTAAGAGGTTTCAGACGGTGTTTGTTAGCGATACAACGGAAAGTAGTATTATTAAAAAGAAAACAATAGTTTGCAATGATAATGACCCTCCAAATTTCGAACCCACCTGACGCAATGTTTACTCCACCTTCAAGCCCCACCGCGCACGGAGTCCCGCCGACAATCCCACGATTCACGACAACATAATTTTGAATTTAGTTTAAGTTTTAAAAGCCACGTGGCTACACTGTAATCCACAAACACTGGCGGATGTGACTATGCAATGATGATAATCGTGATAGTAATTGAAATGTCTCTGAGAAGCGACAAAGAAGAGACAACGTGCCGATCACAAGCAACTGTGCGCAACAGCACTAAGGGACGGTGTCTCACCGGTGTATTAATGTTCTTATATTTTCAATTGTTTTTTGCCTGCCTTTACTTCGCTTCTGATTTTTAGTTATTCATGCAGCTAGTCTATTTAATCGCTGTCAAAAGTTGACAAAGTTGCTCCTTTCCCAAACTTTGTCTGACAGCCCCATATCGGTCAAATAGTTAAATGACCATCTTATCAACAATTAACTAACATATTTATCAAATACTGTTCTTAATAATAAACTAACCACAAATAACGCTATTTGTAGTATGTTAATTATTTTCGTATGTTGTTTGTATTGAATTATATTGTACATTATTAATAAAAATATAAGCATAATGTAAAAAACAATATGAAAAAAAAATGAAAGCATAGGTATATGGCCTATAACATATTATTATTTGGCATTTTACAAGTTATTATTTCTAATTTTATGCCAAATCAAAGTAAAAGTTGCGTGTAAGGAAATGTGTGTATTAGCTATATAAAGTATTGTTTATTAGTATTGTTAAGATGTTGAAGAATACTTCAATATTTTTAATGTTCTGTAGTTGCTCGAATTTACAATTATAAAATTTTCCAATGGTAAATCAGCAATCACATACCAGTTATACAGGGTCACACCGTGACCGACTAATGCAGGGGTTGTTATTGCAAATTACATTTTTTGGCAAAAACAACCATTGCCAAAGGCCCTTTTTATTGATCCCTGTTGTTTAAGCTGTTCTTAATTGCATGACACAATACTTAAGTGAGTGAATTTTTAAATGACCTACTTGCAATACTAAGTAGAAAAATATTTAATGAGTCTTGAGTGTGTGCTTGAGAAGAGCACTCAACTTCTACTGGTTTGAATAGAGCATACTTTAATCCAGGGTTCTGTATACATCTCTGCATTTAACTAAATATGATTCAATGCTTTCCAAAAATGATTCTAGTTGCCAAACTTGTCAAATGAAAATTTAATGATCACATACACAACATAATGATTACTAAATTTACACCGTGCATATATACACAAGAAAAAATTGCAAAAACTTAGCCCTAATGAAAGTACAATTACACAATAAACTGGAATAGTAACTGAAAGTTTAGCTGCCATATCAAAGTTTTTTGTATCTGAATCTGAATATCCAATAATGATTTCCAGCATAGCACTGTATGTGGTGTACATTTTATGATATCTGCCGAAATTAAACAATCATAAATGTAAATAAAGTTATAATCTAGATCACAAAGACCTTGCCTCAGTGTGTACTCGTCTTATGAAATAAAGCAGCAATACGCTAATGTTAATGTTCTTCGTTCAGTTACGTATTGCTGGAATATTGTAAGTTATCATCTTAACTAAATATATAACACTGGCCTTGTGATTTTTGGATATTTTAATGCTCAAAATCTTACAGTATTCCACCTTTAAAGTGTCCCAAATCCCACAAGTTTATATTTGAATAGATACACCACCGTTGTGAAAAAAAAAAAAAAAAAAACAAAACTTATGAAGAACTCAGTATTCTCAGCATCATTACTCCAGTCTTCTAGCCTGGCAAACCAGACCTATAGATGTTCGGTCTGGGAACTCACAATTGGCATCCCTCAATCCGGGGGCGGGATAAAAGGTTGTCTTTCAATATTCCTCTGCACACCATAGGATAGCGCTAACCGACCAGTAGCGATGATGGCTGTGGCTGAGTAGCAATCGTAAC
>JAQIUQ010004118.1:0-13837 GCA_030378365.1 Hybognathus amarus
GCTGTCTCATGGGACCCAGCCAGTTTTGTCCAAGGTTTCCATGGTGGCCCCAGATGGGTTTGCCCAGATGAATGAACACAGCTCAGTGTGCACACTACAGGCTGTTAAATGTAACACTGAATCAGTGTTGGAGTTAATGAGATAATTAATTGAATAATGATTGAGCATTATCGGAGAACACCTGCTGTTAATAAGCAGAAGCACTGAAGAAAAGGAAACACAAGAACTACTTCCAGCCTCAGCTTTAGATGAAATCAACTGAAGATAAATACACAAAATCTCTCAAGATCTGATTAAACAACTCCACAAACAGCATTACCATCTTCACTTATTACTAACCAGATTTACTTTATTTCTGGTAGACATCTACAGAAGATCTTATAGAAAATTAACTACAACAGAAGATTAGACAGCAATGTTTTATGGTATTTTTAATTTCAAGCCACCATTATGGTGGTCAGTGTTGGCTGTAGTTGGTCTCCTGACCCTTTTTCAGTTTTTTTTTTCTTGTTTGTTTTCTCTGGCTGTTCCTACATTGTGTTTGTAAAGCACAGTTGTTATTGCCTGAGAAAACCTGTTAACAATATGTTGAGATGATCAGAGTCTAAATCTTTGACAATATGAGTGATGTTGTGTTTCAGCACTGGTGACTGTAGCCCTGAGTTCCTACAGCTTGAGATCCAACAGCAAAATGAACAATTTTAAAAATTCACTTGAGCTCTTGTGTTTAGACACACACACATCAAGAATCAGCATATGAATCACAACAACGGTGACCATTGACAAACTAGTGATACACAGATCAACCCTTAACATCACAAAACAAGCTATTACAGTCATTACAAACCAACAGCAAAATAAAACCAAACAGGAAAAACAATGAAGATTACAGGACAATTCAGCTGCATAATTTATTCATACTGCAATGCATTGTTGGAGCCATGGATGCATTTTGATTGGTGGCTCCCATCATGCACTGCAACATGAATCTATTGTATGATTGCCACCATTCTGGAGATTCACGTGTAGAATCTTGATATCTGTGTGGGATTTTAAAACCTTTAGATTAGTAAAGCACTGCTGGAATTAGCTACTGTAATGTAAATGAATAGAGCCTTTGTATACTCAATTTATAATGCTGATTGAGTGAATCAAGACACTATGATTATTTAATTTCACCATTTAAACATAACCATCATGACCTGGGCTGTTTCCCAAAAGCATTTTAAGCCTAACCTGATCATAGAACAATTGCAACCAAAGGTCTGTACAATCAAATTTATCTTAGGGGAAACACAGCCCATGTCATGATTTCTCTTTTCAGTAACAAATGTGCTTTATACACACAGAGTTAGAGCAGCCAGAGAAAAACTAATGTTAAGACGTAAAGGGTAGTGATGGGTCGTTCGCGAACGAGCTGGATCTAAGAGCCGGCTCTTATAGGTGAACTTCGGGAGCCGGCTCGCATATCTGAAGAGCCGACTCTATTTTAAAAAATATAGCCAATAGAAATTAAATCATTATTTAATAATGAAATAATGAATGAATTTGTTTTATTTTAAATAATTGACTAATTAAAAGAACAAAAACCAGAACATTATATAGACGCTTTCATTCAGACGGCGTTGCCATGGTGATGTAGCTGGCCAAAGTTAACTTCCGTTCTGTTAGTTTTACTGTTTATTGGATAATACGGCATTGACTGTATTAGATACTATATTAAAATAGCTAGGTTTATCCAGTATCTGGTACAGTGTTTCCCATGCATTTATTAGTGGCAGCCCAACTCATTATCAGCGCTGTACCGCCACATATTGATTTCCGTGCTTTCAACAATTTAAGGAAAAGTTGTATTTGACTGCAGAGTTGCGTGTAGCGCATATCGCAAGCTCTCTCCTCTCTCACAAACACATTAACAGCGGAGCAGAATGTATCATAACGCTGCACAGATCCATCCAACATCCTGTCATGTGGAGACCCGCCTTAAAAAAGGTTAGCAAGCATGTAAGAAGCTAATAAGGAGAGATATGTTCACCTAATAAAGCCTCGTCGCGCGCTCCGCTCGCCACAGTTTTTTAACACTGCGGTAAATCAGACACGTCGGTAGAAAAACATCTTGTCTCTGATTTTTGTTCAACGGGTCTGGTAGTGTCACATTTCAGTTTGGCCAGGTAACATTTATTTTCTTTGACTGTCAAGAAATACCAGCTACTATGGTTATTTACTTGTTATGGATTGTCTGCGTAGTTTGCCGGAAGTTAAGTTTGGGCCAGTTTTATGCACATGCGCAGTACCGTGTGTTTATGTTGTCACTGCTGAAAGCGTCTATAGGACACATTCATTTCGTCCTGTCTGATCAGCCTCACATTCTGTTCCTGTCAATCATACACGAGGTGTCAACCAATTATACGGCATGAGGGAGGGGCCATCACACACACAGACACACACTGTCAAACTCGGAGGAGAGTAGAAGGAAAAACAGCCTGTGAAAACAAAACTAAAGCAAGAAAATGAGTCGGAAGCACAGCAGCATTTGGAATCATTTTAATGAGGTAGACAATGTTAAAGCACAGTGTAGAATTTGTCAAAACAAAATCTCACACAAGGCCGGTTTTACGCACAACCTACATCGGCATATGCGAACTGTGCACCCAACTGTGAAGATAGCGGAGGTTCACGAAACTGCAGCGGTCCCGTTAGTGATGGTGATGGAGCGACTGGAGCCAGCACCTCACGTGGAGATGTATCCGCTCAGTCAAGTAGGCCGCGACCCACAGTAACGCAATCTTCTAAAATGGATCAGTTTATGCAAAAGTCAATGTCTGTAGCAAAACAAGGCCAAATTGATATTGCATTGACTAAAATGTTTGCCACCGATTTCCAGCCATTTTCGATCGTGGAGGACAGAGGTTTTAGAAATTATACCAGTAGTCTAAATCCAATGTACACAATTCCAAGCAGGAAAGTAATTTCAAAATCTTATGAAACTGTATGAAAGCACACCCTGCCAACACAGTCATGTGGGGCCCACATTGGTTTGACCTGGGCTGTCTAACTGGGACCCAGCCAGTTTTGTCCAAGGTTTCCATGGTGGCCCCAGATGGGTTTGCCCAGATGAAATGAACACTGCTCAGTGTGCACACTACAGGCTGTTAAATGTAACACTGAATCAGTGTTGGAGTTAATGAGATAATTAATTGAATAATGATTGAGCATTATCGGAGAACACCTGCTGTTAATAAGCAGAATCACTGAAGAAAAGAGAAACACAAGAACTACTTCCAGCCTCAGCCTGAGATGAAATCAACTGAAGATAAATACACAAAATCTCTCAAGATCTGATTAAACAACTCCACAAACAGCATTACCATCTTCACTTATAACTAACCAGATTTACTTTATTTCTGGTAGACATCTACAGAAGATCTTATAGAAAATTAACTGAGGTTAAGATGTTGATTATTTATTGAAAATAATAGTATAGTTTGATGTCACCATTATAGTGATCAGCGTTTGCTTTAGTTGGGCTCTTTACTTTTTAACATTAGCTTCTTTCTGCTAAACTGATTGATGAGTAGAATATAATCATGTTGTGGCTTAATTCACTAATATTGTGTGTGAGTTTTAAACCGGTGATATGTTATTCATTTTGTTTTATTGTTGTGATTCAACAGCAAGAGAACCAGCACATTTTTACCAATAGTTTTTTAAAACACCATTTACACATTTTGTATAGGGCTGGGCGATATATCTGCATCAATATTGTTATGTGCATCTCTTCAGTAAAGCCGGTTCCTTGATTAGTAGTAAATCACCTTCACCTGCTTTCAGATGGAAGATATGACACAGATATGAGTGTTAAATTAACACTCAAGAGTGTTAAAGTTAATGAGATAATTAAGTGAATAATTGAGTGATGATTGAGCATTATCGAAGACACCTAAAGCAGAATTACTGAAGGAGAAACCCGGAATTTCAGGTCACCGTTATGGAGATGAGTGTTTGCTTTAGCTGGGCTCTGGACCCTTACACTATTAAATTCATATTTTGTTTGGCTGTTGTATCTGAGTCACACCTGCCAGATGAACAAAGAAAAGAGTGATCTAGTTGTGTTGGTTACATTATATCATTCATCATTTGAACTAAATGCTGAGATTTATGCTGTTGGTTACACTATAATTGTGATTCTGCAAAAACAATTCAGAAAATAAAATAAAATATAAAGGATTTTTTAAAAGTTATAAAAAAAATAATCCTAAGGAAAACAATAGAGCCCTTTCAGGGCTTGGGCCCTAAAAACCCTTTCCCTTAGGCACACACAGACCTCAAGATTCAGTCAATGCATCTCAATTATGGTGTCAAGGAATTAGGAAAAGTAAATTACATGGACAATTCAGATCATAATTTATTCATACCGCAATGCATGATGGGAGGCATTAATGAGTTGTGATTGGTGGCAACAAGGATTAATTTTGTCACCACGATTGAGATACACAGACTGATTATTGATGTCTGTGTTTCTAAATGAATGCATTTGAAAGTGATTTTATCAGAAAATTTTTTCAACTGTTTTGAACTACAAGAAATACACAAATATCATATGCCATAGAACTACTAAATGGTTGCTAAGAAGTAAAACCAGATCATCTGAATGCGTTTTTATTTTTCAGATCACAGCATGATTATGTCAAAACATAACCAACACTATCAGATCACAGTTGTCTTTGTTCATTTGACTGTTATAAATCAATAACAACAGTCAAAAGAAGTTTGAACTGTATAAGTGTCAAGAGCCCAACTAAAGCAAACACTGATCTCCATAACGGTGGCTTACAATTTTAGATTTTGTCCTTCAGTGATTCTGCTTGTGATCATCAGGTGTCTTCAATGATGCTCAATCATCACTCAATTAATCACTTAATTATCTCAATAACTTTAACACTCATATCGTCCATCTGAAAGCAGGTGAAGGTGATTTACTACTAATCAAGGAACCGGCTTTACTGAAGAGATGCACATAACAATGTCATGCGATATATCGCCCAGCCCTATACAAAATGTGTAAATGGTGTTAAAAATAATTTGAGTTTCTTATAAAAATGTGCTGGTTCTCTTGCTGTTGAATCAAAACAACAACAAAAAATGAATAACATATCACCAGTTTAAAACTCACACACAATATTAGTGAGTTAAGCCACTACATGATTATATTCTACTCATCAATCAGTTTACAACATCTGATTGTATCTTTTTTTGTTGTTCTCAACATAACAATCTGATACAACTGAGCAGAGAGAAGCTAATGTTAAAATTAAAGAGCCCAACTAAAGCAAACACTGATCACTATAATGGTGACATCAAACTATACTATTAACCTCAGTTAATTTTCTATAAGATCTTCTGTAGATGTCTACCAGAAATAAAGTAAATCTGGTTAGTAATAAGTGAAGATGGTAATGCTGTTTGTGGAGTTGTTTAATCAGATCTTGAGAGATTTTGTGTATTTATCTTCAGTTGATTTCATCTAAAGCTGAGGCTGGAAGTAGTTCTTGTGTTTCTCTTTTCTTCAGTGCTTCTGCTTATTAACAGCAGGTGTTCTCCGATAATGCTCAATCATTATTCAATTAATTATCTCATTAACTCCAACACTGATTCAGTGTTACATTTAACAGCCTGTAGTGTGCACACTGAGCAGTGTTCATTTCATCTGGGCAAACCCATCTGGGGCCACCATGGAAACCTTGGACAAAACTGGCTGGGTCCCAGTTAGACAGCCCAGGTCAAACCAATGTGGGCCCCACATGACTATGTTGGCAGGGACATGGGCTTCAGTGCAGGAAAGAGTCAAAAAAGCTACTGCAGTTTGCCTTACCACTGACTGCTGGACGTCAAGGATAGCTACTAATTACATGTCAGTGACATGTCACTTTATTGAGGATTTTTCAATGTCTAGCTGTCTTCTAGACTGCTTTGAGTTCAGCGACAGACACACCTCAGAGAACTTGGCAGAGGAACTGTTGAGAGTAGCAAAAGAATGGGATATAGATGGAAAAGTGGTCTGTTGTGTTACTGACAATGCAGCTAACATTACCAAAGCTGTGAAACTATTAAAGTGGACCCATCATCCATGTCTTGCCCACACAATCAACCTGATTGTGAGAGATGCGCTGAAGGTGACAAAGCCCACTGTGGACAAAGTGAGAGCAGCTGTGGAATTCTTCCACAGGAGCACAGTAGGTGCTGAAAAACTCAAATCTACACAACGCCAGATAGGAATGCCTGAGCTAAGGCCTAAGCAAGACTGCCCTACAAGGTGGAATTCAACATTTTATATGTTGAAACGGTTCTCTTGAGTCAAAGGATGCCATTATCTCTACCCTAGCCATTGTCAGTGCACCTGTTGATCTTCTGACCCAAGAGGAATGGGAGGTGGTGGAGGAGTTGTGCAGAGTCCTGGAGCCATTTGAGCAAGTTACTGTGGAGATCAGCGGAGAGAGGTACAGTAAGCAGTTATTTCTACAATTTATCCTGTATTATATATATATATATATCTATATATATATATATATCTATATATATATCTATATATCTATATATATATATATATGAAGAGTTTAGATGCAAAAGCCTCTAAGTGCCATATGAAATTTTCTTCTGAAATGATCATTTTTATCAAGCTTGTATATTAAAGTTCAGTAATTTCACTTAAATGGCAATGAAGATTACATATTAATTGTCATTTAACCCTCTAGGCGCCACGGTCGAGTTTACTCGACAAGATGCGTGCACTGAATAAAACGGCCGATTTTGTCAAATTGGGTGTCAAATTTCGTTCGACATCCCCTCCACTGGATGGCAGACATGTCATACTTCATCCCTGACTCAAAAAAACGTCATGTTTCTATACAAAATGTTCGAGTTACAGCACACTGAATCAGTGTGATCAAAAGCGGAGATAGTGTGAGAGTGAGCCATTTCATCAGTCTCTCCGCGATCGCGGCGATAGTATTGTGGTGGAGACTTTGTTTATTATCACTGGGTATGTTAGACGAGGTCGAAGTATTCATAGTACAGAAGGCAGGGTGGGGAGTCGCAATAGTATGCATACTTGACGTGCGCGCGCGCGAGGTAGATCTGGCCGTGATCGCGCTGCTCCTATCATCACTTATGAGCTGCGCTTTGCCCTAACGAGTCATCTCTTGAACTAAACAGCTCTTGTCTACTTGTGTTTGTGTGTCATATAAATAATATAAGCCCCATACATGGAATCAGAGTGCCTACTGCACGTAGGAAATGGAAAATCTCCACAGCAAAAGGCCAAACACTACATGCATATGGTTTGTTCTACCATTTATTAGTAATGATTTGCACAGTTTGGTTATTATTTACTATATACCTGAGCATTCAGTATTGTGCCATATAGCATACAGAAGGTGATGGACATTTTGGGGGGAAGAAGTGCTGCATTTTATCATTTAAACATGTGACTTTTCATGAAAATTCTATAATCCAAGATTTCTGCCACTATATGACGTCATAATATGCAAATTAGATGGGGAAATTTAATCCCTACATAAACTTTGGGTCATGCTTAATATTTCTCTAATTTACAAAAAGTATCTATCTTGTTTCACTTTTAAGATATTGTCTTTTGAAATTAAGATGTCAAAATCTAAAGTTTTTGGAAAAAACCTCTGGCGCCTAAAGGGTTAAGTGAAATTACTGAACTTAAATATACAAGCTTGATAAAAATGGTCATTTTAGAAGAAAATTTTAAATGGCATTTAGAGGCTTTTGCATCTGAACTCTTCATATACATATATATATATATATATATATATATATATATATATATATATATATATATATATATATATATATAATATAATATAATATAATATAATATAATATATAAAAATCTGTTCTCTCTTTTTAGCTATGTGACAGCTTCAAAAATGATACTCCTATGTAAGGGTCTGCAGCGAATCACAGCCAACCGCCAGAGAGAAGCAAATGTAACCACAGGGCAAGTGATAGAGTTTATGGATACCCTGATGTTCATCAATGGACAGAAAGTTCCATAGAATGGGAATATAATCACGTTCTATCAGAAACAGCTGCACTTGACCCAGCAGGTTTAAGAAGTTAGCCTTCAGTGATGCCAGAGCGATTGATGAGGCTCTTCAAAGAATCACCTCAGCAGCAGGAAGGGACAGCCCCAGCAGTCAGCTGGCTCAGACACCAGGGCAACAGGAAGCAGAGGGAGCAGAAGGAGCCGAAGCGCCACCAGCAGTAGTGCCACAAACGTCTGCTGTTTGGATGCTGTTTGATGAGAGAGTAACTGGAAATGCAGCACGAAGGAATCCCTCAGCAGATGCCATAATGGAGGTCCGATCCTATTTAGAGGAGCCCCTACTCCAAAGATCTGCAGATCCTCTGAGCTGGTGGAAGAACAAGGCCTCTATCTACCCACGGCTTACTAAAGTCATGATAGGGAGACTCTGCATAGTGGCCACATCCGTTCCCTCTGAGAGGGTCTTCTCGAAAACAGGACAAATTATTTCTGAGAGAAGAAACCGCATCAGCCCCTCGAAAGTAAGGCAGCTTGCATTTCTGAATGCAAATCTCTCATAAAAAAAATATATCAGCATTGTGTTAGTGTGTTCATGCTAGTTATACAAAACATAACTAGTGAGATAGTTCATGCTGGTTAGTTTTAACATGCCAATAAAGAAGAGAGAAAACGAGAGACCCAGTTTAATCCTTTTAAGTTATTTTTTTTCTTTAATATGGGTTATATTATGTTGTTCAGATTGTATTTGTTTTGAATGTTGTTTCTATACATTAAAAAGTTGTAATTTAAATGCAAATGTTTAATAGTATTCTTTTTCATAACAAATCAATGCATTTTTAAAGAAATTGTGAGACATTGTGAGTATGATTTCATTGAGAATTGTGATTATGATGATTTCATAATTTAATTAGAATCGATTTCACACCTATCATAGTCAAAACATTATTTTTTTTAAAGACCGTTTAGCCAAGAGCCGGCTCTTCTTAGTGAGCTGAGTCAAATGAGCCGGCTCACGAAAAAGAGCCAGATTGCCCATCACTAGTAAAGGGTCAAGAGCCCAGCTAAAGTAAACACAGATCACCATAATGGTGACATGAAACGAAACATTCCATAAAACATTACCATCTAAACTTCTGTTCAATACAAATAAGAATGTGTGTAGATGTATCACAGAAATACACTGGTAATAATAAGAAAATAATCTATAAAGGCTCAAAGTCAGTAGTTCTTGAGTTTGTCTTTTTTCTGTTCTTGTTGTTTCTCTTTCCTTCATTGATTCTTCTTATTAACATCAGGTGTCACCACTAATGGCCAATCATCACTCAATTAATCACTTCATTATCTCATTAACTTCAACACTGCTTCAGTGTTCATTTTTAACACCCTGGAGTTGGACCTATATGTACACGAGAGTGTTAACTTAACACAGAGAGTGTACATATGTACACTGGGGATTTTGCTGTGTACCACTGTTCTGCATCAATACCACTGTTACTGTTTTGCATCAATACCACTGTTCTGCATCAATACCATTGTTCTGCATCAATACCACTGTTCTGCATCAATACCACTGTTACTGTTTTGCATCAATACCACTGTTCTGCATCAATACCATTGTTCTGCATCAATACCACTGTTACTGTTTTGCATCAATACCATTGTTCTGCATCAATACCACTGTTACTGTTTTGCATCAATACCACAGTTTTATTGTATTGTAGTCTGAAATAAATAATCTATTTCACACTGTAGTCTACTGCTGCTGTTTGGTGTCTATACAATCATCATCATCATCATCATCATCATCAACAACTGATATTTAATTGATAATTTTTCTTTCAATATCAAACAAATAGTTATTTTTACTGAAGAAAAAGGTGAAACAAATAATACACGGCATGTAACTTTTATTTATACATTGAAATGAAATATAAATAATATAATGTTTAACCTAACAAATTACAACAATATTTTCATATCTATGCAGAAAAAGGTAAAACAATATAAATACAATATAATGTTTAACACAAATATAATGTTTAACACAACAATATTTTAATATCTATACACAAAAAAGGTGAAACAATATAAATACAATATAATGTTTAACACAAATATAATGTTTAACACAACAATATTTTAATATCTATGCACAAAAAGGTGAAACAATATAAATACAATATAATGTTTAACACAAATATAATGTTTAACACAACAGATTTTAATATCTATGCAGAAAAAAAGTTAAACAAATAATACACGTCATGTTACCTTAATGTATACACATGAAATAGGCATGATATGAATATAATAGTGAGTAGATATGTATAATATATATGAAATAGGCATGATATGAATATAATAGTGTGTAATATATGTAAAAATTAATGTTTGATATTTGTGCTTCAGGCGGGATTCGATACTACGTTTTGATGGTCTCGTTCGTACGCGTTTGTGCGACTGGGCATGCGCGAAGTCGTGAATGCGCATGCGCTCAAACAGAGAAAAACGCTTGGGAAGCTGCTTTTCGCAGGGGCCATGCTAATCTTCTCTGTATCGATCCAATTTTAGTATATGTGCTGCCTTAGCAAGCACGAGGCCTTCCGCCCCGCTAAGGAACATGTACCCCCAGGGTTCCAGCGAGCCATCACCAAGGTGGCAGGGCAAGCCAGCCGCCTACTGAAAGAATGGGTTGGGCAGACTTATCTATGGTACCAAAATACAAGCTCTGAGTGGGCTGTGTCCTCCAGGTTTTCGAGAAAGAAATGAGTCGGCATAAAGTGGAAAACCGGATAATGCTTTGCTGCCTGTGCCATGGTCCCATGCACTCGATGTAACTGTGCCCAGTGAACTCTTTACTCTTTAGGTAGTTACAGCACTGCCAATGTCAAAACTAATCATAAGCAGAAGTTGATATTAGCTCAAGTTTGCTCTGTGTGGATGGATTGTTCTGTTCCAGTGATGTTCTGTCCCTGCCAACACAGTCATGTGGGGCCCACATTGGTTTGACCTGGGCTGTCTAACTGGGACCCAGCCAGTTTTGTCCAAGGTTTCCATGGTGGCCCCAGATGGGTTTGCCCAGATGAAATGAACACTGCTCAGTGTGCACACTACAGGCTGTTAAATGTAACACTGAATCAGTGTTGGAGTTAATGAGATAATTAATTGAATAATGATTGAGCATTATCGGAGAACACCTGCTGTTAATAAGCAGAAGCACTGAAGAAAAGAGAAACACAAGAACTACTTCCAGCCATCAGCTTTAGATGAAATCAACTGAAGATAAATACACAAAATCTCTCAAGATCTGATTAAACAACTCCACAAACAGCATTACCATCTTCACTTATTACTAACCAGATTTACTTTATTTCTGGTAGACATCTACAGAAGATCTTATAGAAAATTAACTGAGGTTAATAGTATAGTTTGATGTCACCATTATAGTGATCAGTGTTTGCTTTAGTTGGCCTCTTTAATTTTAACATTAGCTTCTCTCTGCTCAGTTGTATCAGATTGTTATGTTGAGAACAACAAAAAAAGATACAATCAGATGTTGTAAACTGATTGATGAGTAGAATATAATCATGTAGTGGCTTAACTCACTAATATTGTGTGTGAGTTTTAAACTGGTGATATGTTATTCATTTTTTGTTGTTGTTTTGATTCAACAGCAAGAGAACCAGCACATTTTTATAAGAAACTCAAATTATTTTTAACACCATTTACACATTTTGTATAGGGCTGGGCGATATATCGCATGACATTGTTATGTGCATCTCTTCAGTAAAGCCGGTTCCTTGATTAGTAGTAAATCACCTTCACCTGCTTTCAGATGGCCGATATGAGTGTTAAAGTTATTGAGATAATTAAGTGATTAATTGAGTGATGATTGAGCATCATTGAAGACACCTGATGATCACAAGCAGAATCACTGAAGGACAAAATCTAAAATTGTAAGCCACCGTTATGGAGATCAGTGTTTGCTTTAGTTGGGCTCTTGACACTTATACAGTTCAAACTTCTTTTGACTGTTGTTATTGATTTATAACAGTCAAATGAACAAAGAAAACTGTGATCTGATAGTGTTCGTTATGTTTTGACATAATCATGCTGTGATCTGAAAAATAAAAACGCATTCAGATGATCTGGTTTTACTTCTTAGCAACCATTTAGTAGTTCTATGGCATATGATATTTGTGTATTTCTTGTAGTTCAAAACAGTTGAAAAAAATTTTCTGATAAAATCACTTTCAAATGCATTCATTTAGAAACACAGACATCAATAATCAGTCTGTGTATCTCAATCGTGGTGACAAAATTAATCCTTGTTGCCACCAATCACAACTCATTAATGCCTCCCATCATGCATTGCGGTATGAATAAATTATGATCTGAATTGTCCATGTAATTTACTTTTCCTAATTCCTTGACACCATAATTGAGATGCATTGACTGAATCTTGAGGTCTGTGTGTGCCTAAGGGAAAGGGTTTTTAGGGCCCAAGCCCTGAAAGGGCTCTATTGTTTTCCTTAGGATTATTTTTTTTATAACTTTTAAAAAATCCTTTATATTTTATTTTATTTTGTGAATTAATTTTGCAGAATCACAATTATAGTGTAACCAACAGCATAAATCTCAGCATTTAGTTCAAATGATGAATGATATAATGTAACCAACACAACTAGATCACTCTTTTCTTTGTTCATCTGGCAGGTGTGACTCAGATACAACAGCCAAACAAAATATGAATTTAATAGTGTAAGGGTCCAGAGCCCAGCTAAAGCAAACACTCATCTCCATAACGGTGACCTGAAATTCCGGGTTTCTCCTTCAGTAATTCTGCTTTAGGTGTCTTCGATAATGCTCAATCATCACTCAATTATTCACTTAATTATCTCATTAACTTTAACACTCTTGAGTGTTAATTTAACACTCATATCTGTGTCATATCTTCCATCTGAAAGCAGGTGAAGGTGATTTACTACTAATCAAGGAACCGGCTTTACTGAAGAGATGCACATAACAATATTCGTGCGATATATCGCCCAGCCCTATACAAAATGTGTAAATGGTGTTTTAAAAAACTATTGGTAAAAATGTGCTGGTTCTCTTGCTGTTGAATCACAACAATAAAACAAATTGAATAACATATCACCGGTTTAAAACTCACACACAATATTAGTGAATTAAGCCACAACATGATTATATTCTACTCATCAATCAGTTTAGCAGAAAGAAGCTAATGTTAAAAAGTAAAGAGCCCAACTAAAGCAAACGCTGATCACTATAATGGTGACATCAAACTATACTATTAACCTCAGTTAATTTTCTATAAGATCTTCTGTAGATGTCTACCAGAAATAAAGTAAATCTGGTTAGTAATAAGTGAAGATGGTAATGCTGTTTGTGGAGTTGTTTAATCAGATCTTGAGAGATTTTGTGTATTTATCTTCAGTTGATTTCATCTAAGGCTGAGGCTGGAAGTAGTTCTTGTGTTTCTCTTTTCTTCAGTGATTCTGCTTATTAACAGCAGGTGTTCTCCGATAATGCTCAATCATTATTCAATTAATTATCTCATTAACTCCAACACTGATTCAGTGTTACATTTAACAGCCTGTAGTGTGCACACTGAGCAGTGTTCATTTCATCTGGGCAAACCCATCTGGGGCCACCATGGAAACCTTGGACAAAACTGGCTGGGTCCCAGTTAGACAGCCCAGGTCAAACCAATGTGGGCCCCACATGACTGTGTTGGCAGGG
>JAQIUQ010004118.1:13937-201803 GCA_030378365.1 Hybognathus amarus
AGTGACCATGTACCAGTTCCAGGAGCTGAGCTGACATCAGATGAAAGGAATGTTGCCACACTTGGTGAACGGACACGGACATGTGAACGGACAAAGCAGTGCGTGGTAAAACGCAATTAACACCATGGAAATGCCAGGCATGTGATGTTCACTTATGTCTTCAGTTGAAAAGGAACTGTTTTCAAGAGTGGCATAAAGATGTGTGACTGTGTTACTCTTAATTTTTTATTATTATTATTATTTTTTAAATATTAAAAATAGGAATGTGTCCAAACTTTTCACCTGTACTATGTTTATTTATGTAGCACTCTGGTCTTGTGAGGCACAATATTTAGTTCCTCCACATGGAGGAATTACAATAAAACAGAAAACATAACCTTTTAATCACCTCTCATTCTTAGTTCAGGCTGCGTCAGAGCAGCTTGATGGGCCATTAGCTGCTGGGGGAGTGTCTTTTGTCTCCCCTGGTGTAAATCTCATTTAATATTCATGGCCATTAACACTCCCACGCATACAGCAGTGCTGACACAAAAACTGACTTGCAATATTTAAATTGTTATATTGTGGTTTGTGAAAGTGTGGTCAGAATGATTTTCACATCATTTTGTAGTAAAAATTCTAGCCTACAAGAATGGTAAGTCAAAAGTCTTGTGAACAGCTGTTCAGTATTTGTTAAATGGCCTTATTGCAGTGACAATTTTTTTCCTAAAACTAACTTACCACGCATAATATTTTTTTTCTATAAAATGCAAACATGTACATCCATTTTGCTCATGTATTATTGTAGCAGTGTTTGTGCTGAATATAGCATAATTATATGTTGGCCAATGGTATGTTGTAAGTAGCTGAAATAAGCAAAAATGTCAGGGCATGTCAAAACTTCTCAAGGGCCCCAAACAGACCTCAGACCCCAGGGGTTAAGATCAGTTTCATTGCAATAGGCAAATTTATTCCAAAAGTTATTAGTATTTTCGGAAATTAATTATAACTTTTGACCAACAGGTGGCGCTGTCTTAAAATCTTTTGAATACCTTCAGGGCATGCTGCTTATGGCACAAACCGAGTTTTGTAATGTTAGACCAAAGCATTTGTTTAGTATAGCATTTTATTCACAAAACTGTATTGAAGTCAATGGGAATTTCACGTTTTGTTCTATTATAGCGCCACCAAGAGGCTCAGTCCCACAATTTTTTTTGTGTGTCCTCAGAGTGAGCCCATACATATGTGTGTCAATTTTAGTGAAAATATCTCAATTTGCATCAGAGTTATAAACATTTATATGAAAAAACACAAAAAAATGACCGACACACGACTTTGTTTGAATATTACTACCCCTTACTATCAATATTTTCGCATTTTGGCATTAGCATATAGTCTATTGACCTATGTTTCCGTTTTCCTGGCGGTGGTTTCGTCTCGAGTCGGAACAGCGGTTTCGAAGATATCGCCACATGTTTTTTTTGCGCTTAAATCGCTACGCTACACCAACCGTAAGACGAAACCCAACATGTTTGGTATCGTTGGACTCGGCAACGATTCAGGAACTCAAAAAGATGACTCCTGTGAAAATAAGTGTACCACACCCAAAGTTATAAGCGTTTGAAAAAAAAATTCACCACTAGGTGGCGCTGTTTCGAAACTTCTCAGGCTCCTTCAGGGCATCGTACTGATGACCCATACCGAGTTTCGTAACAATTCGTTCATGCATTCAAAAAATACAGCATTTTAGCACGTAATTCAAAATGGCCGACAGCCAAAATGGCCGATCTGGGAAAATTGGATATCAGTCGACTCGGCATGACGCCCTGAATCTAACAAGACCAAATTTATGATTTTTGGACAAACTGTTCAGAAGTTATGAGCAAAAATAGCCATTTTTCATATCTCCGGACCAGTAGGTGGCGCTGCGCCGAAACGCAGCATGTAGCCTCAGGTCATGCTTGTGATGACATGTACCAAGTTTGGTCTGAATATCGATTAAGCGTTGCAGAGATACAGCCTTACGTCTGTTTCGCAAGCGCTACGTAAAATTTGTTTGTGCGTTTATCGAAAACGATTTCGACGAATCAACTTGAATTCCATAATTTTTTGTCAGCACTGCCTGGAGATGATCTGGTGCGATTTTGGTGCAAATCGGACAAACCGCCTAGGACGAGTTCGCAAAAGTAGGTTTTTTGGAAAATTCAAAATGGCGGGAAAATTTGCATAACGGAAAATGACGTCATAGGGTGCGATCGAATCGGCATGAGCTCAGAAATCAAGAGGAAAAAAGAATTTTGTTGATAGGCCTTACGGTTCAAAAGTTATTAGCATAATAAAAGTGAAATTTTGGACAGGTGGTGGCGCTAGAGGGAATGAGTTAGAGACACCAAAATTGATGTATTTAATGTTGGGACTGTCCTCTATCAGAATGTCAAACCAAAACAACTTTCCCGCAAACCGGTCTATGGGCTGCCATCAGACGCCCATGGCGGAAACGAAGAAGAAGAAGAAGAAGAAGAAGAAGAAGAAGAAGAAGAAGAAGAAGAAGAAGAAACGGAACAGATACAATAAGTGCCTCGCACCTTCGGTGCTTGGCCCCTAATAATAAGAAACGGAACAGATACAATAGGTGCCTCGCACCTTCGGTGCTTGGCCCCTAAATATAGCTGCAAGCAGCCATTACCGGGGCCAAGCGCAAGAAGCCGCAACATATGCCAAAATGGCAAAGAGTGGCAGACCTACTGCAGCAAGGTGCAATTAATGGCACTTTAAGAGAACTTTGGGCAAATGACTAAAACAAAATCACATAAACATTAGCTTTTCAGATGATTTAATATTTTATCACTTTCGACAAATAGGTGGCGCAGTTATGAAATTGATACGTTGTGATCAGAGTGAGATGACAATGACACATACAAAGTTTGGTGTCAAAATGTGAAGGCATTGCAGAGATAAAGCCCAAATAGTCATTTTGGCAGCATGCCTCAACTTTGATGCTGTGGTATACGAAAACGGTTTTGTCTATCGTCACGCAATCCATAACTTTTAGTCGGCACAGTCTGGAGATGATACGATTCAATTTTCGTGAAAATCGGACAAACTGTCTAGGAGGAGTTCGAAAAAGAAGGTTTTTCAAAGAACTAAAGATGGTGGACAGGAAGTTTGGCTGATTATGGCAAACCTGATATCTATGTTTTCGGCATAACCCAAGGAATCTATTAAGATCAGTTTCATTGCAATAGGCAAATTTATTCAAAAGTTATTAGCATTTTCGGAAATTAATTATAACTTTTGACCAACAGGTGGCGCTGTCTCAAAATCTTTTGAATACCTTCAGGGCATGCTGCTTATGGCACAAACTGAGTTTCGTAATGTTAGACCAAAGCATTTGTTTAGTATAGCATTTTATTTCACAAAACTGTATTGAAGTCAATGGGAATTTCACGTTTTGTTATATTATAGCGCCACCAAGAGGCTCAGTCCCACAATTTTTTTTGTGTGTCCTCAGAGTGAGCCCATACATATGTGTGTCAATTTTGGTGAAAATATCTCAATTTGCATCAGAGTTATAAACATTTATATGAAAAAACACAAAAAAAATGACCGACACATGACTTTGTTTGAATATTACTACCCCTTACTATCAATATTTTCGCATTTTGGCATTAGCATATAGCCTATCGACCTATGTTTCCGTTTTCTGGCGGTGGTTTCGTCTCGAATCGGAACAGCGGTTTCGAAGATATCGCCACATGTTTTTCGCACTAAATCGCTACGCTACACCAACCGTAACGACGAAACCCAACATGTTTGGTATCGTTGGACTCGGGCAACGATTCAGGACCTCAAAAAGATGACTCTCGTGAAAATAAGTGTACCACACCTAAAGTTATAAGCGTTTGAAAAAAATTCTCCACTAGGTGGCGCTGTTTCGAAACTTCTCAGGCTCCTTCAGGGCATCGTACTGATGACCCATACCGAGTTTCGTAACAATACGTTCATGCGTTCAAAAAATACAGCATTTTAGCACGTAATTCAAAATGGCCGACAGCCAAAATGGCCGATCTGGGAAAATTGGATATCAGTCGACTTGGCATGACGCCCTGAATCTAACAAGACCAAGTTTATGATTTTTGGACAAACCGTTCAGAAGTTATGAGCAAAAATAGCCATTTTTCATATCTCCGGACCAGTAGGTGGCGCTGCGCCGAAACGCAGCATGTATCCTCAGGTCATGCTTGTGATGACATGTACCAAGTTTGGTCTGAATACGATTAAGCGTTGCGGAGATACAGCCTTACGTCTGTTTTCGCAAGCGCTACGTAAAATTTGTTTGTGCGTTTATCGAAAACGATTTGACGAATCAACTTGAATTCCATAACTTTTTGTCAGCACTGCCTGGAGATGATCTGGTGCGATTTTGGTGCAAATCGGACAAACCGCCTAGGACGAGTTCGCAAAAGTAGGTTTTTTGGAAAATTCAAAATGGCGGGAAAATTTGCATAACGGAAAATGACGTCATAGGGTGCGATCGAATCGTCATGAGCTCAGAAATCAGAGGAAAAAAGAATTTTGTTGATAGGCCTTACGGTTCAAAAGTTATTAGCATAATAAAAGTGAAATTTTGGACAGGTGGTGGCGCTAGAGGGAATGAGTTAGAGACACCAAAATTGGTGTATTTAATGTTGGGACTGTCCTCTATCAGAATGTCAAACCAAAACAACTTTCCCGCAAACCGGTCTATGGGCTGCCATAGACGCCCATGGCGGAAACGGAAGAAGAAGAAGAAGAAGAAGAAGAAGAAGAAACGGAACAGATACAATAGGTGCCTCGCACCTTCGGTGCTTGGCCCCTAATAATAAGAACCGGAACAGATACAATAGGTGCCTCCGCACCTTCGGGTGCTTGGCCCCTAATAATAAGAACCGGAACAGATACAATAGGTGCCTCGCACCTTCGGTGCTTGGCCCCTAATAATAATAATAATAACCGGAACAGATACAATAGGTGCCTCCGCACCTTCGGTGCTTGGCCCCTAATAATAATAAGAACCGGAACAGATACAATAGGTGCCTCGCACCTTCGGTGCTTGGCCCCTAATAATAATAAGAACCGGAACAGATACAATAGGTGCCTCCGCACCTTCGGGTGCTTGGCCCCTAATAAATAAGAACCGGAACAGATACAATAGGTGCCTCGCACCTTCGGTGCTTGGCCCCTAATAATAAGAACCGGAACAGATACAATAGGTGCCTCCGCACCTTCGGTGCTTGGCCCCTAATAATAAGAACCGGAACAGATACAATAGGTGCCTCCGCACCTTCGGTGCTTGGCCCCTGAATAAGAAACGGAACAGATACAATAGGTGCCTCGCACCTTCGGGTGTTTGGCCCCTAATAATAAGAACCGGAACAGATACAATAGGTGCCTCCGCACCTTCGGTGCTTGGCCCCTAATAGAGAACCGGAACAGATACAATAGGTGCCTCCGCACCTTCGGTGCTTGGCCCCTAATCAAGAACCGGAACAGATACAATAGGTGCCTCGCACCTTCGGTGCTTGGCCCCTAAATATACAACCAGAAGTGGGTATAGGAAGAATAGAGTGTAGGAGTAGAAGAGAGGAAAGTATAATAACACGGTTAAGAATAGGACACACAGGGCTTAATTCTTCATTGAAATTAATAGGGAAACATCCAACAGGGAAATGCCGAAATTGTGGAGCATATTTTATTTCAGTGCACAAAGTACAGTGAAGAAAGAAACCAGCTTTTTCAATCTCTTAGAATGGTTAATCAGAATAAATTCACAATGCAAGGTTTATTAGGGAAAACATCCAGCAACAATTATCACTTTGTTATTAAGTTTCTGAGAGATACAGACTTCGCCAAAAAGGATTAAATTATTATTTTTTTTTTTTAAGTTCCAATATCTCTTGATTCACACTCCAGCCAGTCGGTGGCAGTAAATGCACCATTAAGTTGGTTTGCCAAACCGCCCAAAAAAAAAAAAGAAGAAGAAGAAGAAGAGGAAGCAGATTGGGAAGGAGGAATAAGCATATGAATACAAACGATCAATAGTCCTGATTGGGAAACTAAGGCTGCGTTCGGAATCGCATACTCAATGAGTAGGTACTTAATTTCAATAAGTACTTACTCAACGAGCGCTGAAAGAGTAGCTACTTTATAACCAAATCTCGTTGAGTATGAATGCGAACCGGACATCTGCCATGTTGACGTTATCATGTGACCTACTACGACGCGTTATCACAAGCGCAACACCTTAAAATATATGAACGACACGTTTAATTCATCTATCTATAAATATCTTGATATTAATGAAACGTGCTCATTTTGTTGTGGTATTGTTGAAGAAACAGCTGCCCATTTATTTTGTGAAAACGTTGATTTAAGTTGTTATATTTTAAACCCTACTAATGTGACCCACAGTTTTATCCTTGACGATATATTTTTTTATTAAGAAACCCAAAAATCGTCATCTCTTGAATGTTAATTTCTTTATTTTATACCCAAAAAGTTTCTCCCTTAAGTTTCCTCTTTTTCTTGATTAATTTACCTCGTTTCATCCCTCAGACTTAAACATAAAAAATTAATGTAGCCTATTATGATGAATTTTTTAAAGATATTTATTTTGTTCTTTTTTTCCAGTGTATAAATATCTTATTATGATGTACACAAACCAATGAACTTTGTTTTCTGTTTTGTCATTATTATTGTTATACAACTATGGTATCTCTCCATGATCTAGAATTTAATAAGTTTCCAAGTTTAAATGATATGAGCGACAGGTGCACTAACACTTCATAACATCAGTAACTCAACAGCACAACCTGGAACAGTTTTCCCCTCCGTTTGCAATGTCTGCACAAAGGAGACGGGCGGCAGAAGACCTCTCCTTTGGAGAAAACTGTTGATTTTATACTCAAAAAATGTAAGTATCACTGCTTAAAAATGAATATTACTTCAGAATGAATTGCATTGTTAGCCCACCCCAAAACTTAAAAACAAATAATAATATTAAATGCTGACCAATACTTAATTATATAACCTTTTTATATACTAAAAATATAATTTATTAAAACAAGCAAAATGTAATTTGTTTTGTCATATGACAGTTATGCATGAATACATTTATATTGCTAAATGCAGTGAAACATCTCAATTGTCAGTCAATCGATGAATTAATGCATACATTAACTAAATAATTATATTTTATATACTGATAACAATAAGAAACATGAATAAATGAGTAAAAGAACAAATAAAAGTAACCATCACAATAAACAAATGCATATACAAGTCAACAATAAAACAAAGCTTTATTCAAACTACAAGCATGTATTTACAGCCGCTGAACACCACATCCTACTGCCGTCTCAACACAGCGGTTCCCATTCTGCGGCTTTATTCTGCTGAATTCACCAGAGGGGACTGTGCCTTCGTGCCGGAGCTTGTTGCTGCGCTTCACAATCTGAGGCAATAAGGGCAGATGGAGCGATGGAGGGACTCATAAGGCCAGGTGGAGTGATGGAGGGACTCATCTATGGCACCACTTCCAGGATTCAGCTCTGGGCTCCTCATCCTCAGTGCTCACACCAGTCTGCAGACATTTCAGATCCTACAAAAATACAAAAACATTACACAAAAGCAATCATTTTAACAGCACAATGTCATTTGATTTATGTATTAAAAATTACCTTACTTTATGTTTGAGTAAAATCCCTAAAACCTTTTTTTCCCTCAACAAATGCTGCCATCATCTTTCCTTGCAGGTCCTGCTCCTCCACAAAAGCTCTGCAGCAAACGCACAGAAATCAAGACTCAGAAAAGTGTTGTAATTTCTCGGTTTGAAATTACAATCATCCAATAAACTACAACTTAATATTGAATAGATTTTGTTATCCATTTCTGTACTATACTCTCTCAAAGCCTTTGATGATAGCATTCAGCATCATGAGCCTCTCTCCACCTGTCCCTGTAACATACAGACAAGATTCACATTACGAGCTCAACACTGCATTTACATACTGAGGTTGATGTGTTAACTCACTTTTAATCCAACTTAAATGTTCCTCAATATTATCCTACATAATAGTACACACAACGTTACACTCAGATGTATTTTTCATGTTGGGATGTGCTCATCTGCAATACTTATACAATATTTTCCTTCCTGATGTAAATAGACATTTTAAATCAGCGTGTTTAAGGTGTATGGTTATGTAAATCCACTTTAGAAACGTAACTTTACGTGTAACGTTACTTACTGGAGCTCCCCTGTTAACTAGCTGTACATAATAAAACATGTGTTTACAGCAAAATCACAACAATACTATACTGTCTAACTCCTTTACACCTTCAACAGTTAAAACGTTTACTCTAAAGTAGTTTAACACATACGATTTAAACACAAGGAACCGTGTTTACTCACATTTGAAAACCCCCGCTGATCTCCGCGATGTTGATATTGACGTATCCTCTCGCGTTGCCTCCTGGGATAGATGAGTACAATCGGACAAGCACTCAAAAATCTGGGCGAAAGCAGGAGATCATCCGGGAACTTCTCGACTACTCTTTTAGGAATACTGATGTTTCGAACGTACTGCTTCTTTCACGTACTGTTTTCGCCTACTATATAGTAGGAAAGTAGGCATATTCGAACGCACTATCGTCCACATCTCAGCGATAATTAGTACGTCAACCAGGTAATTCTCGCCTACTCTTTTATGAATACTGAGGATTCGAACGTACTTTTTCGCTCGCCTACTCTTTCGCCTACTATATAGTAGGGAAGTATGCGATTCCGAACGCAGCCTAAGAGTTTGATGCTTAATCAGAAAAGGACTTCACATTCTGGGGGGTTTGTCCTGCGGTCGCTTCTGCCTGACTGGGTTTGTTTGAAACTACATGAAGTGAGTTTAGAAAGCCATATGTCTTACTTCTGTTGATCCTGAAATTGGATTATACTCACACGGCTGTGGATCATGAAGCTGTATTATACCACCTATGTGATTTTGGATCAACTATAAGGTGGACACTGGGAAAATGTGGAATTTGTATTCTTGGATCTGAGGTTTCCTGGACGTTGAGTTTGAGACATTGGTCAAGGAACTTTCAACGTGATTATCTTGGGCATCGTCACCTTCGTGATTATCATCATTCAAAAACAGATAAGACTTTCATTTATATGTAACTGGTTATTGAGTAAAAAAAAGCCTGTAATTGGTAACGTTTCCTTTTACAGTCCAGTTACCCATGTAAATACTATGTACTTATTTTAGTAACTACAATTACTGGTTAATAACTAGTACTAACCCTGAACCTACCCCTAAACCTACCCTGTTCCATGTACTTACCTTATATCATCCAGTACTTTCAAGGTAAGTACACTGTAGGTACACTGTAAGTACTGTACTGTAAAAGGAAGCGTTACCGATCTTTTGTGTGTCCATAAGAGGGTTCCAAAAGATAAAAGAAAAATTTAATGAATGGGAAGTGTTTGTTTATTGTTGTCTGCATGTCACAGATGGTTTAAGATTGGTAATAAACATTTCCTGTGTACCTCAAATAACATATAGTTAGTGAAACAGATTTATAACTAATTCTTTTGTGAGGTTAAGGAGACAGGTCATACCGGTCAAACCAGTACACTAAATCGGACTGAATCGTTCGAAACAGTTCGCGCTCTTTGCGTCAGCGCTGAAACACAAGTTACTAAAGTTACTCATTTTCAGACATGTCTGACAGTCCCTCCGAATTCGAAATAAACCAATATCCAGGAGTACATTTTATTCCAGTAACTCAAAAAGTTCACTGAACTGAGACATGTGTTGTTGCTGAGAGAAGTGATGAGCACAGAGCAGCTGATACTGCGCATGCGTGTACTACCGAACGCACAGGTACAGCGGTTCTTGGATCACCCGTTCAGAACCAGGGTTGGACGCATATGCTCCCGGCCCCATTTTTTTTGTTTCTTCCCAGCCAGATCCAGAATGGCCTGCCCAAATTTTGGTCCCTGGATGTGCAGAAACGCGATTTTTCAGTCTATTTAATGCCGAGGGCGTTTTTTTTTTTCACTCATCCTGCGCTGCTCATCTTTCTCTCTCTCTGTGTAATGTAAGTATACTCTCTTCATGTTTTTTTTCTCTCTCTCTTTGAACACTTAGAGCTGCAAAGCTGTATGATAAACCTAACTTCTTTGTTTTATTTTTAATTTCTAAAGGGACAATGCACAATTTCTTTAGTCTTCTTACCAACAAATTAAACAGCGAGTCCTCGGGGCTCACCTCCGACCCCGGTGTCCCGGCCAAGGGGCCCCTGGACTGCCACAGTGTCGAATTTGGAGCCCCCTGTGACCTTTTGACCCCTGACAAAACGTCTTTAATTCAGTCATACTCTGAGCTATTGACATGTGTTAGGCTTCAGAATAAAGCTCAGCACTTTACTGGTGTACTGATGATTTGATGGCATTGTGTTCCTCTGTCATGAAAGGGAGGTCGTCGAATTGGCCTTGTTTCCTTTGCGAACTGGTGAACGACAGGGAGCACATTTCCAGTTTTCAACTTCTGAATCTACTGTTAAAATGAATGTCTTTCAGTCAATTTTTGAGCAACAGCAAGGTTTTGCACGTCTATTTAAAGCCGGAGTCTCAAATCACTCCCACTCAGACATTTCTCTCTCATGTGTCATGTAGATATTTGGAAAGAAAATCACTGTTTTATCATTTCATTCTCCTGTGTGTACTTGTGGGTACATTCTGACCTCACTCTGTGTTTTTTTTTTTTACATTTCCTCCATTTTAAGCAGGCCTATCCTCACTACACTGTCAAATGACGTTCCACTCTCCCATGCGTACCCATAGCTGCATGCTGACCTCACTCTCTGTTGTTTTTTTTTTTTTTTACTTTCTTTGGCAATCTTCAGCAAAACTGATCCTTTCTTAAGTGTCAAATCACTTGTAGTCAGGGGTGTCTTACTGAAATATGTTCATTATATGTTACATAATTTAAAGAATTAAAAAAAAGATGTAATTGCTTTAATTGCACACAAATAACAACAATAATAAACTCGGTTCTCCTGCTAAATTAAATTTTACTTTCGAAACAATGCTATTTCAACCCAAAAAAGGTAGTTTCGTACTCAGAACACACACATACATGGTAACAATTTATTTATTTTTTCATTGGAGGGCAAGTCTGGTGCCAGCAGCTGCGGTAATTCCAGCTCCAATAGCGTATACTAAAGTTGCTGCAGTTAAAAAAATCGTAGTTGGATCTCGGAAGCGGGCCGACGAGCCACTGCCTGTCCCGGACCCCTGCCTCACGGCGCCCCCGGATGCCCTTAACTGGGTATCTGTTCCTCGGGGCCCGAAGCGTTTACTTTGAAAAAATTAGAGTGTTCAAAGCAGGCCGCCTGTCCCCGCTGAATACCGCAGCCAGGAATAATGGAATCAGGACTCCGGTTCTATTTTGTGGGTTTCTGGAACCCGGGGCCATGATTGAGAGGGACGGCCGGGGGCATTCGTATTGCGCTGCTAGAGGTGAAATTCTTGGACCGGTGCAAGACGGACGAGAGCGAAAGCATTTGCCAAGAATGTTTTCATTAATCAAGAACGAAAGTCGGAGGTTCGAAGACGATCAGATACCGTCGTAGTTCCGACCATAAACAATGTCGACCCGCGATCGCGCGGCGTTATTCCCATGACCCCCGCCGGATTAGGGAATAAAGGCAAGCTGTAACTCACAGGATTTGACTGTAAGCTACCTTATGCTACAGCAGCCCCTGCTGGGGATCCCTGATTGATTGGTTCTAGTTGTTGCCAGGGGAGGCACCCACCTGGTTTAATAAACCATGAGGGGTGGATTTGCTCCTCCCTGCTCTGCACTACATGACAAGACGGTGCTTCCCTGCTGGGTTGAGCCTGTCGGCCTCATCAGAGTTCTCGCTGATATAGAAAAGAGGAGTATAACGGCACCTCTTTGGGCAATACTCATATGAAACGGCTATATTAAACGGACATCTCTGGTTGAATGGGAACCTGGGAGAGCACCCCTCCCTTGGTTTATAGCTGCTAGGGTGGCCTGGTTGATGGGATTATGTTGCGCCTGGGAAGGCCAGTGTCTGGTCGTTGATCAATGAAAAGCATGTTGCTCCTTCCCTCCTTGCGCATTAAACGGTGCTCTGCCGGAGGATACGATGTCAAACAGGATGGCAGGGCGCCCTGTATAGAAAGCTGCCCTGTGGAAGCCTCGGGATTGGGTGACCACAGTATAACAAGATCCCCTCTTGGTCCTGGAGCCAGGGATCAAGATGGTGGCAGTGGCTCAAATCGTGTACCGACCATTGGAATGGAAATGGTTAAGAGATGTTCAGTGGTACTGACTCGTCTCCCCAGGGGACGGGTTGGAGACAGTGCCCTGACTGAAAGCGATGCAGCACACCTCGGAACAAGGAATCAAGCCAGAGAAGCCCCAGGTCCAGTGCAAACTGACACCCCCCAAGAGACGGGAATGAGCGAGACATACCATCCTCCATTGATGTACGGGCTGGAGTGACCGGGGTGGTGGTTTTACTGCCACTACCGGGACTTCGCCTGTGCCCTCTGTGGCGTGTCGGCTAGCGCCCTAGCATGGATCAAAAGACACTTTGCGATCCAGCATGGAAAGGTGTTAGTTAGATACAGTTGTAGGTTGTGTGGAAAAACCTCGAAATCGGCCCATCCAATTTCGTGTCACATCCCTAAATGTAAAGGTGAGGTCGCCGTACCGGCCGGTGCGGGGAGTTGCAAGGGATGTGATGCTACGTTTGGGTCAGAAGCGGGCGCGAAGTATACACGAGCTGCATGTCCACCCAGAGATTCAGGAACCGGAAAAGAATTGAACAAAGTTGTAAGCGGGGGAGTTCTGCTCTTCGGCAGACTGGAGTCGAGGCTGGGACTCCGAGTGCCCTGGTGGAAGGTGTAGGTTCCTCTGTCGAGGGCCTCCCCGCTAAACGAAGGTGCAGATCCCGAGCTGCAAGGGAGGATGAGGTTATAGTGGAGACCCCCACAAGTGCATTGGTCCCACCCATTCAACCCAGCTTGCCAGAGGGGGATCTCCTGATACTCCTCAGAGAGGTGGCCCGTAAAATGGTGAGCGAGGGGAGGGCGATGTTACAGGCCTCACTCAAGGACTACAAGCCTGGCTGGATGGTTGCGACCAACTACCCGAGTTGGTTGAGGCGGTAAAGCAAAGGATACTCCGGGGTTGTACCCATGGAGGGGAGAGTGGCCCTAGAAGGCATCGGTGTGCAAAAAGAGAAGGAGCCCACCCTCGGTACCGGAACAGGCATCAGATAAAATACCTTGCCCATAAACGTGCCTATCATCGAGTCCAGTACCAGTTTAAACACGACCCGGCCCGCCTGGCGGCTGAGATCCTCGACGGGAGGAAGGACACACGTTGTCCCATCTCAGCCGACACTATATATAACTTTTTCCAGGCAAAATGGGGGGATCCTCCCCCTTTCGTGGGCTGGGTCAATTTAGGGCTGAGGAGTGTGCTGACAACACTCCTCTCATGGGGCTGCTCTCCCAAGGCGAGGTCCAAGCTAGCCTCCGTCAGGCCTCGAACGACTCCGCACCAGGCCCAGATGGGATCGGGAAACGGGATATTCTCGAGTGGGATCCTGGGTGTGAGACCCTCACCAGACTGTTTAACATGTGGTGGATTACGGGAGTGGTTCCTTCCCGCCTGAAGAAAAGTCGAACAGTGCTAATTCCAAAGACATCTGACCCAGGAGCGGCGATGGAGGTGGGTAACTGGAGGCCCATCACCATCGGGTCGATGATCTTGAGACTCTTCACTAGGGTGTTAACAAAGCGGCTAACTGAATCATGCCCAGTTCACCCTAGACAAAGGGGATTTCGTCCTGCCCCTGGGTGCGCGGAGAGTATCGAGGTTCTGCGAGGTCTCATCCGGCACTGCAAAGAAGAGCGCAACCGCAGTGGTATTCATCGACTTTGCACAGGCGTTCGACTCCGTTTCCCATGAGCATACCCTATCAGCTCTTGGGCAAATTAAAGTAGATCCCCATGTGGTAGGTCTGATCCATGATCCAGCAGATCTACACAAACAGTTCTACCTGTGTCGAGGTCGGGGGAATAACTACCCCCGACATTAAAGTGAGGGTTGGTGTTAAGCAAGGTGATCCATTATCTCCCTTGCTTTTCAACCTTGCCCTGGACCCGTTGATCCAGGGCCTTGAACGCAATGGCAGCGGCTACATTATGGAGGGGGGTCAAACAGTAGTGTGTCTCGCATTTGCTGATGACCTCGTACTGATAGGAGGATCATGGAGGGATATGGCATATAACCTCAAACTGCTTGACTCGTTTTGCCAGGGCACCGGCCTTAGGGCTCAGCCGACTAAATGTAAAGACTTCTGTTTGAAACCCGATGCTGGGTCCTTCACGGTTAATGACTCATGGGTACTGGGGGGGGTTGCCAATTCAACAGACCAGCATCGGGGAGGCAATCAAGTACCTTGGAATCAAAATCAACCCCTGGGGAGGGGTGGTTGAGCCTGACTGGTCCGTGGTCCTGGAGAGATGGGTTAAAGACATCGGGAAATCCCTCCTTAAACCCTCACAGAGGGTGGTTCTCCTGAATCAGTATGTCCTTCCACGTCTTTATTACCAAGCTGACCTAGGCGAAGTCAGTGACATTATGCTGCGTGCCACGGACGGCAAAATCAGAGGGGCGGTGAAGAAGTGGTTGCATCTTTCCCCATCAACCTCTGATGGGCTACTATATGCGAAGAACCGGGGTGGTGGCCTGGGGATTTGTAAGCTCACCCGACACATTCCGTCCATGCAAGCGAGGAGGCTTCACCGCCTCACTTGCTCAAATGATCCGGTCACCAAGGGTTTGATGGAGACTCCATTTATGCAATCCAAGTTCGAAAGGGCGTGGATGAGGGCCGGCGGCACAAATGAAAATTTCCCACTGGCTAGTGGTGAAGGCTCGAACGAAAGAGGAGACGCCGCCGACCTGTTGACCCACATATGTGTTTCTCCATTTGACTCGAGGCGTGACTAATTCCTCAAATGGGCAGGTCTCCCTACCCAGGGAGTGGGTATACTCGACTTTAGGAATTTGGTGGCGAGCAATTCGTGGTTGAGGAAGCCCGCATGTATGAAAGTAAAGCAGTACATTGCGGCTCTCCAGTTGCGGGCCGGGGTAAATCCCACTCGTGAGTTCCGGTGTCGGGGTAGAAGCAAGTCTGGGGCAACTTGCAGGAGATGTCCACACAGGATGGAGTCATGTTCACACATACTTGGGCAATGCCCGGCCATGAGCGTGGCCAGGATTGCCCGGCACCATAAGCTGTGCCGTCTCCTCGAGGCCGAGACCCTCGGGTGGGAGGCACGCCAGGAATGGGAGTTCAGGTCCCGCCTTGGGATTGTGAGATGACTAGACCTGGTACTCATCCGAGGGGACCGTGCCTTGGTCATTGACGTGACAGTCCGATTCGAGGTTGCTCCTGACACCCTCACGGTGGCAGGGCGCCGAAAGAGGACTATCACGGGCCCTATAAGAAACTGATTGCTCAAAAACTTGGAGTCAAGCAGGTGCAGATTTTCGGGTTCCCCTTAGGTGCAAGGGGCCTGTGGCATGAAGGCAATTACAAGCTGCTGGAAACCATGGGTATGGGGAAACGGAGGATGAATACCTTCGCGAAGCTGATGAGTCGGAGGTGCCTCCTCTACTCTTTAGACATTCTTCGAAGCTTCTTCTCCACCCAAAATACATAGGTATCGAGGGCATGATTCCCGTTGTGCATGCCTGCCATTGTGTATGGGCCGAAGCTGGGTAATGTTCAATCTGGACCCGTGAAGGGCTAACAGTGGTAACATGCCTGACTGGGTTTTGTCACGTGGCGGTGCAAAGAATAACGGGATAGATGGTGGTGGGGGACTGGTGCCGGCCCCCGTAGGATTGGTGGGGAAGGTTGCAGCTTTGCTCGCGGGGCTCGCCGGGTCCTGCGGGGGCTGGTGTGGTTCCCCGCATCCCAAAAAAGGGTGGGTTACTCCCCCCGTCAGGCCCACCTTGATGTGAGCTGGCCAGCCTGGTAGAGCTTGATCCTGGTTCCGTGAAGGTCAACCTGGAGCTGCATAGCTGAGCAGGTCATGCCGCATGGATGGGTTCCAGACGGGGGGTCCGGCTGCCTGGGCCGTCGGGGTCGCGGCTCCTGCGAAGGTGATGGTTGTGATGAGCCCATTGCGCTGAAGGGAGTCGCAGCCGCGGAGCACTCTGAGAGCGGTTGTCATGAAATGGAGGGCCTCGATACTGACGTGGAGCGGACAAGGATGGTTGCCAAAGGGGTGTCATAGTAGTAAAAACACACATGTCTCTGAAAGACCCAGCCTTAGGGCGCATAAGCAGGGCCCAATACTGACGAAGGGGATATCACGATCATCTCACGCCTGGTGAGGGTTACCTTGCGGGTCAGGGGTAAGGGAGAAGGACCGGACGTACCAGAAGGGCAGAACCCAAGTTCAGAACCCATCACCTGTGGGTGAATCCCCAGTTGTTACCTGCAGGGTTGGTAGGCAATCTGAAGTGCTAATGCCCTCTCTAGGTACAAAACCCGAAAGATGGGAATTCTGTCTCGAAGCATTCATGCTTCTCCACCAATCATGGGCTGTGACGGGGCTGACAGCTCCCAAAGACAGCTCCAGGGTGGCCGGACTCCTAGCGAAGGGACAGGCCTTTGGCAGGAAGACCTCCCTGTGATTGGGAAGGTGCATTTCGCCTAGGGAGCAAGGAACGTTGGAGAAATAAGTCTCACAAACAGCCCATACATCAAACGACGGATAGTTAGTTTCCCACTCTAATGACACCCCAATGGCAGAGAAGCGGGGTGGGGGTGTGGTTATCCATTCCATACTAATCATACCTCTCTCTTGCTGTTTTCTGTTGCAGGTGCAGAAGCGGGAGCAGAAGCAGAGGAGCGGAGCAGTTGTTGCGGACAAGGCCGGTTCTGGACTCGACATGATTATACTAAGTGCACTAGTGACACCAATTCGCAGCACGATTGGCTTCATGTATACTACCTTCCACTGTTAGCCGTTTTTTTGTCGTCAAGTGCGCTGGTCGTTCGACCGAATTATCAGCGTGCTGGTAGTATGGGTGACGGCCATCCTTAACAAGCCAGAAAGGTGAGACCCCTTGTATCGTACCAGGTGACGATACTTGCTTGACGCGCATGAATGGATGAACGAGATTCCCACTGTCCCTACCTGCTATCTAGCGAAACCACAGCCAAGGGAACGGGCTTGGCAGAATCAGCGGGGAAAGAAGACCCTGTTGAGGTTGAACTTGTTTCGCAAACTGATGGTGTTTTGACTGATTTCAAAAGCACAGATCAAGGAGTGAATGAAATATGTACACAAAAGAAAACAATAATGTCTTTATGCCCAAGAAATGAAAATGCAGATGATGTAGATTTTATTTCACAAACTAACACAAACTAGTTTCTTTTCAGTTCAGTCCAATAACAGACGAGTATTTGCTCGAAGCTGAACATTGTACATGTTGTAAAAGATCAAAGCAATCCAGATGAGATTGTTGAAATGGCTGAACCTTGTGAAACCAAAGATATTGTTGGTGATGGAAACTGCTTTTTCAGATCGGTAGCTTATGCAGTAAGTGTAAGTGAACAAGAACATAGAAAACTGAGACGTGCTGTTCTAACACATCCTCCAGATTAAAATGAAAAATGAAATAGCCTATGTCGGAACTTGGGCAACAGAGCTGGAAATACAAGCAGCCATTGATTTAATTGGTGTGGACATATTTACATTCAGTGAAGAGAAATGGCTTAAATATTCAGCCCCCGTTTTGATCGTTTTTTTTCACATAGCTGCATAGTCTTAAAATACTCCGTCATTAATGGTCAAATAAATAAAATCAATACATGATTATAAACTATAGAGGGTCTTCTTTTTTGTGTACACTCTTATTAACATTAAAACCTTCTGTTTTTGTAAAATAAATAAAATAAACAGGGTGCACTTTCAGCTCACTCTGTCTCCGCAAAAATCTTTCTGAAACGAGTCTGAAAAATGAGCTGTAACTCATTAAATACTTGTCACAGAGACACGAAAGATCTCTCTTTATGAAGCTGAAATTCTCTTTTTTAAAATGAAGTAAATTATAAAAATGCAATGGACAAACGCACAGATGCCTAAAGAAATAGCCTAAAGAAATAGACGGACACAGACGAAATAGATTATAAAGTTTTTACAATAAAATAGACATCAAATGAGCTGTAGTTAGACAGCTTCTGCTCATATGTTAAATATATAGTATGTTTTGTCAAAAATAAACTAATCAACTGTTATCCAATGCAAGCTATACAATGCACATATCAAAATAATGAATCCTTAACTTTGAAATATGTATAACATGTAAATGGCCTACTTTAAAAATAATACTTTATATGGAAAAAGACCATTCTTTTCAAGATGTCTCCAACTCTAACTTTGAACCAATTCTACACAATTGCCCATATAACCTATTTTTTCAGAATTTGTTTCCAGGTATGACTTAAAATGGGTTTTTGGCCCATAATTATTTATGTTTGCAGGATCACCACCTTTGTGAAGGGGGAGCACATTGGCAGATTTCCAAATGGCCGATACTTGATTCGTAGCTAAAGAAAGGTTAATTAAATATGAAACTTGGTTGGCTATCAAATCTGCAGCTATTTAAAAAAATAAACCTCCAATTTGTCTGAACCTGATGATTTTTTTTCAAATCGAGATCCTTCAAGGCCTTCCTTACTTCTGAAACAGTTTTTGTCTTGAAATAAAATAGTTGTGCTGACAGTAACTGATCAACAGGACAAGCAATGGGAGAGCTGGAAATTGGATTATAAGGTGTTATATAAAGGGAGGTAGCAGCAATAAATTATAGAAACTATTGAGAAGAGAAGTCTAATTTTACAGTGGATAAATCACGTAAACGCCGAAATTTCAACCAGTCAGAATAAAGCTTTGAATTTTTAGCCTGAGCCCAGGCTTGGTTTCGCTCTTGAAGAAGATCAGACAATTCATTATTAAACTAAACATTAATTCACCCCTTTACTCTGTCTTTATGCTTATTTACCAGGCCTGTAAAACCATCATAGACAGAGCTGCCAACTTTTGAGTTTAGCTTGGCATGAGATTTCTCTGGGGGCGGGGGAGCATAGCCTATTATTTGCACTAAAGCCTCCTTTAGTGCCTGTCTTTATAACAAAAACACGCCTGTCACGAGACAACTACAGTGGCGTAGATCGTAAAACGTGTTGTTCATGAAAGAGTTGATGCGCTAGGATCTGAGTTCGAATCTGCCTTTTGCCAAACATATGAGAATGTATAAACTAACATGAAGGTCTCTAGCATTATATTTTGCCAATTAACTAAAAAACGAAACCATGATATTGCTTTTTGCCTTCATAAAACAGCACAAGACCTTAAGAATAGGCATTCTGTTGGTTTTAGAGAAATGCGTGCACTTTGCTCACGCAAACACGGAGCAGTTTTTCCTGTGAGTGAGACTGGAAAACCCGTAGTGATGTAATCGGAGTGATAACAGAACGCTTAGAGTGCAGAGAGGAATTGGCTTTGACTCCAGTCCTGGTTTTGCGTCCGCGCCGTTAGGAGCTCACCATCTGTCTCTTATGCACGATCGCCTCTAGACTAGATTAGAGAAAATTTTAACTAATTTGCGGTAAAACTAGTCGAATCACGAGTGGCTCAACTGGTGGATTTATAGATAAACTTATCTTTCAGGTATTTTGCCAACTGGCTGTTGTGGAAAAATTTTAATTTGCTTAATCCTACAGTAATTATTAGTAATTAAACATTAGATACTGATCAGTAGATGATTATTAGAATGGGTTTGTGTTGAGCAAGATGCATGAGTACAGCATGTGCTTTTCTGAGAATCCTATGTATGGAACATGTATGAGGAGATGTATGGAAACAGGTGGAAAGAAGACTTTTGACTCTAGACGCCACTCTGACTAGTCTAGTCAGCAAGCGCTGACCTTTTCTGTGGTAGCATGTGAATTCCTTATTGGGAGTTAACTTGTACAACAAGAAACCTTGGGTTTGAGTATAAAAGCTGTGTGGTGGGGGCAGTCCTGTGTGTCACTCTCACCACAGGCTTCTCTGTGTTTAGACTGGGACCTTCTTGCAAGAATAAAGTACTTATTTTATTTCATTAATTTGACTCTGAGTGTCTCTTACGCAGTGATGATGTTTGAAAGGATTTTTGCCACAACAATTTGGTGTCAGAAGTGTAGATTTCCTTGGAAGTGCCTTCTGGACCCGAGAGCGGACGGTGTTTGGCCACCTGGACTGAGCAGTTCCAGCTCTACCTCGTAAGCTTGAGAGAGAGGGGCTGACCGCTGTCGGGTCTGGGAGAAGCTCCACTGGAATTAAAAGAAAATGAACCCGTGGCAACATATCTCTGGTAAGAGACCGCTAAAATATTTTATTTTGGGAAAAAGTATTTTGTTTGGGTTTACAAGAGTGGCTGAACCATACTGAATGCGTCTGATCCCGGCTGGGGTGTGAGTCTATAAATTTAAAGCAGAGGATCTGAACTGATACGGGTCTGTCTGGGTTTAACTACGACTTGCATTGTAAGGTCTATAAATTTAAAGCAGAGGATCTGAACTGATACGGGTCTGTCTGGGTTTAACTGCGACTTACAATTTAGCACTGGGTGCAACCTTTCTGGTCTTGGGTGAAGTGACCAGATCTGTTGGAGACGTCCAGCAGATTATAGATGCGTCGAACGATAAAAAACCACAGGCCGAGCAGAACAGTCAGTATGGGGAAAGCACAGAGTAAGCATGTAAATTATGATACACCAGTATTTTGGCAAATGAAAAAGGTGTGTTAGACATTGAAAAAACTGATTAAATATCATGACTTCCCTAGAGAGGGAACACTGAGCACTACTAGTTTGGGGGTGGTGTGGGAGTCAGTGGAGCAAAGCAGCGAGGCACAGAAGGGGTGCTGCGGTTGCGCTAGGCATGGGTGTAGAAAATGCGAACAGACAGTGGACATTTGGCTTGAGGAAGCTGGTAGAGGAAAAGAAAATTCTGTGAGAATTCATGGATAATTTATGAGCGCCTGTTAAGTTAGATTAAATTGAACTTATATGAAAAGTACATTTCAGATAAAACAATAAGGCATTGAGTATGATTAATAGGGATATGAAGATAAGGAATGTTTCATTAAGCAAATTGGGGAACAAATTTATATTTTAGTGGTAAAATAATGATTGAAATTATGTTTAATTGTGGTTTGACAACCATTGTTTGAACCTAAAGGGTCTATAATGGGGGGTAGTGAAAAGAATGGATTTACTATTCATCTTCGTTTATTATAAAATGAATTGAAACTGTAGTTTTGTAAAAAAACGAATGCGTGTATCCTGGTATTTACGATTGTAGACTATGTCTGTATTTAATATCTGAGGGTCCAGCTATGCAGGGAGTAGAGTGACAGAGTTTGCTTATTCAGCCCGGCGTCCGGATGTTAGATACTTGTTCTGTAATTTGTGTTGTTGATGGTAATACCAAATTAGTAAAATGTAAAGACAGCTATGTCCAAAGATTCTGGAAATCAGTAAGGTTGATTGACATTGAAATAAGATATTGTTTTATAAAAGGAAATTATGGGTCAGGGATAATTTCCCAGGACAAGTCTGACCAAAGTAATCAAATAATCAAAAAAATTTGTAAAAACGAAAAATAATATTTTGAGCACTTTAATGCAGCTTTTAAAAATGAATGTGCTGCCAATGATAATAATGAAGATTATGATTTGGCTATTGTGATTAAATCTGCCACTGGTGGACTGTAAAAGAATACAGAGAACTGCTTATCAGTGGCTCTGTGTGCATTCCTGAATGGGACACACACTGCTTCAAGTGTGTGCAATATGTTGGAGATGACAGAGAGTGCTTTGATTGTGGTCAGCAGGACCACTTAATGTGTAACTGTAAGAGCCCACCGAGAAAGGTGTTTTAAAATGTGATAGAGACACATTTCTGGTAATAATGTGGGTTTGAAAGTAAATCAGTTTAAATGACGACATTAACATTTTTTCATCTGAGAAATAAGAAATAAAAACAAGGTCGAAAGATTGAAGTCTTAAAGTGAGTCCTTTTGAAGAAAGGATCTATAATAGTAATTTTTAAAAGTGAATTTAATGAATACAGTTTGATGTAAAATGAATGACTCCAACAAATGTGTTGCAAAATATATCAAAGTAACTAAAAAGAATGATTATGTTGTAATTAAACATTTTAAGAAAGGGTTTAGATTATGTAGAGACACTAATCTTGTCAATGTTAATGTAATTGAG
Source organism: Hybognathus amarus (assembly GCA_030378365.1). Classification (NCBI taxonomy): domain Eukaryota; kingdom Metazoa; phylum Chordata; class Actinopteri; order Cypriniformes; family Leuciscidae; genus Hybognathus; species Hybognathus amarus. Next base: position 36,349 of record JAQIUQ010004118.1, read on the forward strand.
AACTTGACACTTAAAATTGAGATTGAGAAATATGGAAAGTTATTGAGGACTAGAATAATAATTTTATTTAAGAACAAATAAGCAGAAGCAGCACAGTATTAGCAGTTGCTGAATGCTGGATTAAACAAACAACTTGAGAAGTTGACCAGGAAAGAACTAGAAGCTGATGTTTTGCTTGCAAAAGATAGACAGTCTGTTATTGGCTGTAGTGAAACAGCTTGCTTATCTGATGTGTGCTGTGGCTGAAAAAACTGCCAGTGCAACAGACTCAATCTGAGTGAAAATTAGTAATGCCATAAATTCCCTGATGTGGGCAAAAGACTAATTTAAATAATATGTTTATTTGCAACCGTATGTAATTTCTGGCAAGGATGCCTTAAGTTGGAATAGAGTTAAACGATGAGATAAAGTTTGATGTTAGAAGTTTATAAGCGTGCAGTACTAATCCTGAATACCTCACAGTCTCTCTCATTCAATGTCAGCTAAAGCTGTTATCTGAGCCTGTGTCATTAGTGATAATAAGCTATTTGTATTAAAGCACAGTTTCAGTTGAAGATCATAGACACAGAGATGTTGAGAGAAATCAATGCCATTCAGAGGGCAATTGGTATTTTACATGTTTTAAAAGTAAAACTGAATTACTTTAAAGAAGTCTTTAAAATAATAATAGATGAAACGAATTGACACGTTTGACTAGGTTGTTGGTGAACCAGTAACTTCTTTGTCTGAAGATTTTAGTCCCCACCATGAGACGGGACGGGACGACGGCTCCACCTACAGATAAAGTACACTGAATGTACGGTTGTGATCTAAATCCGCTGAGTAGCTAGTAGCTGCTTTTTAAGATGGTTAATGGATCTAAGTGATTGAATACTGCTGTAATTAACCTGTCTCCCTGTGTTACAACTATTAGGCAATCCAAATGGCCCTGGTGACTCTCGAATGTTTTTCCTAAGCTCCAGAAAACAACAGATTTTGTTGAAGAAAACGGTTTTGGAAAAACAGCGGTTACCATGTGTGCACGAGTGGCTACTCAGAGACGGGTAAGACCTTCTTTGGCCAAATAGGAGGCAACCTAAGGCAGGGGGTCACGCAGACACTGGGCATCTCCTGATGGAGGTGTTTATGTGAGGTTGGAGGATGAGAGTGGATGGGTGTCTGCGAGGCCAACAGCATCCTGTATCGTTAGGGGGGATGGAGCTGTGAGGAGTCACGGCAGTCTGCCCCAGAAACGTAAGTCCCTCTATCCCACTCACCAGAAACCGCATTCACTCTATGGCTTGTTTCTCATTGTGACAAGCTCAATGTATGCCAGGGGACCACACCCTGATGGAGATTATAGATAAAGAGCTAACAGGAAGTGGGCTTTCTGGGTTCAGTCAGGGCCATGAAGTGATTCCCATTTGTTGTTGTGGAGACAGTAACAAAACTTTTGGATGTTGGTCGCCTTATGGGCAAGGAAAATTATAGTGTTGATTCAGAACTAATATCATATGTCGAGCATAATTTTGACTCCTAAAGGTCGTTAGACATGGTGGTGACTAAAGATGAAGACAGCTTTTGGAGATGTAAGAAAAGTCTGGATAACAAAGGTGAATGGTCAAAGGGTATTGTAATGAATTTAAATGTTGTCTAAGTTACAGTCTTAGAAGGCTGTTGAAAAGATTATTTTGTTATAGTGAGAGAGACTTGAGTGGAGGAAGGGATGGTAGCTGTGTCTGTCTTTCTGTTATTGGCCTGGTAAAGCAAGCTGAAGCAGAATAATGATAACGAACCAAAACAAACCAGCTGACCTTTTTAAATTCAACGGAATAATGAACAGACAGGCTTTGAAACTGGTTTAGAAACCATGTAAAATTAGGTAAGAGTTTCAAGAAAATGTGAAGTTTAAAATCTTATTCGAAAGATTTGAATATGAAAAAATTAGCAGTTCATAGTCAGGTATGAGTGTGTGTGTTTGATAGTGAAAGCATTGTATGTTTTTGTGAGTGTTTTATCATCACAGATGGGTTAAGGGCCTTAAGGCAAATGACAAACTTTAAAGAAGCTGGTCATTCTGGTGAAAAGACAATACAGAACATGAGATGAGCTTTAAGTTGATTGGTCATCAAGCCCTGTGTAGTAGTAATAGTTTTGTCATTCATGATGTAGATTTGATGATCAGTTTAAGTTGTAAATTGGAATTGTGAATTCGTTGATGGCCATCTGTCAGGGGTTGAAATAAACGAAAAGGGTGTAGATTTGACAGCAACGACAAAGAAAAATTGGCTAAGTTAATATTGGAATTATTAAGAAAGTCCTTAACAATTATGAACAAAGGGGGAATGTTTGACTGACATAGACTAAGTCTGTACAGCACGACCTGACCTGATAGAAACAATTGATGACTTTGGAAATGTTTGTAGATGACTGACGTAAGAGACCAAACAACAGGCCTGAAAAGCAGGATTTGCTGTGAGACTCAGGGCCGTTGCCCTTCAACAACTTCGATAAGAAGATGAGATTGGGCCTTTAAGTGTAGAATGCAATATTTGTGTTTCAGAAAAAGATGTTTGGGGGTAAAACTGGCTGAAGGATGCTGTTTGGGTTAGTGTTGATTGGCAAATCAGATTAATTTAAATTGATGCACGAGCAAGGTCATGCATCAAAAGGGGGACGGTAACAATTGCCAAATATGGTTTACTGAGGGGCTCAAATTTGCTGAAAGCCATTGCACAGGTGGGGCAATGTTGCTGTCTGTAAGTGGGCTGCACACGCTGATAACACAATTGCAGGACTGTTTCAACAGGAGACGCCAGGGCAGATGCAGCAGCGAAGGCCATGGCAGGACAGCAGACAAAAGAAACTACGTGTACTTCACTATCTGAAAAATAACCTCGACATTTGTTTTTCTCTACAGATCATGCAGACTTTTGAGACATGAGCAGAATGTCTAATAAAATAATGGCTATGGATGAATTTGGCTAAACTACCCTGGCCTGGGTTATTAGTGTGACGGAACGGTGTCGCACCTGCGCAGCGCATAACTAAGATTTTCCTTTTACAGAATGTGGGGATGGATTGCAGCAAACAGAACTGATTCTGTTCCAAATGTATAAACAGTGTGGTGTGGACATGAGCAATGTGAGTTGAATGTTTTCCAGGGGAAAAGGACCCTGAATGCTATTAAGTCCAAGAAATGATCCAGTGATAATGTTTCAGGTTGTTGATTCCACAGGTCACATTAAAAGCCGGAAGACCGGCCAGACAAGCAGATGAGTTAATAGGTGTTGTCACTAACAAAAGTAGTTAAGGTCTCCATTCACAGGTGGAAGCAGGCAAGAAGTGGTTTACTCCAGTGGGGGTGCGGTCGTGATTTAAGGGAAAACCTTGTAAGGATCAGAAAATGGTTGGAGAGCATGACACCTGGGTCCAAGTCTCTCACCTTAAGACAACACCAACAGGCCTCACCCATCCAATAGAGCATAAAGTGGGGGATAAAAGGATGTGCTAGTAACGTACCTCCCTTTCCACCGACGTGGGAGAAGACCATTGCAACGGCACGCAAAGTGTCACCCTGGTGAACACGGAACGTCCATGGGGCGAACAAGATGATCAACACACCTGGAGGAACCGACTGCCAACTGATGGTTCAAGTTTAACAGGAGAATCTGTTTTTGTGATGATTTTGATGATATTGTTTGAATCAAACTAAGTATTGATTTGATTGGTGCAAATATAGGAAATCTATTGATTGATGTGTCTATACTAGAGAGTTAGAGTTAATTTTGAACAACTAATTTGGTTACAGGAATGGATAAAATTATAAGACTACTCTGGTTAGATTTTTTTAATAGGGCATTCAATAGAGCTTACTAAATTGAATAAAATATGGAGATTAATGGGAGAAACTCAATGGTAGAAGTTAGGATTGTGTGCTGTTATCCAGCTTTAATGAATGTGGGAACATCTGTGTATTTGCCAAACAAATTGCCAAAGGGGGGAGATAGACAGAAAAGTTGAGATTTTTCCTGGGGCATTACCAAAATATTATGCAGGGTATACACTATCTGATCCTTGGACGACACCTGGTGTAAACATTGGGTTGTCACTGTTTGTGGGGGTGGGTGCTGCGGTAGCAATTAATAAGATCAATGGGCTAGCATGGACTGTTTTAGCAATGGCTAATCACACTGAAAATATTTTGACCATGGTAAATGATGAAATGAAGAAACTGAGGGATGCAGTCATTCAAAATAGACTAGTTCTTGACATGTTAACAGCAGAGAAAGGGGGTGTGTGTAAGATGCTGGGAATGTCTTGTTGTTTCAATATTCCAGATTACAGCGACAACATCACTAACTTGATTGAGCACATGAGACAGGCAGTAAAAGAGCCTGAACATGCTAATGGGGCATGGGTTGGGTGGTTTATGTCGATGTGGGGAGGATGGGTGTACTGGATACTTCAAACAATACTGCCAATTGCAGCAATAGCACTGATGATATTGATTTGTCTACCATGTATCATGAGATTCATTTCCAGCTCAGTACAGAGACTGGTTAAAGCAGGGACATCTGCAACAATGATGACATTGACAGTCTATCCGAATTGTGTCAACAAGAAAATTGATGACGATGACACTCAGTAGCGGAAGCTACAGTGAAATGGCTTAAATTTATGAATGTATGATCTCATCCCTATCTTCTGGGTGATTAAGAAATAAGGGTTTGGTTCATTATATTTGCTGTGTTTGAAGTGATGATTATGTTTGAAATGATGAAGTTGAATTTTTCTTGCTAATCTATAACCTTTATCTCATTCATGACGAGGTGACTGCGGGTCTGATTTTTATCAGGAGTGCAATAACAGTGATTATTCATTTAGCCCGGCTTCGGATGAATTGCTTTACTTGCTTGCTAATTATTCGGGGGGCTATCCCCACAAAAACAGCCTTAGCTTTTCTTTTCAAAACACTGTTTTTTTCGCAAATGTTTAAGAAGAGTGATCATTTATATGAAAATCAGAGATGAAGAGTATAAATGTGATGTTATGACTTAAAATTTTCTTTGAAATGTTTTATTATTATGATTTTGAGAATATGAATGATAAAAAGGAGGGACTGTTGTGGAAACATTTTAATTTGCTTAATCCTACAGTAATTATTAGTAATTAAACATTAGATACTGATCAGTAGATGATTATTAGAATGGGTTTGTGTTGAGCAAGATGCATGAGTACTAGATGAGTACTTATTAGAATGGGTTTGAGTATAAAAGCTGTGTGGTGGGGGCAGTCCTGTGTGTCACTCTCACCACAGGCTTCTCTGTGTTTAGACTGGGACCTTCTTGCAAGAATAAAGTACTTATCTTATTTCATTAATTTGACTCTGAGTGTCTCTTACGCAGTGATGATGTTTGAAAGGATTTTTGCCACAACACACCCTACACAGGCAGCTGCTTTATTGCACTGTAAAATCAGAAAATAATTTACTTAAAAAAGCATGCAAACTGATTGTTTTAAAAAAAACTAAGTAAAGTTAAAAAGGAATAGTATGTTGTACTGAAAAAATCTTAGTTATACAAGAGTTCTAGTAACTAAAAAATAACTGTAGAGTGTACTTGATCAGTTTCTTTCAAATTACTTTGGATTAAGTAGAGCTATCATTGCCATTGTTGTGTTTTGCATGCTGCATGTTGAAGTCTGTGTGAGACTCAAGCATGGTCAACTACAAGTTATTGTCACTAATATAGAGTATACCAATCCAATTAAAAGTTAAGTAATTGGAGTGTTAATCAATTAAATAAGTGTTATCAATAAAAATGTAAAACATCCTTATTTGACATGATATAGACTAGTTAGTTATTTAGTTAGAAGTTAGGACACTTTTTTAAAGCAACCTATTTATTATATTTTACTTCATTTGAAATAAAAAAACCCTGTGATTTCTTGTTGCATTGCTGCATCAAGAGAATTACAATACTATCAATGAAGTTCCAAGTGCCCAACCAAAGGAAACACAATCGGAAACATTTTAGGAAAATCAACATCAATTTATGAAGTCAGTTTATGTGATGTTCTCTCTCAAATTTCTCGGCTGTGTTGACAATTAAACATTCAAGATGATTTTGGGAAATTAGTGAATTCAACTGAAAAATAACTGCAGACGTGAAATTAGTAAAAAGTATACTAAGAATTGTCCGGCCTCAAAAACATTTTTTTCCTTGAAAAAATGGCACTGAAATCAATTAATTTATCTGAACTTGGGTTGAATAGTGCGTGAATAGAATGTGAATAGTACAGATTACACAATTTTTACTATTAAATTAAGACATTAATTATAGATAACCATAGTGTTAGTAAGAACAACTGATACAATTGAAAAAAAAAACCATAAAAACTTGTATTTCTTTATTGCCATACATTCAATCAGAGTAAACTTTTTTTTCTGTTTTAGATCAATAATTTTTAACATATTTTCTGTATTTGTTAAATGTCAGAATTGAGCAAGGGATAATTTTTATGATTTTTTTTATCACTTTCATCAAAATCAGAGGTATACATACACTTCCTTAGTATTTGGTAGAATTGCCCCAAAACTTTTGCTTGGACCAAACTTTTTGTGTATCCTTCCACAAGCTTTCTACAATAGTTTGCTGGAATTTTGTCTCACTCCTCTTGGCAGAACTGGGTCTAGTTTGTAGGCCTTCTTGCTCGCACTCGCCTTTTCAGTGCCACCCCCAAATGTCTATGGGATTGAGATCATGGCTTTGTAATGGCCACTCCAATACCTTGATTTTATTGCCCTTAAGCCACTTTATAACTAATTTGGAGGTATGCTTGGGGTCATTGTCCATTGGGAAGACCCATTTGCACCCAAGCTTTGACTTCCTGGCTAATGTCTTTAGATGTTTGTCACAGGCAAGGGTCGCTAGCCGCCTCTCCTAAATTGCAAATTAGCCTGAGGAACAATCTGTATTACCTCAATGATGTCAGGACAAAGAATAAATTCAAAATGATATTAATTATTAAAAGAGTCTTTAAAGTGAGCAATTTCTCCCAGGAGAATTACACCAACAGTTCCTCATTCTCTCCAGCAGGGGCTCAGACAGTCAGGAGGCTAGCGTCAGCGAGCAGTTCTCGTTCTCTCCAGCAGAGGCTCACACAGCAGAAGGTCAGCGTTAGCACAGCAGCTTCTTGTCCTCTCCAGCAGAGGCTTACACAGCAGAAGGTCAGCGTCAGCACAGCTGCTTCTTGTTCTCTCCAGAAGAGGCTCGGACAGTAGAAGGATAGCATCAGCACAGCAGATTCTTGTCCTCTCCAGCAGAGGCTTCGGACAGGCAGGAGGCTAGGGTCAGCACAGCAATTTCTCGTTCTCTCCAGCAGAGGCTCATTCAGCAGAAGGATAGCGTCAGCACAGGCAGCTTCTTGTTCTCTCCAGCAGAGGCTCAGACAGTAGGAGTCCAGCATCAGAGCAGCAGTTTCTCGTTCTCGCCAGCAGAGGCCCGGACAGCAGAAGGATAGTGCCAGCACAGCAGCTTCTCATTCTCTCCAGCAGAGGCCCGGGACAGCAGAAGGATACCGTCAGCACAGCTGCATTACGCTCTAGGAGTCCCAAGCCTGAGAGCGCCCAGTGCCCACGAGAGTTGGTTCAGGGGCTTAGCAATTTTTGAGAAGTCCTTAATAAAACACCTGTAACATCCCACAAAACCCAGGAAAGACCTCACTGGCCGAAACAGTCTTGGGAGGTTCCCCTCTTGCACTGCTGACACTTTCTCTGGATTGGGGGAAATACCTTGCAGAGCTTAACACCAGTGGCCCAGAAACTGTACTTCCTTCCGGAACAGTTGACACTTGTCCGGTTGTAACTTCAAACCATAGTTCTCCATGGCCTGGAGCACTTGTTCCAGATGATAGAAAAAAAGAGGTAATGTCTGGGGAGAAAACAATAACATCATCCCAAGTATACCATCGTAGAATCAACCAACTGCCCAGACACCGTTGCATCGACCGCTGGAAGGTTGCTGGGGCATTGCAAAGGCCAAAAGGCATCCTGTCCCACTCAAAAAGCCCACAAGGGGTGGTGAAGGCGGTTTTCTTTCGATCCACCTCTTCCACTTAGACCTGCCGGTACCCACTGGCCAGGTCCAAAGTAAAATACCAAGCAGCCTCTGTCAAACTAGTGAGGAGAGTCTTCTATTCACGGCAGAGGGAAAGCATCTTTCTTGGTCACACTGTTCAGCATCCGATAACCGACACAAAGTCTCCAGGCCTCTGTCTTCTTCTGTACCAATACTATCAGAAACTGCCCAGGGACTGCTACTCTCGTGAATGATGCCTCCGGTCTAACATCCCCCTCAACATAGTATGGACCTCCGGAATAGAGTGTAGGTGGCACTGGATGATACCTTCACGGTTTCATCCAGTGCTGCATCGCACCGTGGATTAGCATTCCACACCCTCACAGAGACTCGACCCTGGTGGACTACAGTAAGACCTTGTGCAACCTCAACAGTCTGGCATTCCCAGTGAGGCTTCCACGAGGACCCAATTATCTGGCCTATAAGGAAGAGCTGGCAACCTGACCCAGACAATGCCCACACTCCGCGCAGGGATGGAAAGCGCATCTCAGCAGGCCACCCGGCCAGTGTCTTGGCAGCCTGGATCCTACGGCAGTCTGCAATGATACTTTCCCACTCCCGTCTCCCTGTAGACTGGGGGCGCCTGGGCTGGTTGGATCCTAAACAGCTCTTTCCACCAGTCTGAAATGACATTTATGCCCAGAGGGCTTGGAGGACACCCAGACAGTGATCACTAGGGGTGGGCAAAAGGGGATGGTCAATCGAAAGCAGTGCCAGCCACAGTGGTCGGTAAACCTAAAAGCCCCCTTGGGAACCACGTCGGGGACCACACTGACAGCTAATGTTCCCCAGCTCCCCACAGCTGTTACAGATTGGTCGACCCTTGTCATCCCACTGGAACCTCGAACTGGTTGACTGACCGGGGAGATGTCCTAGCAAGGGAATACCACTAGGTCGAAGTCTTAGAAATTTTTGTCATCTGCTCCTTTACATCCTTCGTAATCTCTGCATGTAGTTTATGCTTCCAGTCGATCACAGAAGAAGGAGGAGGAGCACAGGCACCACTGGCAGCCATACAAGTGGACTGATCAGATGTCTCAGATTGGTCCAGTTCTAAGGCCAGGGCCTCTTGTCAAAGATGTTCAAAAGACAGGTGTAGGTTCAGCGGCGGAGCTGGAGCCGTCAGGATCTGGCCGTAGGATCTGGCGTTTAGGCCCCTCACGGAGTCCCATAAGAAATTGGTCTCACAACAAGGTGTCCACATCTCCCAGGCCTCATCACATTTTCCCTTTAGCTGGGCGTCACCATAAAGCCTGGTCAAGTAAATGAACACAGCTTTTGAGTTGTTTCGTTCAATCTCCTGATGCTGCTTGGATGTCTCTCGTCACTCTCGAGTGAGCCCATGACAAACAGCAATTTCTGCTGCTCATTCAGTCCTTACAAGCTCTGACCTGGATCCTCTGAACCTTTGCGCCCATGGGGCACCCATAAAGACCGGCATAACTTGGGGACATGCTGCTGGTGCCTCGATCGTCCGATATTTGAAGGCCTAAGGTTGCTCAAACCCAGGGCAGAGTCCTGCCGAATGCCCAGACGCAGCGGGCGCTAGCCGCCTCTCCTAAATTGCAAACCAAACTGAGGAGCAAGCCGTATTCCCTCAAAGACGTCAGGACAAAGAATAAATTAAAAAATGTTTTATGTTTATTAATATATTATTAAAAGAGTCTTTAAAGTGGGCAATTTCTCCAGGAGAATTAGACCAACAGTTCCTTACTCCAGCTGAGGCTCAGACAGCAGAAGGATAGTGTCAGCACAGCACTGCTTATATCTCAGAGTTAGATCAAATTATCAACATAACAAACCCGGGTCACTGGAGGCGATTTATCTGGAACTGTAAATGTTAGACCAGTACTGGACTCATTTTACTGTGGATAATGACACTGTCTTACCAGTTTCAGCTAGCATCTTCACAAGGTCTTTAGCTGTTGTCCTGGGATTGATTTGCACATTCGCACCAAAAAACTTTCCTCTCTGGGACCTCAGAATCCGTTCTTCCTGAGCGGTATGATGGTTGCCCATTCCCATGTTTTTTTTATACGTGCACATTATTGTCTGAACAGATGAATGTGGGACCTTCAGGCATGGATAAATTGCACCTAAGGACGAGCCACACTTGTAGCGGTTCAAAATTATTTCCTGATGTGTTGGTTGACTTCTCTTGATTTTCCCACAATGTCAAAGAAAGAGGCTCTGTGTTTGAGGTGTGCCTTATTGACCAGATTAACTCAAATGGAATAAATTAACCTACCAGAAGCTTCTTAAGTGCAGGAATGGAATCATCTGGAGTTTTCTTAAAGTTTGTGCATACTTCTGACTTTGATGAAAGTGATAAAAAAAATACATAAAAATGATCCCTCACTTGATTCTGACATTTAACAAATGCAAAAAATACATTAGTATTTATTGATTTAAAACAGAAAAAGTTTACTCTGACTTAATCTATGACAATAAAGAATTAAACTTTTTAGTTTTTTTCTGAAGTTGTATGTAAATACCTGGTTTCAACTGTAGATGTTAGTGTGTCTAAAGCATCATCATCCTAACTGAAATGGAATGTCATCCTATAGGTTAATTATGTAATATAAAAAAAACATAGAAAACAAAAAAATTAGGTAAAATAACCTTTTTTGAATTAAAAAAAGTAGTAGTATTTAACTATTTAAATATTACTGGATAAATAAGGACTAATCAAGAAAATGATGGTACTACTGATTACATTTAAAAAACAACAACATTTTAAAATTTTTTAAATAATTTTTATTTTTTAAATAACAGCTAAAACTTCGATCACATTACTGTACCTTGAAGCTGGTATAATGCTGTATAATTCTGTTCTTGGACGATCAATGCTTCCAGTCAAATTTATTTGTTATGTGGCTCTGTCCAGCAATGTAGTGCACACTGACCTAGAAGAGCAATGACCTTTATGTCATAATCATCCCTGGTGTTCAAACAGGCTGAACAGCTAAACAATCAATGCTCCTGTCAGATCAACACCCACATAAAACTTTCTTTCCACGTGTACATTTAGCTACTGAATAAAAAGTAAAAAATGTCATTACAATTTTTATCTCACAATTTAGATTTTTTACAGAAAATTGCATGATATAAACTTACAATTACAAGTTATAACGACAGAATTGAGAGATTCAAACTCCAATTATGAGATATAAAGTCAAAACTGTGAGATAAAAATTAGTAATTGTAATCTCATTATTTTTTTTCCCTCAGAAATGTACTTTATAACTCGTGATTGGGAGTTTATGTCTCACAATTCTGAAAAAAAGTCAGAATTGCGTTAACTCACAAAAGCAAGAACAAAAATCAGAATTGTGATTATATCACAACATTTATGCAATATCTCGCAGTTTGGACTTTATTTTTCACAATTGCTACTTTTTGTCCCGCAATTCTGACTTTATAACTCGCGATGGGAAAATTTTGAGAAAATATTCAGAATTGTAAGATGTAAATTTGCAATTGTGTGGAAAAATATCAGAATTGTGAGATAAAATTATTATTATTATTATTAAAACAAGCTTCCTAATAAAGTCAGTGAAATGCAGAATTCACCACAAAAGCTCCAGGACTGGAAGTGTCTGTCACTTTACTGCCAGTGCAAAGCTTATAATATCAAATTGTGGTGTTTAATCAGGTGTTTAATTTGTAAATAGTTTTATTCTCTTTAGGGCATATTTACACAAGTAATGTTATGCTGAAAGCGGGTTGTTTTATCATAAAGATAGCAGTTTTGTGAAATTAATACAATCATTTTCTATTTATGTAACTGGTAAACCTCATGTTTTTATTTATTTGTCTTTATATAAACATTTTTGTTTTGTTTCTTTCCCAAAATTGTATAGCAGTTAAGTTGTAAATCCATGTTAATAATCACTGACAAAATCTGTGATTTAAGCTCATGTCTTTATACCACAATGCAACTTAAATCTCTCAATATATCTCTTTCCTTTCATGATTTTTTCATAGTGGACATCAAAATAAAAAAAATATGTGGAAAATATTTAGAAACTGCAGATGGTGTTCTACAGAATATTAATATCCATTGGTTCATGTAGATTTTTCAAATATGGACAAAATACATATAAATTATTTGGAAAAAAAAGAAACATGTACTTTTAAAAGGGTTAATGCTTACCTTCATGTTAGAGTCCATTGTACAGTACAATAGGATCCTGCTCATGATTCTGTGGATGTGCACATCTGAATCCGACAAACAAACTGACACTGAGTAGATATTAACCTGTTCCGAGACCAGCCTTTCAGAGAGAGAGAAAGAGAGAGAGAGAGAGAGAGAGAATCTGTGTGTGTGTGGGTGGGTGTGTGTATTGAAGAGAGCATTGTAGTCTGAATAAAGATAATGTATGACTGATGTTTGTTCATCACAGATGTGTTTGTGCATGATTAAATTGTCCATTCAGCATGTTCTTCTCAAGAAAGATTGGACAGCGTGAACCACGCCTTTATCCCAAGAGCTTTCACATGACCTTAAAACTGCATTACCGAGAGGCACAAAGCTGGAAAAGGCTACCAAAGCTGCTAAAAACCTGGGTGTTCATGAATCGAATGGTAAGGTACATACAGTATGTTCTCTGTAGAGATCTTGTTGGCAAAAATATACAACAATTTGTTGAAAGGGAAAAAGGGCAGTTCAAACCGAAACCAAAGCCACTTCCCAGATGTGGAGAGGCTTCATGTGAATGAGCTTCATAGTTTATGGCTGCTTTGCTGCCTCAGGATCGACGACACTTTGCATTTAGACGGAAGAACAATGTAAATTATTTTAGGCTGACTTTAAACCAATTCGGATGCTGTGGTAAACCTAAAAATCACAGAAATATTTATGTTCCAAGTGACCTTTATTTATATTATGACCTTTATGTCATCCAAGATGTTCATGTCTTTCTTCAGTAGAAAAGAAATTAAGGTTTTTGACAAAAACATTCCAGGATTTTCTCTATATCTCTGGACTTCAATGGGAACCAAACAGGTTCAAGGTCCTAAAGACAGTTTCAGTGCAAACTGTTCAAAGGGCTTTGAGCGACACCAGACGGTGAATAAGGGTCTTATGAGGCGAAACGATCATTCATTAATAAATAGATAACAAAGTTTAAGATTTATAAGCTAAATGCTCGCCTTGCTCTGTTCTGTGATGCGTGTTCGAACTCGTTCATCAAAATTAACTAATCTTTTTTTCGAGATACATTTGGTTCATTCGACGAACGAAATGAATGAGCTGACCCTGGAAAAGATTTGCTAATTTTGATAAACGAGTTTTAACAGGAGAGTCACGACGCGCATCACAGAACAAGCAGCGGCGAGCATTTTATAAAACTTTAAACTTTGTTATTTATTTATTAAATGAGCGGTCGATTTGCGTTTGATAAGACCCTTATTGGTCGGACTAGGTGTTGATATTTTGAGCTTCTTTTGCACTGAAACTGTCTTTCGAACCTTGAACCATTTGGACCCATTGAAGTCCATTATATGGAGAAAAATCCTGGAATGTTTTCATCAAAGCCTTAATTTCTTGGAACTAAGAAAGAAAGACTAGTGGACATCTTGGATGACATGGGGGAGAGTAAATTATCAACAATAGTTGTTAAAAGTGAACTAATAATTAGTTATTCATATAAGGGCCGTTTACACAACAATGTGCAAGACTGTCCATAAATGCTCTTGCCGATTATTTTTCCGGCGGGCACCGTAAGGTCTTTGATCAAGATGACCTATGCTTCATGTTGTGGATACAGGGAGAACACACAAACTCAAACTGGCTGCGGGCCGGACTGGAACCGCTGTGAGGAGGCAGTGCTACCCACTCAGACACTGTGTTTTACATCATTAACAAGGAGTCAGTGATGTCCTGTGCTGCGGTTTTCATTTTCTGTCCAACTGTGACTTTTCTGAATAACTGGGACCAGCTTATGCACAACATTCCTTTTAAGAGCCATAGTAGGATTTGTCAGAAGATTACATCATGCAGCTCTAGGAGGATTACTTCAATGTGGCACTAGTCAGAAATGTATAATTTATGGATATGATGTAGTGTGGGGGGGAAATAATCCTCATAACTTTAGTTATAAATTTATTTTGCGTGGGGATAATAATAATTAAAAAAATAATTAAAAAAAGTAAATTCAATCATTTAAAATAAGACTGTGGACATAAAAGCAGTTCATAGGATGATAAGAATATTTTTGCAGAATTTTTTGTGATTTTCAGAAAATTATGATCATTAACATTGGGTAAGTGAAATGAAATAATGTATGAGCATGATTTATGAGTTTAATTTGACATTTTAATATTGTGATTTTTGCAACATTATTATTTTTTTTATTTGTGATAAACATAAATTTAATGAATTGATCAGATTATTTGTCTTTATAGTTGAGGCTTGTAAATTTTCATGCAAAGCCAACAAAAAAAATGCTTTGTGTTTATTGAACTGCTTGAAGAGAGATAACAGTCCATAAAGGGCTGATCCAAACACCAGCCAGCTGCTATGGATTTTTTCCTTGCCTCTGGAGTGATTCGAGGTTACATGGCACAAAGTACACCTTGTATCCACTTTGCCTTTTCGATCTCTCGGGGATAGCTCTAGCATTCCCAAGTATTTTTTATAAAAAAAATCTATTCTATCTTTTGGCCAATAACAGCAACAAAACCAAGTTATGGATAATTAACTGCATAATGTTTTATGTAATATTACAATATTTTTTCTTAGTATATTAATAATGTTAATATATTATATAACTTTATATTATATGAAAAATATTTCGAAAATTCAATAAAGATAGGAAACGATCTTGAATTTCATTTCTATCTAGTGAAGTTGGTCACGAGACGGACTGGTGAGTCCCTGGTTGCCCACTCTTTTGCCATTCCATCAAGGACTGCATTGCCCATAATCCATTGCGCAGACTACGTCTTCCATGATTATTTTCAGCTCTGTCTCATTAGCCTCATTAGCCGCTCATTGCTAAGAACTTGTGTGTATCTTGTCTCTCCCCATGTCCTCTAGTGATGTGAACTTTGGATAATTAACAAATCTTTTTTCAAATCATTTATTTCATTCAAATGACTTTAAATGTTATACTTTTAACAGCCAAATTCCCTGAACACGTCCACCTACGCAATCTTGGAAATTAAGAAATCAATATAATGCAGTCAACATAAATAATGACTTTACTTTTCAGAGTCTTCGTTCATTTGTGACGTGACAGACACATTCAATGGGTCGTTGATGAATGAGCCATCACTAGTGTCCTGGTTCTTTTGATTTTCTGCCTGTTCCCCTGGATTCCTCTGTTTGCCCCAACCCTTAACTCAGTGATTGTTTGTTTGTGTATGACCTTTTGCCTGGATGTGGATTACAATTGTGGATAACCCTTTTGATAAATACTGTGTTTGGATCCTTGACCTTCGTGTCCCAGAGCAGTTCATGACAGACTAACACAAGCTAACATGGGAATGCTAACCAGCTAAACCTTCATCTCTCTTCAGAATAGTGACTAGGAAACGTTCCGAAAGATTGGATAATTAATTGATTAATTCTCACTTTGGCAAAGATATTAATTTATAAAGATTGTAAGAGACATCTCTGGAATCACATCTTTTGCACCAGATTCCAGACATCACAATATTGTCACCCACACACACCACCCCACACCCCTGTCAACAATCCAGTCACCGATATATATCTCCCTGAAATTAATTCTTGCAGGTTGGGATGTCTGAGATTTTGGTTAATGAAGTAAATAATTAATAGAATAGCAATTTCCAAAAAATGGTTAACAGTTCCTCCAGTGCGCTCATAAGGCAAATCCTGTTTGCTTTGTCCATGTCCTCTGTGACCGCTGCAGTTTTCCAGAGGTGCTTGTGTATTTGGGGCTGCACGATTTGGGGAAAATGTCATATTGCGATTGCAATATGTGATTGCAATATAATAAACAAATGGTTTCATGAGTCAACTTGCTTGGTCCTCAAGTAAAATGCACACACAGATTAGTGATAATGCTGAAATGTGTATTTCTCAACTCAAACTAGAAACAACAACTAAATGCACTGTTTTCAAATTAAAATAATTAATATTTTTTACAAAAATAAATGACATCATTACTGCAAAATTGTTATTTGTCTCAATAGTACAATGACAATGACAATTTATTTGTATAGCACTATTAAAAACAACAGCTGTTGACCAATGTGCTTTCCACATAGACTCACACATCAATGAGGAAAAAATAAGCACATATAAAATACAAATAAGAGCAGTAAAGACCTTGCAGGCTTTTGTTCTATTAATAATTCTGATAGATACATTGGTGCTAATCCATTCAAAGACTTATAAACTAAAAGTAATATTTTGAATTCAACTCTGTAAGTTTACAGATTTTGGTAGCTCAGATGGGCAAAAAAATAATGATTTCAGTTTTCTTTTCGTTAAAAATTAAAAACATTTTAAGGAAACCCATACCTTTACCTCCTCTAGGCATGCTGTAAGAGACGTTAGGCTTAAAGATTCTCGTTTCACGGGCAAAAAAAAAACCTGTGTGTCGTCTGTGTAGCAGTGAAATGACAGACCGTGTTCTTTAAACACGGTCTCTAACGCTCTGAACGTCGCCCTTGACCTACTTCACATTCTCTGCTACTTCCCATTAATCAAGAAATCACAGAGTTAGAATGAAAAAATGTTAAAAATTTGTATAAAACATGGTCATCCTAAGGCGCCCCTCAGCCACACGTTTAATTACTTAATTACTGATTATTAGATTGAATTGATGATTATTGTCGCTCTTTTCCGGGGGGTTGTGTTACGTTGGGCAAGTGCTCAGCTGCGGTCGCGTCTATCGGAAATGAAGCGGTATAAATCAACCCTCTGTTCCACAGGGACGAACACAGAGAAAGCAACAAAATAAAAAGAAAGTCCAGTATAAAGGTAAGCCTTTCTCATCTCAGCCATTAAAGTGTCAAACGCAATAAATCAGGCGTAGCAGCCTACTTGAGATTCCCGGTGACCGACGTGCTTTTTGGGCCAGAGACATCTCATAGCCTACTTTTATTTATTTTTTGTCTTAACGGCCCATAAAACTCGGTACATCGGTAGCCCGTTCGTTTTGTTTTGCTTTAATTGCCGACGTTGAGTTGCTTCCAAGTCTATAGGCCTAGCTTCCCAGATAGCAAACTGACATTGAATCAACGTGGAAACATGACATCGAAACAACGATTTGATCTGACATTGTTTTGCTCATCGAATTAACGATGAACCAACGTCAGACGCAGTCATTCTTCAAATCTAACAGAAAATCAACTTTAATTCAACGTTGTTTGCAACGTTATGAAAGCAAACCAATTTTCAATTTTCATTTAGCTTTGAAGAAATGCCGCTGTCTGACGATTCATTCAGCAATTTGATTCGAATGAGCAAACAATGCCAGATGACGTTGTTTTGAATGTCACCGAGAGGCAGTCGTTTTGCCACGTCTGATTCAATGTTCAGTTTGCTGTATGAGTTACTTACAAGTATAGAAATTTGTACAAAACTAATTATGAACGTTTTCGTTTATTTTTCATTGCATTTGTTTTACAATATAGCCTATTATGTTGAAGTGTAGCCTAATGTAAACTGACACTGTAACTAAAAGAAGGTTGAATTTTTCTCTTTGTTCAATTTGCACACTGAATTGCACCAGATTGGTGAATTTAACATTTAAATTTGATTTAAAAATGAATTAAACATTAAAATGCACAACAGTTCGGACTCCAAAACCCCCTTAGTTGTAGCAGCCAGGTAACAATTGTAATTTATCTACAAGTTACATTACACAGGATAAAACAATGCAGCTATGTCAGGATGATAGAAATATCCTTGAGCGTTATTTGTAGCATTTGTATGAACAATTTATTACAGATCCTTCAACTTGTTGAAGTTTAGAAGTGATTATAAGAGTATTTTTGTTTAGTTTAATTAATACTCATCATCAGTTTCGGGCATATTACTAAAAAAAATAACTAGTTACTTCTCACAAATTCTCAGAGAGTTAGTAACTGAATTAAATCATTATAAAAGTAACTAATTACCAGGGAAAGTAGGCTACCTATTGTGTTAATTTAAAATAGGCCTAACTTGGATGCACCCAATATTAAATATGTTAAATTAATTAAATGGATTGGACACATATAGAATAAATTATTATTATAAAACATTGTACACTTATCTACACTATTGTAATGTTGCTGTATAGGGACAATGTGGGTGACACCAATAAAATGCAATATATTATTTTAAAAATTCTCATTACTATAGTTGAACAATATATAACATACATACTGTACATAATACACAATTTTAGGTTTAGAATTATTAATATTTGATATTGCACAGACCACAACTGGCCAACAAATAATTTGAAAAAAGTACACTCCATAGTGTAGGTGTGCTGTGTTCGAATGAACATTTCGCCCATCTTAACTGAAAAGCTCCTATTTGTTAAAAATGATATTAACCATTTCAAAGCTGTACCTCTTCCTACACAGTCCTTGAGACAGTCAATTAGGATACGTGTGATTAATAGTATCAAACACTGCTGTTAAATCAAGAAGAAAAGGTACTGAAAAATCATCAGAGTCGCAAGTAATTGAAATATCATTAAGAACTTCTGACCAATGCAGTCTCTGTGAAGTGACATTTTCGAAGCGAGACTGAAATATTTCAAATAATGAGTTCTCGGCTAAATGAATAAGAATAATTTTTCGAGAAATTTACAAACGAAATGGCAAATTAGAAATTGGCCTAAAATTTTCCACAACAGATGGATCCAGGTTAGATTTTTTAATCATTGGACGGATCACTGCATGCTTTAAGCAGTCAGGCATAATGCCAGATTCTAGACTGCGATTTATTATAATCAAAAAATATGGAGCCATGTCTGTTTGGATAAAAAAGGAGGAAGACTATCCAATGGTGAGCCAGAAGGTTTCAGCTGCGTTGCTATTTCTAACAATTCTGCCTCAGTAACTGAGTTAAACTCACAAAATGACACAGCATCAGTTTCATTTAAGAAATGGTTATTAGGATTAAGAAAAATTGAAGAGGATGTGCAAGTTATACTCTGTCTAAGATCTCTTATTTTGTTTTCAAAGAAGAATAGAAACTCATCACATGATGGGGATGCAACCCCCGGAGATGGATTTAAAGTAACATTTAAAATATTAAAAAGTGTCTTTGGTCTGGAGCAGTTTTTGTTAATAATGTTTGATAAATGTCGACATTTGGTTTTCTTTACTTCCTTCTGGTAGCTGTGCAGAGCATCCTTTAAAATCTCAAATGACACCTGAAGCCTGTCCTTTTTCCACTTTCATTCCGCTCTTCTGCAACAGCGTCTAAGGCAACGAATGGAATCATCAATCCAAGGTTCATGATGGGATTTTTGTCGCGGTGATCTTAAAGGTGCCACGGCATTCAAGACATCAGAACAGGTGGATTTAAATCTGGAGAGAAGTGCTTCAGCGCTCATCTCACGTCAAATTCGTCAAGTGGTGGCATAACTTCGTCAAAGATGGTTAGGAAAGATGATTTTGTGTGATTATTAATGCAATGATATGGAGCCTCACAAGATGAGATTGTAGATATCTTCGCATGGCAGGGTACAGTGAACATAACAGTCTTATGATCAGAGAACCTGTTTTCACAGATGTCTAAATCAGTGATAGAAACTCCATGCTGGAGCACTAAATCAAGGGTGTGGCCACCTTTGAGTGTGGAATCATCAATCCCCATAGTAAAATCAAAAGCATTTAGTAGATGCACAAATTCCTTAGCCAAGCAATCTTTCATGCAGCATACATGCACATTAAAATCACCCACGATAAGAAACTTACCATATTTTGGGGCCAGATCACCAAGGAATTTCGCAAAATCTGTTAAAAAGTTTGTGTTATATTTTGGTGGTCGGTAGATAACAGCAATCAGAAGTGGATCAGTTAGTTAAAAACTGAACATCTGGGGCCGTATTCACAAAGAATTTTATCTTACCACTAGGAGTACTCCTAAATCGCACTAAAATATTTTAGCTAGGAGTTTTCTCTTAAAAGTTATTCACAACGCCTTTCAGACCTACTCTTAGTAAGGAAAAATGACAACTCCTAAACTAAGAGTCGAGTCATCGTTGCTATGGATGACGTCTATTCTCATGCACGAGCTTCCTCGCAATGATCACGGTGATTGGTTGTTAGATGACAGGGCCATCATGCGGAACATTACACAGACGCAACAAATCATGGAATTAAGAAATCTAAATATGTCTGTGTCCTACACAAAATAATAATAGTAATGTCATATAAATATATATGTAATGACATGTTTGTGCTGGCCCCAGTGTAATTCTAAAAAGGCAGAGAGAGAAAGTCGCGAATTAAATTAAATTAAATCAAGGTAGCCTAATACCATAATGAAAACCGCCACTTAATTGCCTAATAATGAAAAACGACACTTGCATTAACACTTGCTTGGTTAATTGACATCCTATTAGCCCAAATAGACTACTTAAAGCAAGGAAATGTTGCTCCTATTGAAGTAATGCAATAGTTGAATGAATTATGAACTCGCCAAAACGAAAAGAAAGGCCAACTGGACGCAGGATCAGTTACTGCTGCTGGCCCAGTTGGTGCTGGAAAAAAAAACATAATAAAAGGGAAATTCGGTACTGGGGTATCAAGCAAAAGTAAGCGTGAGACATGGGAGAGGATTTGCTTGCAGATCAATGCAGCATTCCCGCTTGTGTCGCGGACCCCGGACGACTGCGAGGGCGCTGGGTATGCACTACAATCGCAGTCGAGGATTGAGATTGCAGCCTTTAAACGGGCAAGCACAGCAACAGGTAGGCCTATAATATTAAATATTAAATATATAATATCATTATTGTTTCATGCAATTCTAAAAACTTCCTGCTTGTCATGAATGTAATGAATTATAAAAATAAATATCATAAACAACATTAAAGGATGCTTTTAAGTGTTATGTAGGCAATGCTTTTGCGTTGGTGAAACTTTCCATGTATGTATTAAGGAGGAGGATCAGCACCTAAGCCACTGAGCCACATTGCATCGGTGGTGTATAGTGTCATTGGGTCAGACACCAGCATAATGGGCCTTGATGGTGCAACTGATCTGTCAATGCAGCTGCTAATGGAAATAGAGGGGTAGGCTATGTTTATGCAATGATTGCAATCCTTGTACATTTTTGGTGATATTTAATGAAGGACATACAATATCATTATGTGCAAACCCCCCACCCCCACAAAAAACTGTGTTCACAAATTATAAGATGTGTTAACAGGCTACAATTTATGTTACAGGCCAAATCCAAGCCCAGGTCCTTCAGGTTCAACTCATCTTCCTCTTCCTGCACGTCTTCCAGCTCCTCTTCCTCTTACAGCACCTCTTCCTCCTCCAGCTCCTCTTCCTGCATCTCTTCCTCTTCCTGCACCTCCTCCTCTTCCTGCACCTCCTCCTCTTCCTGCACCTCTTCCTCTTCCTGCACCTCTTCCTCTTCCTGCACCTCTTCCTCTTCCTGCACCTCTTCTTGCGCCTCTTCCTCTTCCCTGCACCTCTTCCTCTTTCAGCTTCCTCTTCCACAATCCCATCACCTGCCTCTCCCCTCGGTCCTGCTGCTGGTGCAAGGCCATCATCCCTGGAAGAAAAGAAGATGAAAATGGAAATGCGTGTGTTAAAAAGGCAGAAAAGGGTCCTTGATGCAAAAGAGAGGCTAATACAATTAAAGTGTGAATATTACAGTCTAAAGATTGAAAAAATGCAAAGGGAATAAACACACTTAAATTGAGCAAAAATGTGTCTTTACTCATTTGTGTATGTGATTATTTACCCAAAGTGTGTATGGACAAAGTGATCCCTGAATGCCAGTCCACATTGTTCCACTTCATCAACAAATTGGTTGAGTTCATTGTCATTATCATCATCATCATCATCGTCGTCGTCAAACTCATCACCATCTCCTGTCTGTGGTATGTTCCTTTGCCGGCACAGGTTGTGAAGAAGCGCACACACAGTAATCACTTTACTCGTCTTCTCTGGACTAAGGCGAATTTCACTATGTAAAACATGGAAACGTCGCTTTAGTTGTCCAATCCCCCTTTCCACCACACTGCGTGTCTTCTTGTGTGCTCTGAAACATACACCAAGGAACAGTAAACATTATTGATTTAACCAACACCACCAAGAGTCACCACTATAATTTGTAGCTTTGACATTGTGGTCATGCTATTGCATAATGGCACCTAAATAATATAACCAACATGTGCACTTACCTATTGTAATTTAACTGTGGTCCCACTTGTGGACGGAGGTAAGGAGTAAGGAGCCACGACTTACAGGGATAGCCACTGTCCCCCACCAAGTGACATCCAGCTGGCACATGACGTCTCTCAAACAGTTGCCTCAGACCACTCTCCCATCAATATCCTCGAGTCATGAGTGGATCCGGGCCACTTTGCAACAACATCAAGAATTGTGAAGTTTGCATTGAACACAATCTGGGTATTGATGGAGTGGGTTTTCTTTCTATTTACAAACACGTCCTCATCCTGACGTGGTGCAATTAGTTTAATATGTGTCCCGTCTATAGCACCGACCACTCCGGGCACACCGGCAATATCCATAAAGCTGGCTTTGTTTCTTTGGAGTTGGCGAATGTCCAAAGGAAAACGTATGAACTGTCTAATAATATGGGGTCTACAGAGTGCATTTATTGTTTGGTGGATGGATCTGCTTACCGATGGCTGGGATATCGCTAGATCGTCAGCATTACACAATTGCATTTTCCCCGTTGCTAGGTAGCGAAGTGTCATCAAACATTTCAATTCGGCACTGATTGGGTTGTTGCGATTTGTAGGCGCTGTTATTGCATCCCTCACAAGATCCACAACAATCAGTATTCCCTCACGGTTAAGGCGGTATCTTTGTAATAACTCTGAGTCATTGAGGGTCTCCAACACATTGGGTCGCACGGCCATTTTAAAATCCTTTGTGAATAGCTCTTAGTGAGTTAGGAGTCCTCTCGACTTCTTTTAAGCTGTCCCAGACTTAGGTGCTACTTTTAGGGCTAAAATGCTTTGTGAATTACTCTTACTGAAAAAAATTAGGAGTCCTAAAGTTAGGAGTGACACGCCCATTATTTTTAGGAGTTGCTCCTAAATTCGCCAGTTAGGAGCTACTTTTAGCCTTAAAATTCTTTGTGAATACGGCCCCTGAAGTTCAAAACTGCTGTAATTGTTACTCGTCACCGAGCGACAGGTAATAAATTCTTTATATATAGACACTAGTCCAACACCCCGACCAGTTGTCCGTGGGGAGTTAAAATAGCGACATTTGTTTGGCAGAAGTTCGGAGAAAGGGCCCAAATCTCCTGGACAGAGCCAGGTCTCAGTAAGAAATAGAAAGTCCAGTCTCTGCACAGAGACAGATCATTTAAAATAAAAGTTTTATTTACGATCGATCTGGAGTTTATCAAGGCCATCCTTACGTTCGTGGAATTTGATGTAGATTCCTTTCCGTGTACTGCATGTGGTAGCGAGCAATGTAACATCAGGGTTGTTACAGAAACAAATCCGTATTTGAACACATTTCACGAGATATGAGGCATCGTTTTAAGTGCTCGTGGCTATAGTGCCTCTCCTCTCCTCTTTTTTTCTCCGCCATACAAGACAAATGTTTTGATGACTTTTCAAGATATTGTGGAAAGAAAAACACTGGATAATTTTAATCACATCTTTATCTCATTGCATTTCGTGCTGTTTTACTTAATTTTCCGGGTCAGAACGTTCTACATTTGGTAGTTTCAGCAGTGTATAGTGTAAATGCAAAAATCGGAGCACAGAGCATTAAGAGAGAGAAAAATGGTGAATCATTTAGGTTCACAGCTCCACCCAC
The DNA here is from genome assembly GCA_030378365.1 of Hybognathus amarus. Classification (NCBI taxonomy): domain Eukaryota; kingdom Metazoa; phylum Chordata; class Actinopteri; order Cypriniformes; family Leuciscidae; genus Hybognathus; species Hybognathus amarus. The sequence goes on from JAQIUQ010004118.1 coordinate 60,435, forward strand.
AGCAGTTCTCTCTTACTCTGCTCTACTCAATATCTCTATGCACATTTCTTATTCACAGTACATTTGTATCAAAAACAATATAAAATAATAAATGAAATGTAATGTGATAAACTCACCAGTCAATTACATTCTGTTAACCTTTTTCTGTTTTTGTGATCGTATAACACTTATATCATCCTTCTTATATAACCATTTCGCTTCAGAAAATAACATCTGATATTCAGTGAAACCATGAATTAAATTATAAAACACAGTTTGTCCCAAATATTTCCCAACAACACAGAAAATACAACTTCATGAACAGTAAAATTACTAAACACTGTATAATAAAACATTTACCTGCACACAGAACATTAAGAGAGAGAAATGGCGAATTATTAGGTTCACAGCTCCACCTATCCAAGATACATTCATCCGATTAGAAAGCACATGGCAAACATGACGCAGTTGGAAATCGCAGAACAACACTCAAAATACTCATAAATAAAGACGGAAAACACTCTTAAAAGTTAATCTGTGTCTCTTATGAACAATCAATCAAATATTCATAAATCATTTAAGATGAATTTATATATATATTTCCACTTTTAGTGTTCGCGCCACTTTCAGTAGAGCTTACAGGAAACCGACTCACCCACAGCAGTTCTCTCTTGCTGCGTCCGAAATCTCCCATTACTCACTATATAGTGGACTATATAGTGAGCTCGCCATTTTGTAGTGCTGTCCGAATGTATAGTGATGATTATTATACCCTATATAGTCCACTCAATGTATCCCAAAATGCATTTTGAAAAGTAGTGAACAACCGATGGTCACTAACCTAAGCCCTACATACCATCATGCATTGCGCTGGATCGTAAAAATAAGTTATAATCATGTGTGGAGTAGCGCATTATAACAAAAACGGTCAGAAATCACTTTTAGTTTTTACATTTTGGAGAAATAAGCTCAATATAATGTAATGTATTTATTTTTAAAAATCTATTTAGCCCAGAGCCGGCTCGGCACCAGCTGACAGATGATGTAATCAACGGCGCCGAGAGACGATCGAGTAGTGTCCGTAAGTGGCTTCTGTTATGCTGGTGAGCTCACTATATGTGCTCTGGGGCCGTACTTCACAAAGAATTTTATCTTACCACCAGGAGTACTCCTAAATCGCACTAAAATATTTTAGCTAGGAGTTTTCTCTTAAATGTTATTCACAACGCCTTTCAGACCTACTCTTAGTAAGGAAAAATCACAACTCCTAAACTAAGAGTGAGTCTTCGTTGCTATGGATGACGTCAATTTTCATGCACGAGCTTCCTCGCAATAATCACGATGATTGGTTGTTAGATGACAGGGCCATCATGTGGAACATAACACAGCAACAAATCATGGAATTACGACATCTAAATATGTCTGTGTCCTACACAAAATAATAATAATAAAAAAGTAATATCATCGAAATGCATAGGCTATATAATGACATATTTGTGCAGGCCCCAGTGAAGTGTAATTCTAAAAAGGCAGAGAGAGAAGTCATGAATGAAATTATTCAAGGTACGTAGCCTAAGGGCATGCAGTGTTCACTTATCGCGTCTTATGCGCGCTCAATTTCAGCACGCGATACTGTATGTGTGCCCGTTTTTTCCAAGCCCCTCCGTATAGAGCGGTGCGTGTGACTAGAACCAACCGGAGCGCAACCACCGGGAGAATGCGGCGCGCCTTGCATTTTTAGGTGCTATTTGTGAATGGTGCGCCCTAATAAAAACCTTAACTTGCCTAATAATGAAAAAACGACACTTGCATTAACACTGGTTAATTCACATTCGTTTAGCCTCACCGGACTATTTAAAGCAAGGACATGTTGCTCCTATTGAAGTAATGTAGCAATAGTTGAATGACGGTGGATTATGAACTCACCAAAATGGAAAAGAAAGCCCAATTGGACGCAGGATCAGTTACTGCTGCTGGCCCAGTTGGTGCTAGAAAAAATGAAAAAAAATATAATAAAAGTAAAATTCGGCACTGGGATTTGAAGCAAAACTAAGCGTGAGACATGGAAGATGATTTGTTTGCAGATCAATGCAGCATTCCCGCTTGTGTCGCGGAGCCCGGACGACTGCGAGAGGCGCTGGTATGCGCTACAATCCTTTGTGAATAGGTCTTAGTGAGTTAGGAGTCCTCTCGACTTCTTTTAAGCTGTCCCAGACTTAGGTGCTACTTTTAGGGCTAAAATGCTTTGTGAATTACTCTTAGTGAAAAAAATTAGGAGTCCTAAAGTTAGGAGTGACACGCCCATTATTTTTAGGAGTTGCTCCTAAATTCGCCAGTTAGGAGCTACTTTTAGCCTTAAAATTCTTTGTGAATACGGCCCCTGCTCTATGAACCCCAACATAGGGGGTAGGGAGTAGTACTTTAAGAGGAGATTTCGGACGCAGCGTCTCACTCTGCTGCAGATTGTTCGCCGCACGTAGCCTATAGCGCCTACCCGCGTACCCCATAGGAAGTGCAATCCCATTGTTGCAGGATTTATTTAAAGAAATCACTATATTATTTATCCCGTCACATTAGCACATGTTAAAACATACAAACAAACGATAGACGGAGCAATAGACGGCCTGCCACACACATCGGCGCCATCTTGATACCAAATATCTAGTACAATTGTATACAATAAATGTCATTTTTACCTTAACAGATAAGATAAATTATAAATTAAATATAGACCAATCCTTGTTAAAGCTTCAAAAGTTCTTAAGTCAAGAGTCAGAGAGTAATATCCTGTTTCTTTTGTTCTTTAGCTTGATGGCTGCTGTCCTTTAAGACCATCCGCTGCTGACAGAGACTCAGATCTCACGCGCCTCATTCTCTCACAACTGAATCATAAGACTGCTCTTATGTATTGAAGAAAGTTGACAAACGGACGTTTTTGGCATAATTGTGTGTATTACACGGCCGCTGACGTGTGATGTTGTAGAGTTGTCCCATTGGTCGCACGTTAGAGGCGCCCACACCATTGGATGTACAGTTGCTGCAGCACAGCCTATGAGTCGAGCCAGTTGACAATCCCAAGCCCTGGTTGATTTATTTAATGCTGAGTCTGTAATGATAAATATGTCTAAGTACCAGTGTGGTCAAAGACAGCCTGCATGTGGGCTGGGATTTCCTCAGTGATAACACGCTTCCTTGGCACTCTATATTGGTTGAAGGGGTCCTGTAACAAGCTTCTGGCCTCATCAGTCCAGAAGGCAAACCTCTGGGCATACCTTACAAACATTAGCAACAAAATTAATCTAAAGTATTGCATACAAATTATTGGGGTCTATTTTTAACATTAAGGTAATGTAGTCTACTTTTAACATTAACGTAGTCAACAGGTGAATATACACAGATTGTTTAGGGTTGTCATACCCATCAATTTTAAAACGCTCCATTAGAAGAAGACACTACCACTTCCAAATCAAAGACATGTCCATCTGAAAGAAATGTAACAAAGATAAAGAGAGTCTTTAGTTTTTAATGTGTCTGTTTACTTAAATAATAAACTTTTAAAAGCATCAATTTTATCCTTATAATCATTTTTGAATCAACTTACCTCTTGGAATTGAAACCGTGTGCTTGTTACAATGGAAAGTGTATAATGAAACAGAGAAGGAGGAAAACATTTTATTTACTATATTGACAGAAACATGCAAATAGTTTCTAAAAAAACGTCTCGGTTACTAGTGTAACCCTCGTTCCCTGAGTAGGGAACGGAGACGTTACGTCAGAAGTGACGGAGAATGGGGGTTTCGCATAGAAAGCCAATCCTCTTCGAGAATTTAATAACGAGCCAATGGCATGAAAATGCCTTGGGGCTGCGGAATTTGCATAGCGTACTCCGCCCCACCCTGTGGGTATAAAAGGAGGAAGTGAACGCAACCGCAGTATGTCTTCGCTGAGGAGCCAAGACTGAACTCGGCGTCTACCCAGCGGTACAGCAGAAGTGGCAAGGAGACGTAACGTCTCCGTTCCCTACTCAGGGAACGAGGGTTACACTAGTAACCGAGACGTTCCCTTTCGTAGTCACTTCGAGTTACGTCAGAAGTGACGGAGAATGGGGGTCAATGCCATCACGCCATCTTCCAGCTGTCTTCCAGTGCCCTGCGAAAGTCTGGACTCCTGAACATATTATATTATACCAGGAGTTCTTACTTTAACACAGGAATACCAAGGTACACTGGGAAGCATATCCCGGGAGGAACATGCTACCAATGCCTGCCGAAGGAGGACTTACGAGTACACATGTGGCCGATTAGGGACTACACATGGAGAAACTGGAGCGCCAACCGCAGGTGGCAAGAACTTAGCTCCAGGGGTGGCAGATGGCTTGCCGAGGGAAGACACATGCTCAGGGAGGCTTACAGTGGAGAATACACATGAGACAGTTACCGTAGGGAACCGTGGACATGGATGCACCTAGCCGGCACCATAGCAAGCGCAGTGGTGCCCGCATCATGAGTGCTGGAGGACTCAGGGCTTCATAGAAGACTCAACTGAGGAAATATCGCACTTATCCAGTCAGAGAGTGGAATGGCGAGCAAGCGAAGACACTTAAGCGGGTCCAATGCTGGCGGAAGCGAGTACCGTGAGAGGACACCGGCTCAATTCGCAGATTATAGAATCTAGCGAAGGTGTTAGGTGTCGCCCAGCCTGCAGCTCTGCAGATGTCTGTTAGCGAGGCGCCATGCGCTAGAGCCCAAGAGGAAGCCACGCTCCTAGTGGAGTGGGCCGTCACACCAAGGGGGCACGGCCGGCCTTGCTGCTGGTAAGACAAAACAATGGCATCCACTATCCAGTGAGACAGCCGTTGCTTTGAGAGAGCCCTTCCCTTCTGGCTCCCCCCATGACAGACGAAGAGCTGTTCTGAGGTCCTGAAACACTGCGTTCTGTCAGACGTAAGTACGGAGTGCACGTACTGGACAGAGCAGTGCCAAGGCTGGGTCTGCCTCCTCCAGGGGCAGCGCTTCCAGGGTCACCACCTGATCCCGGAAGGGAGTGGTGGGGACCTTGGGCACATATCCCGGCCGGGGTCTCAAGACCACGTGAGAGTAAGCCGGCCCGAACTCCAGGCACGCTTCGTCAACGGAGAATGCCTGCAGGTCCCCTACCCTCTTGATGGAGGCCAATGCCACCAGGAGTGCCGTCTTCATAGACAGAAATTTTAACTCTACCGATTGCAAAGGCTCAAAGGGAGGCCTCTGCAGAGCATTTAGAACTACTGCGAGGTCCCAAGAGGGTACGAGGGGGGGACGAGGTGGATTTAGTCTCCTCGCTCCCCTCAGGAACCTGATGACCAGGTCGTGCTTGCCGATAGACTTACCATCCACTGCATCATGAGAAGCGGCAATGGCCGCGACATAAACCTTGAGGGTGGAGGGCGACAGCCTACGCTCCAACCCTTCCTGCAGGAACGACAGCACGACACTGATCGGGCATTTCCGGGGGTCTTCTCGCGAGAAGAGCACCAGCTGACGAAGAGGTTCCACTTCAACGCATAGAGGTGTCTAGTGGAAGACGCTGTAAAGACTCTGGGCGGGTCTGATCGAGGGGAATTTGCATATCATAATTAATAATTAATAATTAATAATTATTCATACAGATTTGGATCAGCCCGGTCTTACATGTTAATAAATCCCTCAACTGAGGGCTTTCTGTTAACTTTACTTATATGTATACATGTGTATCTCTGCCATTAACCACAAATTAATTGTAATAGATTGCACAGACCATGTCTTACAAGACAAGTAAAATTAATTAGCTCAATTAATTTATAGAGCAGGGAAAACTTAATTCTCTGGCCAGAAGAATTCAGCATTCCAACTCCACAAAACATAACCTTTTTGGTATGTTTAGTTATATAAAGCCTGTAGCGTTCGATCTTTCACTTCAGAGACTTATGTCATGAGCAGGACAGTGATTCAATCACAAATGATCATATTGAATTTATTAAAGTATTCAATAAGGCAACTAAGTAAGCATTTACTACGTTACAATGATACATGTATATACAAACATTAAACACAAACTAAGACGACGCAGGGCGTTAGACGATAAGTGATTTGGGAGAGAGAGAGAGAGAGTGAGGGTGAGAGAGAGAGGGAGTTACAATCACCAAACAGTCAATTAATCTTTCTGAACACCATGAAAACACTTTCTTTATGCTTCTGAGAAGCTCTAAAAGAAGGTAACGTTATACTTGCACAACATGTTTGGTCTGTGTGTGTCGCGGACTCGTGGTCCGGCCCTGCACGATGAAGGGAGTTGCTCTCCTGTGTGCGCGCGTCGTCGCGTGGAGCGCGTGAGGCGCGTGCCCGTCCTGGCGCATGCATGGTTGGTCGCTGTGCGCGTGGCCCCTTTGTTCCGTGGGGAGTCACGTGGCGTTCGTCGGCATTCGGCGCGAATGTTTGAAAGGCTTAAAAGTCTTTGAGGTGACGTTACCCGAGGAAATAGATCGGCAAAGTCCACTTCCTTTCCTGGGAAACGAACTTGGTAGTTCATTTGAGGAGAAGACGAAACTTTGGACGATCAAAAGAAGGATCCCGGTTGGGGGTCGGATCTCCGTGAGGAGATCCTTTACGTGCTTCTTGACATGAGGCGTTTTCGGAAGAGAAAGGGCGGAGCTGACGCTCCTCCATTTATCACTCTTGGTGAAATCCATCCCTTTCGCTGTTGGCTTGAGCCAATCGGGGAGATGGAGGCTGCACGCGGGAAACATTCTTTTATGGTTCTTTGTTCTCAGACCACGCGCTCCTCGTGGGAGGGGGTGTGTTCACATAAGGGCTACTATTGAAACAGTTTGATCATCCTTGGCAGTAAAACATATTAAAAACACACTTTACTTTACATCTCTGTACATATTCGGGTGTTTCAATTTCCTACGCATCATAGAGACACCAAGGATCATTATGTTACATTAAAGGAAAATACACTTACATTTAATCATGCATAAGGCCGGTATTCTAATTTCTATTTATGCCACGACCAACAAAGTTACTTCACTGTGACATGGGGAAAAACACACATACATAGAAACACATTGAATATATCTGGTTAAATGTCTTTTAACACAGAAAAGTCCATCTCTTGGTTCAGAGACATAAAGCACATTCCACAGTCTTGTAACATGATCTCACTCCAGTGAGTGGAAGAATGTGTGTGGCGGTGCATGTGTGTGTGTTTGTGTGTGTGTGTGTGGGGGGTCGATTCGCGATCGATCGATGACTGGTCGATTTGCCTGGCTAAATCCCTACATCTCTCCCCTTTTCGTTAGATGAAGTCCTTACGTGGACTTCCATCGAACGACACCCATCGCAATGGACGGATGGCAGGTGAATCATGAAAGTCAGGTAGCAGGTGGTGGCTAGGCTGAGGTTCGGGCTCAGCTTGATGAGGTTGGACGCAGTCTCCAGTGTGGTACCCTCTTCCTGAGGGTCCAGTGGTGGCTATGGAGGTTTGCGTTTGTTGAGTCTCTTGTGGAGTGTGAATGTCAAGTGTCAAGGCGTGGTTGATTACCGTAGAGGTACCCAGCGCAGAATCAGCTGCGGTCCAGGATTGGACAACAGGTGATGCAGTGGTGCAGTGCAGTGTAGCAGGTGTTCAGTTGAAACACAGCTAGGAGAGCTATGTTGCTGGGAACAAGTTCAGTTCGGCTGGGCACCCCCGTTTTTCACAGTTCATAATTCCAGTTCTGGAATCAGGGTGAAATCATGAGTTCCGTAAAGGATGTGACTTGACTCAGGCTCAGTCGCAGCAGGGTAGCTCGAGTCTCGGAGCAAAGGCTGCTGGATGCTGAGTTTTGAGCAAAGTCCTTCTGGCAGACAGTAAACAGTTGTCTCGCTGGAGTTCACTTGTCTGGTTCAGTAGAATGCCGTGAGCGTTGTGGATCTGTCACAGCTCCTTTCAATTTCTTGATGGTCTGTGAGGAGGCACTCTGTGTTGTGAGTTACCTTTTGGCTGAAGGATTTCAGTTCGTTTTGTTGCTGGACATGCCGGTGTTTGACTGCGTTCTGACAGCAGCGGCGTGGGTGTCCATTTAGCTCTGCTTGCGTGGTGGTCGACCCTATGCTGTGTGATGTCGGACCTGGTGATGACTGCAGTTGTCCTCTGGTTGGCTGGAGGCACAGGAAGACGACCACAGCAGCAGCATCCTGTAACAGAGACAGGGGAGAGAGAGAGAAAAGGGAGGAAAGATTTCAGCGGCTGTTGGCTGGGACAGCCTGATGCCTTTGAGGATGCCGAGATGTCCTGGTGCTGCGGTGTGCAGCCCACATGGTGCGTGACAGGCATACACTGGCTGGTATATCCCCTTTTTGTACTGTGGCAGCACAAGCTGTGGCGAAGTGATGTCACAAGGTACATAAATTTCAAGTGTTGGGCCGTTTAGCAGCATGTGCTTGGTGAGCTGCCGTTGTTCGTGGTTGACGGCCGGTTTGGGCGGTTGGAGGGGTTGAGAGGTGGTTGTCTCAAAGTTCATTTGGTTAGTCTCAGTTTTTGGTAAGCTGAAAGGTGCAGGGTAGCAAGTTCACGTTTACATTTGGTGCTGAGGCTGTGCCTTTATGGCTGGCTGCAGGAGTTCTTGTGACCTCTGTGACCTGCCAGTTAGGTTCTTTTGACCTGTGTGACTGGAGGGGGAGGGGTACTTGAACTTGAGCTCAGACATTCAGTTGTTTAAAGTCTATTAAAGGCTCAGTAACGATCTAACAGATCTTGGCCACTCAGAAGTGCGTACGTGATCGTTCGTGATCGGTACACTGGGTAAATCAGGCTCTTAGGGACCAATTGTTGGGTGAAATGAGAGGTACCTGTTTTGAGCCAGATGTCGTTTTGGCTGTAGGATTGCACCTTCAGCTCACCTGTTTGGGATTTGAGAAGTTCGCTCTGATTGTTTGAGTCTTTAAAGAGTTGGGCTGGCAGTAGCGTGATGTTTGAGCTAGTGTCTAGCATGGCTTCAAGGCTCAAATCATAGTCTCTAGGTGGCTAGGCAGAGTTCGTGCCACCCCCTTTCTGATTAGGTTTCCCAAAAGTCCTGGCGTCTGGGCTGATGTTGTGTGGGACACGGTGTTGTCATGCTCAGGCTGTGCAGCTGTCAGTTGTGGTGGCTGCTTGGTGCTGTCACTTTGTGAAGTGGCAGTGAGCTCTGTGGTGTGATGCTGACGAGCAGTGTTCTGGGTGTCTGTTTGGGTCTTGCGCTGAGACATAGCATGTCTGGCTTGTCCTTCTTGTGAGATCTTGTGCAGAAACTCTTTCAGCACCTTCAGGATTTTTGCTGTCAGTGACATGGCTGCACTGTTGTTATCTGATGTGTGCTCAGATTTGTGCTTACCAGTGGCGTGTTGAGAGGGGTACCGCTCTGGGCTGGTTGGGCTTGAGTCTCTTGGTGATGAGGTGCGGCTCAGAGCTCTTGCTCTGGTGCGGTCGATGAGCACCAGGACTGTTGTGTTGCCCTCTGTTGGCTTGGAACGGTTTACTCTCAGTGAAAGTGTGGGGTGCCTCCTAGAGGCAGCTCTGAGTCGTGCTCAGAGACAGGTTAGTTTGAGGGTGTTTACCCAGTCTTTTCGGACAAAGTCTTTGCGTAATGTGAGCTTGTGGTCTGGTAGCTATGGTAGATATGCTACAGGGACAGGCCAGGGTGCTTACGGAATAACTCACTGTGGGATGCAAGCTTCGAAAGAAACAAAGTTCTGAGGATTGGCATCCTTTCCATACCTGGTGGTTTGTTCGGAGTCGGTGGAGTTTCAAGTCGGTCTTGCTTGATGTCCACGGCGGTGAGAACCTTTGGTATGATTCTGGATCAGGGAGTTAAGCGATCGAAGCTTATTGCAACAGCTAATAGTCCATTTTGGCAGTCTCTGTTTGACGAGCTAGGAAGCTGTGCACCTCACGACTGGACGTAATCCATACTCGAGCAGAATCTGTTTCATGCAGTCAGGTTGGTTAGACAGTTTGCAAGTGACAGTCTGGTCTGCATGTCGTGGCTTTTCTGGTTAGCTTGGTCAAATCCTTTTGGAGCCATGCCGTGGTTTGTGGCAGTGGTTCCTTGGGAGGTTGAGGTCAGGTTACGCAGGGGCTCTGTGGCATTCTGGCACACTTGTTGTGAGTGATTAATGTCGTGGCCCTAAAAGTTCAGAACTACTGCTTAATAGGTTCGTTAAGTATTTAAGCATAAAGCTAAGTGTCTCTTGTGTCCTAATCTTAGCTGTGAATGTTAGGGGGCTAAGTTTTGTGTGGTTCCAAGGGTATTTCCTGGGAAGGACATAGCCGAGATGGAAATAAATGACGTAAGGTGGTTCTTTATGACTAAATTATTTCTCTGGACTTAGCTGGTGGTTCACTATATGGCTCGATGGTGTGAACGATAATAGGGGAAAGGACAGCTTTCTTATTTAAATTCTGCTTATTGTCGATCCTCAGGACTCTAGTAGTGCCTTTAGTAAATTGTTGAGATTACTTGTGTTAGAGGGTCACAAAACGAGTGCACTGGCTGGAACTAAGCCAAAATAACAAATAAGGGTGTCTGCTTCCTTTCTGGGCCCTATGGGAAATGGAACCACACTCGGACAAGAGAGGCAAAGGAATTAAATCATATAGAGGACCTAATGGACAAGGGAATAGCTGCTTGCTATTATTATCAAGGTCAAAGGAATGAAATAATTAACGAGGAAAAATAAAATCAAAATTAAAGCAAAAGGAAATAAAATGATCAAAACATGGGAATGATCTGAAGTCGAGAATAATCAGTGGCATTAGTGGCTAAACTTTGGATTTGCTTTGATCGAGACACTCTATAGTGGGTTGTAGCGGTTGCGTGTTCAAGACCACATTGGGTGTGTCTGTTCATGCATGTTTTAACGGTTAAAAGGGAAGGCACCTTATACCTTTATGATTTTTCAAGAACTTGGTTGCATTAAGTAAAACGCAAATGTGTTTTGGCATTTGCTAATTTTCTCCATGGAACTCTGCTCTTTACTTCACAGTCTTCTATTTGTTTACAGAGTAAGGAAATAGATTTGCTGCAAGTCAAAGCTTGTCTTGTTCTATTTGCTTACAGAGTAAGGGAATAGATTAGCTTTCCCTAAGCATATATAGTTACGTCTCTCTCATGCATGGATGCTGACTTTTCCGCGAGTTACTTCTTTTGATCGTTTAGTAGCTTTCTGCTTGTAGAAACAGCTAAAATTTAGGTGAATTGCATCAATCTAACAATAAAATTAAGGCCTTTACTTTGTAGAAGGGGAGCGTCGCCCAGGTCTACATACATATAACTCTGTCCTGAGCTGTCTTCGTCAGAAACAGGTTTACTTATACCGCGATTTTGGATTTCTTTTTTTTTTGTTTGTTTCCAAAGCGGAAAAGATATCGGTACAGATTTACAAGCTGCTGAGATGATTCTTCTGTTACACAGACTTACGCTTTAATGCTGAAGTTCCTGATACCAGTTGGGAGTCTAAGGCCTAACATTTTTTCAAAGTAGAGATGTCAATTCCCGCTATTTGTTTTATCTGCATTTAGGCAAGCCAGCTATCAAGATGCGTATTGCACGTAGTGTTTTAGTTGGACCGCGATGGTCAAGTGCACGCCTGTTGATTAACAGTAATTTAAACTCGGGTGATTTTACTACACTCTGTCGTCAAGGCAAAGTATGGAGTGGGTGTTTTCTGTGACTCTTCACTGTCGTGAAATGTTTAACGGTGCCGTTCTAAACAACATCTAGAAACTGTTTGTTTCAAAAGAGTCATGCATAGTCTGTCGGCCGTTGAGGCGTACATGTCTCATGTAAGATTCCTTTAACTTAGTAAAATTCTAATTCTACAAACGCAGAGTCTTGCAACTCTTTGAACACCCATTTTCATCTACTTTTAAAAGATTCTACGTCCGATGTTGATCAAGGACCTTTTAGCAGAGTCTTGCACTGCGTTCGTGCAGTGTCTTCTGGGTTGCAGTTCAGAATAATTTGGGGTTTTAGGAATTCTTACTGAGTGGGCCTTCACGCATCGTTGAGTGGGCCTTGCGTGGGGGCAGGAGAACTATGGTGACTGACGGGATAGGAGGAGAGGTTTCTTGAAACTGGTGTCCTCCTCAGTTATAGGTTCGCTGCAAGTTCCACAGCAAACTCGTTCGGAGCCGGTGGTGGTAGCACAGGCCCTCCTGGGTCTGTTCTGCTGGGTGTCGGTGTCGTGTCAGACACCGGTTGGAGACAGCAGGTGGAAAGTCGATGTCTTGTAGATTGTCAGAGATGTGGTGGAAGGCGGGCTTTCCCACCTCCCCCTTTTCCAGCTCTTGTGTTGTTGGCTGAAATGTGCAGACTGGTTAGGGGAGACTTGTGGTGTGTGTTTCCCCTTTTCCGGTCATGCTGTAGTCTATAAGAGTATTGCAACTCTGTGGATCAAGTTCATGTTCGAGATCTTGTCTCTGCTGAACGAGCTTGTGGATGGTCACACGGGCCTCTTGAGAAGTTTCTTTTCGTAGGCCGTGGCTTTCGAATCTCTTTAAGTTCAGCCTCTGCTCTTTGCAAAGGGGCTTCACTTTGTCGAAGTTTCTCGTTGAATTCCTCTTTGGTTCTTTTCTCTGACTATTCTCTTCAGTCTGTGTAGAAGATTTAGACAGGGCAGTTTGAAGTCTTTTACTTCCTTCTGTAGCTCGGGGTCGTTGTCATCCTCGACGTTGCAACCTTGTGCTCCAGGGCGATGCGGCTCCTTTTGCGGAGGCGTGCGTGTGCGCTGAGCTGGTAGGCGAGGTTGACGTGTCTGGCCCAGTCTTTGTCGTGGGAGCTTTGGCTTGGTTTGTGCGCCATCAGCTTGTACACGTCTGCGTCCAGTTGCTCTTGGCTCGGGGCTCTGAGTAACTGGTGGCTTTGGGCAGGGATGGAGATGTCATGAATCTCAGCCATGTCTCCAGGTTGTCCCAGCGGGTTGTGGGACTCGGAACATACTGGCTTCACTGTGGGCGAGATGAACACAACACACACAGAGAGACCAATGCAAGTTCGACTGACGTCGTAACGAGCTATAATACCGGCTAGGCCGTGTATGAAAATTTTGGTTAACTGATGCAGACAGTTAAACCGTTAGGTGGGACAATTTGGGTAGGTCATCATGGGTCTGAATGAAGATTTGACAGGGCGCTAGCTTAGGGGTCACCTGTTGATGCTAACGACTTGGTTGTCAAACTATTCTTCAGCTTTCCTTGGTGTGTCAGAGAGGTTCTGTCTCTAGGTGAACTGAAAGGAACAGAGCACAACAGAACAGAGCAATGGCAAGCTAGCAAAGTTTGAAGTAACATGCAACCATCAAAGATGGGGAGGTCTGTAATGAAATGGCATTAATAGTACACCAAGAAGTGTTAGAAAGTGGAAAGAGGCAGTTTGTGAGGCTAAAGCCTGCAGTTTGTGGCTTGGAGAGGCGGAGGAAGCCAACCACTTCAAATATCAGGAGAATCTCTAGATTCGGTGGCCAATATTAAGTGGATGGGTTTTAATACCTTTTCCTAGTTTGCCTGGGGTGAAATGAGGTCATCCCGGTTGGAGTCAGCCTCGTGGCTGGTCCTTCTGTCACCCTCCCAACACCTGACAGCAGTGTCCCGGGCGTTTCGTGCATCTGTACCGAGGTGCGCCCTTTCAAGCAACTTGACCTTGAACACAACCGGCGGTGCCAGATTGGTGGTGTCGTGTTGCGGGCCGCATCAACAGAAAGATACAGGAAAGTACGAGACCTGCGCTCAGTCAGCGAGTGGTGGCGCAGATCAGACGAACCAGCCAGCCGGACCCCAAGCGAAGGTGACTGTCACATCACCACAGCACTTGAGAGATTTCTACCTACAAACACAAAACAGGATGAAGAACAAGTGTGCCTCAATTTGAATTAAAGCTCCTCTATCTACATCAAGTTGAGTGTCTATTTTTGTTGAAAAATCAAAGGCAACGGCTTTACTAAAGTCTATGGTATAAACACAAAGGGAATTGTGACAATGTCAATTATCAGAATAACCCAACCTCCATACAGGGAAGAGATAGCATTAAGTGCAGCGGGAGGAGCACAGGAGGAAGCAATCTGTAGTGGTGAGTTTTGGCCACTAAGGGTGTGTGTCCCTTCCTCCTAGTGGTCAATCTGGCTGACAGAGAGCTTGATTTGAAGTGCATTCAAACTGATTTAAATACAATTCAAATTGAGCAAATGCATAGGGGTTAAGTAACCTTTAGATTAGTAAGGATACAGTTGTAATAAAACCAGATCAAAATTATTAAAAATACTTTGAAATGGAAATATAGAAATAAAGCCATAAAGCAATTTCCCAATGGGAAATGAGAGACTTAATTCAAATTAACTTTGAAATTTGTTTGTTTCAAACCAAATTTAAATAAGTGTAGTAAAATTACAGGTTGGTGTTATATTTGATGACAATCACGGTTACGGTGAGGGATCAGTGACTGTAACCAAAAACAAAACCGACTGGGAGAGAGAAAGCCATTCAGGACAGTGTGGTTAGGTGATGGCCACAAGGGGGCGCTTTCCTCCCAAGTGGTCATCATAAACTGTTAAGACTTAATTCTGAATTTCAAGTTCAAATGTGGTTTGAACCAAATTCAAAACAAGTGCACACAGTCAAGGCAAGGAAAATCATGTTAATGAAACAGGCTGTAGATTGCACATGCATTGAAAATTAGGGAAACTAGTTCGAAATTCAGTAAGGAAGCAGGGTGTTCCTGACAGAATTTTGAGGAAAGAAATGACCTAGCTGTTAGTGTCCACACGAGGGCGCTATTGCGTTCGTGGAGGTTTAAGTCGGGGCTGGGGTCATCTGATACTGGAAAACACTCAGGGGTGCACCCTAGTGTTTGGCAGTAGTATTACAGCCAGCCCGCTTTCAAATGTGATTGTTTCAGAGGACGTGTAGCGAATTACACACCTATTTTCTGCATAATCACGAATAGTGCGGAATTTAAATCTCGACGGATTTCTTTTCGGTACTATATTTTACAAACACGTTTGGCAGGATTTTTTTTTTCGCTGCGCCGTGCGAAAGGGAAACAGGAATTATCCATCTGTTTCAAAAACTCCAAATAACATTTATCACAACTACCGTTTATGATTAGAATGTTTTCAGTTTGGATTTTCTTTGGTGGTATATTTATTTAAAACACGTTAGCAGGATTCTTCGCTGCATTGTGCAAAAGGGTAAAAGGAATTTCTCATCTGTTTCCTGCTCCAATATACATATATCACAATAGCACTTATGATAATATGCGGTTTTTATACATTGAGTAGCTAAGTCAATGTTTTTTTTAACCAGGAGCTTATCATTACTCTAACGATTAGAATATAAGGCCTTTTAAGAATGGTAGAAGAGCGTCGTTCTATCATTTCTTGTCTTCGACAATCTCAGGAGAATCTCGTCCTGAGAGAGGAGTTAAAATTATTAAAAATGTTGTTTATGCACAGAGGTTTCTCTTCCATCTGTGTCAGAACAAATTTAATACTAAGGAAACTGCAGTTTACTTTTAGCAATTTAACAGTGACTAAAACGTTTGAACATTTAGCAGCTTGTTAAATATGCTTGGCTGAGGCGGCTTTCGTGCCCAGCTCAGTCATATCGTGAGTTCGCAAAGCGTTCACTCCGATGTGCGCGTGTAATATTAAATATTACATAACAATATTAAATAACAATATACACATTTGGACTGAAACTGATTTGCTCATAAACAAGTTTGAAGTGCTCGTCATTCTCCACCATTCTGTAAAGACTCTGGCGGGTCTGATCGAGGAGAATTTGCATATCATAATTAATAATTCATAATTAATAATTATTCATACAGATTTGGATCAGCCCGGTCTTACATGTTAATAAATCCCTCGATGAGGGCTTTCTGTTAACTTTACTTATATGTATACATGTGTATCTCTGCACATTAACCACAAATTAATTGTAATAGATTGCACAGACCATGTCTTACAAGACAAGTAAAATTAATTAGCTCAATTAATTTATAGAGCAGGGAAAACTTAATTCTCTGGCCAGAAGAATTCAGCATTCCAACTCCACAAAACATAACCTTTTTGGTATGTTTAGTTATATAAAGCCTGTAGCGTTCGATCTTTCACTTCAGAGACTTATGTCATGAGCAGGACAGTGATTCAATCACAAATGATCATATTGAATTTATTAAAGTATTCAATAAGGCAACTAAGTAAGCATTTACTACGTTACAATGATACATGTATATACAAACATTAAACACAAACTAAGACGACGCAGGGCGTTAGACGATAAGTGATTTGGAGAGAGAGAGAGAGAGTGAGGGTGAGAGAGAGAGGGAGTTACAATCACCAAACAGTCAATTAATCTTTCTGAACACCATGAAAACACTTTCTTTATGCTTCTGAGAAGCTCTAAAAGAAGGTAACGTTATACTTGCACAACATGTTTGGTCTGTGTGTGTCGCGGACTCGTGGTCCGGCCCGCACGATGAAGGGAGTTGCTCTCCTGTGTGCGCGCGTTCCATGGAGCGCGTGAGCGCGTGCCCGTCCTGGCGCGTGCATGGTTGGTCGCTTACGCGTAGCCCCTTTGTTCCGTGGGGAGTCATGTGGCGTTCGTTGGCATTCGGCGCGAATGTTTGAAAGGCTTAAAAGTCTTTGAGGTGACGTTACCCGAGGAAATAGATCGGCAAAGTCCACTTCCTTTCCTGGGAAACGAACTTGGTAGTTCATTTGAGGAGAAGACGAAACTTTGGACGATCAAAGAAAGGATCCCGGTTGGGGGTCGGATCTCCGTGAGGAGATCCTTTACGTGCTTCTTGACATGAGGCGTTTTCGGAAGAGAAAGGGCGGAGCTGGCGCTCCTTCATTTATCACCTTGGTGAAATCCATCCCTTTCCTGTTGGCTTGAGCCAATCGGGGAGATGGAGGCTGCACGCGGGAAACATTCTTTTATGGTTCTTTGTTCTCAGACCACGCGCTCCTCGTGGGAGGGTGTGTGTTCACATAAGGGCTACTATTGAAACAGTTCGATCATCCTTGGCAGTAAAACATATTAAAAACACACTTTACTTTACATCTCTGTACATATTCGGGTGTTTCATTTCCTACGCATCATAGAGACACCAAGGATCATTATGTTACATTAAAGGAAAATACACTTACATTTAATCATGCATAAGGCCGGTATTCTAATTTCTATTTATGCCACGACCAACAAAGTTACTTCACTGTGACATGGGGGCAAAACACACATACATAGAAACACATTGAATATATCTGGTTAAATGTCTTTTAACACAGAAAAGTCCATCTCTTGGTTCAGAGACATAAAGCACATTCCACAGTCTTGTAACATGATCTCACTCCAGTGAGTGGAAGAATGTGTGTGGCGGTGCATGTGTGTGTGTTTGTGTGTGTGTGGGGGGGGGGGTCGATTTGCGATCGATCGATGACTGGTCCATTTGCCTGGCAAGATCCCTACAACGCTCTAGCGGAAGTGATGGTTGCCGCCACCGCAGGTGGCAGCGAACTCAAACCTGCCTTGTCCCGTCCAGAAGCCACACGTGTAGCTTCCAGAGATCGGGGACGAGGGTGCCACAGAGTGCCCCATCTCTGAGAGAGCAGGTCTTGTCTCAGAGGAATAGGCCAAGGAGGTGCTGTCGCGAGGAGCACGAGTTCGGAAAACCACGTCTTGGTGGGCCAATAAGGGGCTACCAGCAAGACCTGCTCCTCGTCCTCCTTGATCTTGCACAACACCCGTGCAAGAAGGCTCACTGGGGAAAACGCATATTTGCGTGGGCCCCGCGGCCAGCTGTGCGCCAGAGCATCTGTGCCTGAGAGTACCCTCGGACCGGGAGTAAAACTGGGCGCAGTGGGATGAGTCCCGGGAGGCGAACAGGCTCATCTGTGCCTCCCCGAACTGGTCCCAGATCAGCTGGACCGTCTGGGATGGAGTCTCCATTCGCCGGAGATAGGACGGACCCGTGACTCCTGGAATGTCATCTTGAACGACATTCGATGAAGGGAACGGTTCAAGATGCGCAGATCCAGGATCGGTCGGAACCCACCGGTCTTCTTGGGGACAATGAAGTAGGGGCTGTAAAAGCCGGACCTCATCTCGGCTGGAGGGACCGTCTCGATTGCACCCTTCGCCAGCAGGGTCGCAATCTCCGCTCTCATGATCGGGGCATTGCCACCGACCAAGGTCGAGCGAACTCCCCTGAAACGGGGAGGAGACCGTGCGAACTGAATCGCATAGCCGAATCTGATCGTTCTGATGACCCAGCGGGACAGGCCGGGGAGCTCTAACCAAGCTCCCAGGAATTGATCCAGCGGGGTCATGCGAACCACAGACGTCTCCCGGAGGGGCAGCGAGGCAGAGTGACAGGAGTGCACACCGGAGGAAACCCACGCGGGTGCATAGTCGAGCTCTGCTCCCCGACAGAAGAGACCAGGGAAGGACCAGCGTTCCTCGAGGGTCTGTTCTGCTGGGGTTCTGGCGATAGAGGGGGAGGGGAGCCGCGTAGTCCGGGGACGACACACGCCTCCCTTCCGCACCCTCAGAGACAGAGAGGAATGAGTGGGGCGACACCATGGGGCATCGTGCGCACTCACTCCAGTCTGTGTGCTCAGTGATAATGTCAAGTCTTTCTTCAGGGTGCTGCCCACGCGTGGGTGAGCAGCGGGGAGAGGAGAACAAAAGATTCTCCCCCGGCCCTCCACCGGGGGAAGGAGGGGGCCTGCTACCTCCTCCTGGAAAAGACTTGACGCCATCACTGAGCAGCCCGTCTCAGGAACGCCGCTGAGCCTGGCGTTTAGCGGGGCGCGGAGCCTGAGGGGGCTGTGACGCTCCTCTGCGGCCGCCTCGACGGCGCGGCCCGGGTGAAGGCTGCTGCTGGGATCGCGCCGGAGGGAGGGGGGCCGCAGGAGGGCGTCCTCAGCGGCGAGCAGGCTGAGGTGGCTGCACCGACGGCTGGGTGAAGGCAGCAGCTGGCCGTCGGGGCAGGATGTGTTTGATCGCCTCCGTCTGCTTCTGGGCGGTCGAGAACTGCTGGGCAAAGTCCTCAACCGCACCGCCGAAAAGGCCAGCCTGGGAAAGGGGCGTCGAGCAGACGAGTCCGCTCAACGTCCCGCACTTCCGCCAGGTTGAGCCAAAGGTGACGCTCCTGGACCACACTAGTGGCCATCACCTGACCCAGGGAGCGAGCAGCCACCTTAGTCGCCCGGAGAGCGAGGTCAGTGGCCGCTCGGTAGTTCGTTAAACGAACCCTGGTCAGTCCTGCCCTCGTGCATATCCCTGAGCAGTTTGGCCTGGAAGACCTGTAAAGTGCTCATGGCATGCAAAGCTGCAGCTGCCTGTCCCGCTGCGCTATAGGCCCTCGCCGCCATCGACGACGAGAACCTACAGGCTTTGGATGGGTGCTTGGGAGGCCCCCGGGAGGAGGCGCTCTGTGGACACAACTGCATCGCAACAGAGCGCTCCACCGGAGGGATCCCCGCATACCCACGGGCAGCCGCATCAGCGAGGGGAGGAAAGGCGGGGAAGCTGACGGGCGGACACGGGAGGTCAAAGGAGCCTGCCATGTCTTCGTCAGCTCTGCATGCAACTCGGGGAAGAATGGTATTGGGGTCGGCTGTGGCCTTGCGGCGGCGGCTTTGCCCAAATACCACTCATCCATCCGTGAGTGATCGGGGTGGGGCGGAGGATTCCACTCCAACCCGATACTCACGGCGGCCCGAGAAAGCATGGCCGTCATCTCAGGATCAGACACGGGCAACGCTGGCACTCCTGAGGGAGGCAACGCCGCCGTATCCTCCTCCGAGGAATCGAGCCCGCCTTGTGATGCTGTGATCGACGTCACATCCTCCTCTGGAGCACCGAACGAAACAGACGGTGCCTGCGAAGAAGCAGACGTCTGAACCGTTCCAGTGCTCGCTGGCTGCAACACTGTTGCGGTGGGTGTGGCCCGAGGAACTAGCGTCGGGGGTTTGTTCCACACTGTCACCGACAAATCACCCTGGCCGTGAACCGAAGAGCTTCCCCGGGTAGAGGAAGCAGATCGGGTAGCGAAGGCGGGGACTCTCACAGTAAGATCATTGAGTCTCCGATCTCAGTGTTGAGATGGTCATATTCCCACAAAAGGAACATGACTCATCCACGAGGGCTGCTTTAGCATGACGAAGACCCAGACATACAAAGCAGTGATCGTGGCCATCAGAAGTGGAGAGAAATCGACCACATCCAGAAGAATACGGGCGACCCATCTTTAAAAGACGTGCCATGTGTAGCTCTTTTAGAGGAGAGGAGGAAATTCACTCTATCAGCGCTGAGGCGACCAGGGAGAAGCGCAAAGTCTGGCAGACCGCTGCTCAGATCGCAGGCAATGCAGAATCTCGCTGGGTACCGCCGTCACACCAACGCTGGAGAGGACGCTCATCTCGAAGAGTCTTGATCAGTGATAAATGGCTTGTGGAGTGAAGAATGCTCTTGGCTCCGAAGCAAAAACATACTGCGGTTGCGTTCACTTCCTCCTTTTATATCCACAGGGTGGGGCGGAGTACGCTATGCAAATTCCGCAGCCCCAAGGCATTTTCATGCCATTGGCTCGTGATTAAATTCTCGAAGAGGATTGGCTTTCTATGCGAAACCTCATTCTCCGTCACTTCTGACGTAACTCGAAGTGACTACGGAAGGGAACCACACACACACAAATACACTTTTACCATAAAAATAAAAATCCCACAGTCATTTCCACAGATCTGGCATGGCAAGCCCAATAATCATAAAAAAATGAGGTATATATGAAACATGACTGATAAATCAATGTGACAATCACTGAGACATAGGCTATAGGAACATAGCCGAAACATATCAGTACAGGCTATAGGAACGTAGCCGAAATGAAAATTGCTATATGAACATGGCAAAGAGTATGTCTCAAAATGTGGACTTAAAAATGGCTCTGTACTCAGCATCACCAAACCCAGACTCATGCAGTGTGTACTGCGAGTCTAAAAAGAGGATCTCTCTCAGGTGTGGCTTCATGATCTACTGATGTGATAAAGGTTAAAGACATGCGAGTCTAAAAAGAGGATCTCTCTCAGGTGTGGCTTCATGATCTATGATGTGATAAAGGTTAAAGACATGCACATGTGTTTAAAAGTCACTAGGACAAAAAGTACAGCTGCAGTTCACTTTGTTGGAATACATATGAACAAACCAAATTAATTACCACCACATGTACTATTTAGTATCTAGTAACAGCAATATTCCCTTACACAGAGAACGAATTGTCCTGGCCTGTTTGCATCAGTCCAATCTGGAAAGACTAAGAAGTCTTTCATATCGACATCCTCCTAACTTTAATGAAAAATGTTGTTATTATGCAGTACTACATTTTTGTGACACCATACATATTTTATATTCTCTCACTGGAAAGTCGGCAGTGATGTTGCTTTGTGTATCCTTCCATGTAGGATTGTGTCATGCCGAGGGCTGCTGTCGGTGTTGTGCCGAGGGCCGTTGTCGAGGCCGTGGTGAGGGCCGCTCTCGGTGACGTGCCAAGGGCCTTTGTCAGGGGCGTGGCGAGGGCCGCTGTCGCTGTCGTGCCAAGGGCCGCTGTTGGTGACATGCCAAGAGCCATTGTCGGGGCGTGGGGAGGGCCGCTGTCGGTGACATGCCAAGGGGCGCTGTTGGTGTCGTGCCGAGGGGTGTGCCGAGGGCCTCTGTTGGTGTCATGTCGAGGGCCGCTGTCGGTGTCGTGCCGAGGGTCGGTGTCGTGCCGAGGGCTGCTGCCGGTGTCGTGCCGAGGGCCACTGTCGGTGACGTGCCATGGGCTGCTGTCGGTGACGTGCCATGGGCTGCTGTCGGTGACGTGCCAAGAGACGTTGTCGGGGGCGTGGCGAGGGCCGCTGTCGGTGTCGTGCTGAGGGTCGGTGTCGTGCCAGCTCTAATGTTGCACTTTATACTGTACACAATGCCACACGGGCACATAATCACAGCCCAACCGCCTGAAATATTAACAAATAGTAAATTCAGTAAGTAACCTGGTGTGCGTTTCCTAAAAGCATTGTTAGAGAACTATGGTCATAAGTGCGGGGTCGAGGGCCACTGTCGGTGTCGTGCCGAGGTCCGCTGACGGTATCATGCCGAGGGTCGGTATCGTGCCAAGGGTCGATGTCGTGCCGAGGGCTGCTGTCGGTGTCGTGCCGAGGGCGTGCCGAGGGCAGCTGTCGGTGACATGCCAAGGGCCGTTGTCAGGGCGTGGCGAGGGCCGCTGATGCTGACGTGCCAAGGGCCGCTGTCTGTGTCGTGCCAAGGGCCGATGTCGGGGCGTGGCGAGGGCCGCTGTCGGTGACATGCCAAGGGCAGCTGTTGGATGACATGCCAAGGGCCGTTGTCTCCTGAACTTTAATGAAAAATGTTGTCATTATGCAGTACTACATTTTTGTGACACCATACATATTTTATATCTCTCACTGGAAAGTCGGCAGTGATGTTGCTTTGTGTATCCTTCCATGTAGGATTGTGTCATGCCGAGGGCTGCTGTCGGTGTTGTGCCGAGGGCCGTTGTCGAGGCCGTGGTGAGGGCCGCTCTCGGTGACGTGCCAAGGGCCTTTGTCAGGGGCGTGGCGAGGGCCGCTGTCGCTGTCGTGCCAAGGGCCGCTGTTGGTGACATGCCAAAAGCCATTGTCGGGGCGTGGGGAGGGCCGCTGTCGGTGACATGCCAAGGGGCGCTGTTGGTGTCGTGCCGAGGGGTGTGCCGAGGGCCTCTGTTGGTGTCATGTCGAGGGCCGCTGTCGGTGTCATGCCGAGGGTCGGTGTCGTGCCGAGGGCTGCTGCCGGTGTCGTGCCGAGGGCCACTGTCGGTGACGTGCCATGGGCTGCTGTCGGTGACGTGCCAAGAGACGTTGTCGGGAGCGTGGCGAGGGCCGCTGTCGGTGTCGTGCTGAGGGTCGGTGTCGTGCCAGCTCTGAATGTTGCACTTTATACTGTACACAATGCCACACGGGCACATAATCACAGCCCAACCGCCTGAAATATTAACAAATAGTAAATTCAGTAAGTAACCTGGTGTGCGTTTCCTAAAAGCATTGTTAGAGAACTATGGTCATAAGTGCGGGGTCGAGGGCCACTGTCGGTGTCGTGCCGAGGTCCGCTGACGGTCATCATGCCGAGGGTCGGTATCGTGCCAAGGGTCGATGTCGTGCCGAGGGCTGCTGTCGGTGTCGTGCCGAGGGCGTGCCGAGGGCAGCTGTCGGTGACGTGCCAAGGGCCGTTGTCAGGGCGTGGCGAGGGCCGCTGATGCTGACGTGCCAAGGGCCGCTGTCTGTGTCGTGCCAAGGGCCGATGTCGGGGCGTGGCGAGGGCCGCTGTCGGTGACATGCCAAGGGCAGCTGTTGGATGACATGCCAAGGGCCGTTGTCGGGGCCTGGCGATGGCCGCTGTCGGTGACATGCCAACAAGGGCCGCTGTCGGTGACATGCCAAGGGCAGCTGTTGGATGACATGCCAACGGGCCGCTGTCTGTGTCGTGCCAAGGGCCGTTGTCGGGGCCTGGGCGATGGCCGCTGTCGGTGACATGCCAACAAGGGCCGCTGTCGGTGACGTGTCAACTTTCGCTGTCGGTGTCGACAGAAAATCACAATATATGAATTCATTAAAAGTCAAATGTCTAAGAATGTAAGCAGTTGAAGGAGTCTTAATAAATACTGTAATATCTAAAAATATAAATTAATATTTCAACTATACAAAACAGTGAATGGCCAGATATGCTGTATTTGTTATAGATTTGCATAGATTTGCATATAAAATTTGAAAAGTTACCCAACACTGCCTGGCTGTGGATATTCATAGCTATATTGGTATCAAAAACCTTTTTTTATGTCGCCCAATCGTTGTTTGTTTTTTTGACAATTATAGTGGTGAATGATATTCCTTATGAGAAACAGATGAGTTGCCATGTTTCTCATGAGGAAGCCATGTTTAAGAAGTAAATGTTTTTTATTTTATTTTTGCAAACAGCTGTTCTGATACTGTTGACTATTCCAGCAAGTTGCGGGACCAGGCCAAGCTTTCGTAAAGCATCATGGGCATCCTTTGTGTTATCTTCATGGAAGCGATCATACAGAGCATAATGCTCTGCTGAACCAGTTATGGGATGGCCATCACAGTCTGGGGACCACTTTCTTGCAATTCCACCAAGGAAGTGACACCTTTAGTTTCCCATCTTTGGCTAGTGCTATGTTTTCAGCAGTTCAACCGTCCTTCAAATGGTTTGAAGGGCAACCTTTGTGGTTCTCTCAGATGTGTGTTGCTAGTCCAAGTGCAAAGTCATATATTACAATATTTGGCATGTATTTCCAAGACAAGAGCATGTCTGTGAAGTCACGTGGACTTTCAGCTCTAATGTTGCACTTTATACTGTATACAATGCCACACGGGCACATAATCACAGGCCAACCGCCTGAAATAGTAACAAATAGTAAATTCAGAAATTAACCTGGTGGGCGTTTCCTAAAAGCATTGTTAGAGAACTATGGCCATAAGTCCCGTTGAGCTCAATTGGTAATGACAGAACTTGCGACCGTAGGTCTGTAATTGACATCTAAATCAGTCCATTCCATGAAAAATAATTGACCTGACAAATGGAAGGCTCCCTTTTTCATGGTTCATGATGACTACTGGTGGATGATCACCACAATTTATATAATAATAATAATAATAATAATAATTCATTACATTTATATAGCGCTTTTCTGGACACTCAAAGCGCTTCACATAGAGGATCTCCTCAACCACCACCAATGTGCAGCATCCACCTGGATGATGCGACGGCAGCCATATTGCGCCAGAACGCTCACCACACACCAGCTTACTGGTGGAGAGGAGACAGAGTGATGAAGCCAATTGGTGTATATGGGGATGATTAGGAGGCCATGATGGACAGAGGCCACAGGGCAAATTTGGCCAGGATGCCGGGGTTACACCCCTACTCTTTCGACAGACATCCTGGGATTTTTAATGACCACAGAGAGTCAGGACCTCGGTTTAATGTCTCATCCGAAGGATGGTGCTCTTTGACAGCATAGTGTCCCCGTCACTATACTGGGGCGTTAGGACCCACACAGACCACAGGGTAAGCACCCCTGCTGGCCTCACTAACACCTCTTCCAGCAGAAACCTGGTTTTCTCAGATGGTCTCCCACCCAGGTACTAACCAGGCTCAGCCCTGCTTAGCTTTAGTGAGCAACCAGTCTTGGGCTACAGGGTGATATGGCTGCTGGCTACTGATAGTGAATACTGATAGTCATGATCGGTGAGTGCTTCAAAAAGAAGATACCCATGTAGAACTGTATTAGCTGAAGGAAACTTTACCCCTGAAGTCAATTCTAAATATTCTACCACTCTGCTCACTGCAGTAGCCTATGCACCTAAGGGAGAAGCATTATAGTGAAAATACAGAAAATGTTCTGTTTAAATTCCATATATTTACCCTTTAAAAAGATTAATTCACAGGTTTTACTTAAATTAAATATAAATTAAAAATAAATACCCGTAGCATGTTCCTTATGGTTAAAGGAGCATTTCACCCACTTCAACATTAATCTTTATTGAAAGTGGATCATATATGTTGTCGAAATGTAAAATAATTTTTGAATTTGGTGCCCTCTTGACTGAGAAAAGACAACTCCCACAATGCACCACATTGCACAGCTCCGCAAGCCACACCCACTAATCCGGAACTGCGCGCACAT
This sequence comes from Hybognathus amarus, assembly GCA_030378365.1. NCBI lineage: Eukaryota > Metazoa > Chordata > Actinopteri > Cypriniformes > Leuciscidae > Hybognathus > Hybognathus amarus. Next base: position 86,188 of record JAQIUQ010004118.1, read on the forward strand.
CAGAGAAATCACTCTTCTGTCTACAACAGAGACATCACTCTTCCGTCTACAAGGTTAACGTTAGCTGTCACCAGAGTTTGAAATTCATTTCACACAAAATTTCTAGTTAGTTGGCTGTGGCGAGCAGGACGATCGAGGGCGAGGGACATAAGAGGACGGCGCGAGGCTGGTGGCGTGAGTGATAATGAAAGACACTGCGGCGTTGGTCTCGCGTGTCTCACGGAGGAGCGAAAGCATAAAATGAGGAGTGACGACGGCAGATTGAGAGAGAAACAGGCCTGATTTCATGATGTTTTTTGTTTCTGTTGTGAGTAACATTATAGCAGTCATCAATGAGGGGCTGCTGGCTTATACTTTCATTGTGTATTTGTTCATTTTACTCTTAAAATGTTCAATCATTCGCTGGTTCCCACCTCCTTCTTCCCACAACAATAAACCCTGTTAACGTTGTGAATTACTCCTCGTTTGTATTTATTTCTATATGGTGAATTACTGCATGATACCTGGATGTTCAGTCAGGCCAAACTAGGATGGTTCACATCACAACACAAACGTCTGTGTGCTCATCTGATTCAGAGATTTTGTTTAGGAGATATTGCCATTGTTGAAATTCTCTGCAGCAGACAGACTCCATATGTGTTCGTAGTTCACAGCGAGAGCACATGCACAGCAGTCCGCCTCAGCTCGAGCCAGTCTGGGCTCCTTGACTGTGTCAGCCAGCCATCTCCGGTTCCTCCATCAGCCTCAGCTGCTCTTCACTATACTGTGGCTCGTAAAGAAGATAGCCATGATTCACGAACATTCGGATCCGAGCAGCAGACTTTCAAAATCCTATTCTTCCATATCATGTTTAGTTTCTTCCATCGTTATCAGATGGTGGATATTGATTTCAGTATCTGCAAGTGAAGTCCCACCCACTGATCTGTAATAGGCCTGTAGGGTGAGTGGATCCCACACCATTGATTAATAATGAGCTAATGTTGGTAGTGTATACACGGTAACACTTTACAATTGTCAGAAGTTTAGTTGGGTTCCTCTGCTCTCTCTCTCTCTCTCTCTCTCTCTCTCTCTCTGTGCTCTCGCACACCTGAGTCTACTCTAATCAGCGATCTCACTCCTGCTCCTCGCACACCTGTTCCTCGTTTGCCCTGACTTTCTGGCTATTTAGACCTCATGTTCTATTCCCTTCTTGTCGGGTTATTGTTTGCTCATTCATGTCTGTTACTGACTTCTATATACCTTTGCTGCTGTTTCTTGTCCTGTGTGCGCATATGTCAGATGAGCTACTGCTCCGGCTACCCTGTGTCAAGCCTGCTGCTCTGTGCTGTGGTTACTGTCTGGTGGAGTCTGCGTTCGCCTATTCCTGCGAGCATTACCTGATCGCTTTCCTCCGTTGATCATCCGGCTTGAAGCCCGTTACCTGTTCTGCGTTCACCCAGGACCTCCTGTGATCGGCAGTCAGCCTATGTTGATTTATTTCCTTTCTGTTCAATAAATCATTAATCTGCTTTCGCTTTTGGGTCCATTTTTGAACTGTCACAGAATAACCCGACCATGACGGACCCAGCGAACGACACAACCATCCGCTCGGCTGTTGAACTGCAGGGAGCTTTGCTGGGCAGACACTCCGATGAATTATCCGCCGCCAGGCACGCCGTGGATTCACTTGCAGCCCAGGTGTCCGATCTGACTGGTCAGCTCCATCAGCTGCGTCGAGACCAGTTCCCTTCTGGATCACGACATGCCTCCGAGCCTCGTATCAACAACCCTCCCTGCTACTCTGGTGAGCCCACGGAGTGCCGTGCTTTCTCACCCAGTGTGAGGTGATTTTTTCGCTCCAACCTGTCACGTATGCATCCGACCGTGCCAGGGTCGCTTATGTGGTTTCCCTTCTCACCAGTCGAGCCCGGGAATGGGGAACGGCTGTCTGGGAGGCTGGAGCTGGTTGCTGCGATCAGTTTGATTTATTCAAAGAAGAAATGTTGAAAGTTTTCGACCGTTCTGTCTTCGGGCGCGAGGCTTCTCGACAGCTGGCGGCGCTTCGTCAAGGGAGACGCTCCGCTGCGGATTATGCCATTGAATTTAAGACTCTATCGGCTACCTGCGAATGGAATGATGCAGCGCTCACGGCACGCTTTTTGGAGGGCTTGAATGATGAACTTAAGGATGATATTTTTGCTCGAGAGTTTCCCTCTAGTCTGGATGAGTTGGTTGAATTAGCCATTCGTTTAGACAACCGTTTTGACTTACGCCGACGTGTTCGCTCTGACGTCACGGGATTCCGGGGAACCCCTTTCTCTCAGGCCACGTCACCTGAACCTCACCCTGAGTCCGAGCCCATGCAGTTAGGGAGAATTCACCTCTCTTCTGCTGAACGCCAACGCCGCATTCGAGAGAGGTTGTGCCTTTACTGTGGTGGCACGGGTCACTTTGCTGCCACATGTCCGGTAAAAGAGAAAGCTCGCCAATAGTTAGGGGAGTATTGGCGAGCGCTACCCCACTTTCCCCATCCTTCAGTTCCCGCTCCATGATTTCGGCCGTCCTTCGCTGGGGCATCACTTCCGTGGCCTGTTCTGCTTTAATTGACTCCGGGGCTGAGGGGAATTTTGTTGACGAGAGGTGGGCTATTGAACATGGTCTGCCCCTACGTGAACTAGAGGATATACCCACAGCCTTTGCCCTGGATGGCCGTGTTCTTTCAGAGATTCACCGGGGTACTGCTTTGGTGAGTCTCACCACGTCTGGCAACCACCAGGAGAAGATTTCTTTTTTTGTTTTTCAGTCTCCTATGGCCCCCATTATCCTAGGTCATCCATGGTTAACTAAGCACAATCCACATGTTAACTGGTCTGATAGTTCTATTGTTTCGTGGAGCTTATCTTGTCATACTAATTGTCTTGTCTCTGCTGTTCCCTCTGGTTCTTCTTTTTCTGTTTCTCAGGAGGAGTCCATTGATGTATCTGGGGTTCCGGAGGAATATCACGATCTGCGAGCGGTGTTCAGTCGATCCCGGGCCGCTTCTCTCCCTCCTCATAGGCCTTATGATTGTAGTATCGACCTCCTCCCTGGCACCACTCCCCCCGTGGGCGTTTGTATTCGTTATCCGCTCCGGAACGTGAGGCGCTCGAGACGTACCTTGATACATCTCTTATGGCCGGTACCATCGTTCCTTCCTCCTCCCCTGCCGGTGCGGGATTTTTCTTCGTGAAGAAGAAAGACGGCTCTTTGCGCCCCTGCATCGATTATCGTGGGCTGAATGACATCACTATTAAGAACCGGTAATCCGTTACCGTTGATGTCGTCAGCCTTCGAGATCTTGCAGGGGGCAAAGATCTTCACGAAGTTGGATCTCCGTGAACGCGTACCACTTAGTGCGCATCAAGGAGGGGGATGAGTGGAAGACGGCGTTTAATACTCCGTTGGGGCACTTTGAGTATCGCGTTTTACCTTTCGGGCTGGTAAACGCCCCAGCTGTTTTTCAAGCGCTCGTTAACGATGTTTTAAGAGACATGATTAACATTTTCGTCTTCGTGTACCTGGATGATATCCTCATTTTCTCCCCATCTCTCCAGGTACATACCCAACATGTACGCCGCGTTTTACAGCGATTATTAGAGAATCGCCTCTACGTTAAGGCTGAGAAGTGCGCGTTTCATGTCCAGTCAGTTACTTTCCTTGGATCGGTCGTGTCGGCGGAGGGCATAAGCATGGACCCTTCCAAGGTTCAGGCGGTCACTGACTGGCCGGTTCCTGAATCTCGCTCGGCACTTCAGCGTTTTTTGGGGTTTGCGAACTTTTATCGCCGTTTTATTAGAAATTTCAGTCAGGTCGCGGCCCCTTTGACTGCTCTCACGTCCGCTAAGTGTCGTTTCGTCTGGTCCGAGGCTGCTCAATGTGCTTTTGAGCGTCTTAAGGATTTGTTCACTTCCGCGCCCGTTCTGATTTCACCTGACCCTAAGAACCAGTTTATCGTTGAGGTGGACGCGTCTGATGTCGGGGTCGGAGCGGTCTCTCGCAGCGCTCTGCTCTCGATCAGAGGGTTCATCCGTGCGCCTTTACTCGCATCGACTCTCGGCTGCCGAACGCAATTATGATGTGGGTAACCGGGAGCTCTTAGCCATTCGACTGGCCCTGGAGGAGTGGCGCCACTGGTTGGAGGGATCCTCCCTCCCATTTATTGTCTGGACTGACCACCGTAACCTAGAGTATATCCGCTCGGCCAAGAGGCTTAACTCTAGACAGGCTCGCTGGGCTCTTTTTTTTGGGCGCTTCAATTTTTCTATCGCTTACCGTCCGGGATCAAAGAACGTTAAGCCTGACGCTCTTTCTCGCCAGTTCTCTCCCTCCGGGGATTGTTCCACCACGGAGACCATCTTACCTGAGGGATGTGTGGTGGGATCCGTCACCTGGGGGGTGGAGAGGCTGGTGCGAAGGGCTCTTTCTCACACTGTCGTTCCTCGTGGGTGTCCTGAGGGGAAGCTATTTGTCACCAGGTCCGCTCGCCCGGCTGTTCTTCGTTGGGGTCATTCGTCTAGACTGGTCGCTCATCCGGGGGTGAGTCGTACTTTGGCAGCGGTCCGCCAGCGATTCTGGTGGCCTGCCATGGAGCGTGAGGTACGCCGATTGTTGCGTCATGTTCTGTCTGTGCTCAGCAGAAGTCCAGTAATTCGCCTCCCGATGGTCTGCTTCGCCCGCTCTCTATTCCCTCTCGGCCTTGGTCCCATATTGCCCTGGACTTCGTCACGGGGCTTCCCCCTCCAGCGGCAATACGGTGATCCTCACTGTCGTTGATCGGTTTTCTAAAGCGGTTCACTTTGTTCCACTACCCAAGCTTCCGTCGGCTAAAGAGACGGCTCGGGCGGTTGTGGACCACGTCTTTAGAATTCATGGGCTTCCCTCTGATGTTGTTTCTGACAGGGGACCCCAGTTTGTCTCTAACTTTTGGAGGGAATTCTGTAGGCAGATTGGTGCTACGGCCAGTCTGTCTTCAGGGTTTCATCCACAGAGTAATGGGCAGGCTGAGCGCGCGAATCAGGACCTCGGTCGGATGCTCCGCTGTTTGGCGGCTCATAACCCCACCTCCTGGTGTGAACAATTGACATGGGCGGAGTACGCTCATAATTCTCTGCCTTCGTCGTCCACTGGCCTTTCCCCGTTTTCTTGTTGTCTGGGATACCAGCCACCTCTGTTTCCTTCTCAGGAACCAGAGGTCGCCGTCCCCTCGGTCCAGGCCTTTATTCAGCGCTGTCGTCGCACTTGGCGGAGGGTGAGGTCAGCTCTGTGCCGGACCAGGGAGCGTACTCGTCGCTTCGCCAATCGTCGCCGTTCTAAAGCTCCTAGGTACGTCTGTGGGCAGAGGGTATGGCTTTCCACACGTAATTTACCCCTTCAGGCACCCGCTCGGAAACTGGCTCCCCGTTTCATTGGACCTTACGCCATCACTAAGGTTATCAGTCCGGCGGCGGTACGGCTCAGGTTACCTCACTCTCTCAAACGAGTTCATCCTGTGTTTCACGTCTCGTGTATCAAACCTGCGCTCCGTCTCCGTTCTGCTCCGCTTCCTTCCCCCCCTCCTCTTGCCCTTGCTGCTAACCCTCCTGTCTTTAAGGTTAGGAGGATAGTGGACGTCCGAACCTCGGGGACGGGGTTTTCAGTATCTGGTCGATTGGGAGGGATACGGCCCGGAGGAGAGAAGCTGGGTACCGGGAAGGGATGTGCTGGACCGCTCGCTTATCGACGATTTCCTCCGCTCCCGTCAGTCCTCCTCTGGGCGCCAGGGGGCGCCCATTCAGGGGGGTACTGTCAGAAGTTTAGTTGGGTTCCTCTGCTCTCTCTCTCTCTCTCTCTCTCTCTCTCTCTCTCTCTCTCTGTGCTCTCGCACACCTGAGTCTACTCTAATCAGCGATCTCACTCCTGCTCCTCGCACACCTGTTCCTCGTTTGCCCTGACTTTCTGGCTATTTAGACCTCATGTTCTATTCCCTTCTTGTCGGGTTATTGTTTGCTCATTCATGTCTGTTACTGACTTCTATATACCTTTGCTGCTGTTTCTTGTCCTGTGTGCGCATATGTCAGATGAGCTACTGCTCCGGCTACCCTGTGTCAAGCCTGCTGCTCTGTGCTGTGGTTACTGTCTGGTGGAGTCTGCGTTCGCCTATTCCTGCGAGCATTACCTGATCGCTTTCCTCCGTTGATCATCCGGCTTGAAGCCCGTTACCTGTTCTGCGTTCACCCAGGACCTCCTGTGATCGGCAGTCAGCCTATGTTGATTTATTTCCTTTCTGTTCAATAAATCATTAATCTGCTTTCGCTTTTGGGTCCATTTTTGAACTGTCACAACAATAAGGTTCGTTAGTTAACATTAGTTAACTACATTAGGTAATATGTAGTAATAATGAATAGCACATATACAGCATTTGTTAATCTTTGTTAATGTTATTTTCAACATTTACTAATACTTGATTAAAATCTTGTTAACATTAGTTAATGCACCATGAACTAACATGAACAAACAATGAACAGCTGTATTTTCATGAACTAACATTAACAAAGATGAACAAATGCAGTAACAAATGTATTGCTCATGGTTAGTTCATGTTAGTAAATACATTAAACGAATCGGTTACCTAAACGTAACCCTCCGGTTCTCTCTAGATGAGGGAACGAGATTGCGTAAGCTAGCTTACGCTACGGGAAAGATTCTTCTTTGCCGAACAATTGAAGCCAAAAATTTTTATAATTTGTAATCATTGTCAACGCACTTCTCAGGTGCAGGACCTAGAGCGGGCTAACTAGCAGGCTCATTGGTTCGTTCCTGGGAAGTGCTCAAACCAATCGGAGAGCGGCGCTGAACCCGCGCCCAATGAGCGGACGACGCTCGCTGACTCACCGTCAAAGCCCGCCGAAGGGGCGTGGCTTGAGTGTATATAAGCACTCTCCGTGGTTTGGAACAACGATTTATAGTGATGAAGCGAATCGCTGTTAGAGCGGGCACGGCCGGGAACGCAATACTCGTTCCCTCATCTAGAGAGAACCGAGGTTACGTTCAGGTAACTCGATTCGTTCTCTCACGAGAGGTTCTCTCGTATCGCGTAAGCTAGCTTACGCTACGGGAACCCCTGGTCAACGCCGTGCCCGGTCAGTCACCACAAGCATCCCCGGGAGGGTGGAGGGAGCAATAGTGGAGAAACAATAATAAAGGGCAGAAGCCGTTTATATGAGAATATGAGGCCTAAAGAGGCGGCCGGCATAGCGGGCCATAGTATAGGAAGTTTCCATAGAATGGAGGGGAAGATCAAGGGGCTAAGCCGGTTGAAGGATTCCCCATAAAGCGTGGCTAGCACGCTGCGGCGGGTTAGACCGCTAGTAATTTAGCCTGTAAGGCCGGTACTTCCAAGTTATAAAATCTGATAAAGGTGGACGGGGAAGCCCAGCCCGCGGCCACACAGATATCATGAATAGAAATACCACAGGACCAAGCCCACGAGGAGGCCATGCCTCGAGTGGAGTGAGCCCTGACGTCGAGCGGGCAAGGCAGATTTTTAGCCGCATAGGCGGAGGCGATAGCGTCTACTATCCATCTGGATAGTGTTTGTTTAGAAGCGGCCAAGCCTTTTGTGCGTCCCCCAAACGCCACAAACAGCTGCTCAGAACGTCTGAACGTGGCAGCGCGTGTAATGTACGCTCTCAGCGCCCGGACCGGGCAGAGGAGGTTGGCATTGGGCTCGCTATCAGAGGTGGGCAGAGCCGAGAAGGATATCACCTGTGCTCTAAATGGGGTGCCAATCGCCTTAGGCACATATCCGTGTCTGGGTTCGAGAATGACGACGGAGTCGTTAGGGCCAAACTCGAAGACACGACGCGTTCGAAGAGAGCGCGTGAATGTCGCCCACCGTTTAACTGAGGCAAGAGCGATCAGAAAAACGGCTTTTAGGGAGAGATATTTGAGGTCAATAGACTCGAAGCGGTTCGAAAGGGGGGGCTTTCAAGGCCTCGAGGACTATTGAAAGGTCCCGAAACCGGCACTCGAGGGGGCGAGGGGGTTCATCCTCCTGGCTCCCTGAGGAAGCGGATAACCAGCTCCGCTCTTTGCCAATAGACTGGGCGCGTCGGGGACCAACGAAGGCCGCGACGGCTGCCACATAAACCTTCAGGGTGGATGGGTTCTGCCCTTGTCCAGCATATCTTGAAGGAAGGAAGCAAAGAAGAGACCTCACACTTAAGGGGGTCCAAATTCTTTTCGGTGCACCATTTTGAAAATACAGACCATTTAGCCGCATAGAGCTTTCTGGTAGATGCCGCTCGCAGCGGTGTTCGATCGTATTCAAGACTCCCTCTGGCAAATCAACGTGTAATCGTTGGTCACCCATGCATGAAGCGCCCAGCGCTGCGGGTGGGGATGCCAGATTGTGCCGCGGGCTCTGAGAGAGGAGATCTGCTCTGACCGGGATGGGCCACGGGGCTGTCTGAGACAGCTGTGTGAGCTCCGGGTACCAAATCTGATTCTCCCAACGCGGGGCTATGAGGAGCACCGGGTGCGCGAAATTCCTGATTCCTGAAATGACCTGCGGTAGCAGGGAGATGGGAGGGAAGGCATAGAGCGGGCGGTATGGCCATTCTAGCGCTAACGCGTCCTCGTTCTTCGAGAAGAATATCGGACAGTGCGAGTTCTCTTCTGTCGCAAAGAGATCTATCTCGCTCTGCCAAAGAGGCGCCACAGTGATTGGACTGTAAGAGGATTCAGGGACCATTCTCCTGGAGAGAGAAGGTTCCTGGATAGAATGTCTGGACCGTCGTTCAGGTGTCCCGGGACATGCTGTCGCTCTGAGCGAGAGCAGATGACTCTGGGACCAAACTAGAATGCGGCGTGTCAGCAGGAAGAGATTCCTGCACCTGACCCCGCCCTGACGGTTGATGTAGGATACCACTGTCATGTTGTCTGAACGAATCAGGACGTGGTGACCCTGGATGCGCGGGAGGAACTGCAACAGTGCATACTCGACCGCGAGCATCTCGAGACAGTTTATGTGAAATGGGGTCTCCCGATCCGACCATCGGCCAGAGGCCGGTGAGCCCTCGCAGACCGCACCCCAGCCTGTGTTGGATGCGTCTGTCGAGATTACCTTCCGGTGAGAGAAGGTCCCCATCGTGACGCCCCGTTGAAACCAATCGGTCACCGTCCAAGGCTGTAGTGCAGAAATGCATGCCTGAGTGACTCTGATTAGCTGGCGGCCCGTGGTCCACTCGCGCGGGGTACACGGGTCTTTAGCCAGAATTGGAGGGGGCGCATATGTAAAAGACCTAGCTGTAGCGCGGCTGCAGCTGAGGCCATGTGACCCAGCATTCTCTGAAAGGTTTTCACCGGAACGCGGGTATTCATCTGGAACGAAGCGGCTAAACGCTGCAAGCGGCGTGTGCGCTGAGCGGATAAGCGTGCTTTCATAGTGGTAGAGTCCAGGTCTATCCCCAGAAAAGAGATAGTTTGACTGGGCTGGAGAACGCTCTTTGTCCAGTTGACAGAGAGGCCCAGCGCTTCCAGATGAGCGAGAAGAGCTGTACGGTGCGACAGAAGCTCTGTTTTGGAACGTGCTAGAATCAGCCAATCGTCCAAATAATTCAAAATGCGCATCCCTGGGTTCGAAGGCGAGCGCCGCGTCCATACATTTCGTGAACGTGCGTGGCGCTGAGGGAAAGGCCGAACGGGAGAACGGCGTATTCATAAACCTGGCCCTCGAAGGCGAAGCGTAAAAACTGCCTGTGACGAGGTGTATTTGAATCTGAAAATAAGCGTCTTTCAGATCTAGGGAGATGAACCAATCCCCCTGGCGCACATGTGCGAGGAGTTTCCTGACCGTCAGCATTCTGAATGATCTCGTCATGAGAGCTTTGTTCAGAAATCTGAGGTCTAGAATCGGCCTGAGGCCGCCGTCTTTCTTGGGGACCAGAAAATAACGGCCGTAAAACCCCGGCTCGGTTATGGGTGGAGGGACTCTCTCTATCGCGCCTTTTGTTAACAGTTTCAATATTTCTGTGCGGAGCGTGCTCGGCAGCTGGGCTGACCACAGAAGGGGCTGGTGGCGGAACGGCGCGGGTGGCGGCGAAACTGTAACTGGTAGCCGCCCTCCACAAATGCTTAGTACCTACGGGATATGCCGGGAATCTTTTGCCCGCTTTCTGACGGCAGATCCAAAGAGGCCAGAGGGTGAGACGGGCGCGTTGAGGAAGACAGCGCGTCTGCAGCTTCGCCCATGTCCGTGAGCGCTGAGCCACAAGTGTCTTCGGCGACACAGAGGATGGCCATGCATCTTCCCAGCGCTTGAGCGGCAGCTTTGGTGGCGCGAAGGGAGAGGTCCGTAGCGCATCTTAAGTCGTTGAGCGCACGGCCGTCTCATCTCTCTCGTTCTGCGCTATGTCACTCAACAGGTCGGATTGCAGCACCTGGAGAACCGACATGGAGTGCAGCGCTGCAGCGGCCTGGCCAGCGGCTGCATAGGCGCGGGTGTGGAAGGTAGAGGACGCTCTGCAAGCTTTAGAAGGAAGCTTAGGGGAGGATCGCCATCCAGCGGAGGGCGAGCACAAGTGAGCGGCGACCAGATCTTCGACGGGCGGCATCGCTGCAGAGCCCTTCTCGGTGGCTCCGTCCACCGAGCGCAGCGAGGCGGAGACATCAGAGCGGGTCCGAGCCGAGAGAGGAGCTTTCCACGATTCAGTGAGCTCGGCGTGGAGCTCAGGCAGGAAGGAGCGGACCGGGTGCCAGCGGGGGCGGGGCGCCGGTGCAGGTACTTTCCATCCATCCGGTTCGGTGGTAACTCGGGTGGTGGTGACCAGTCGAGGCCCAGACGCTCGACGGCAAGAGTCAGGAGGCGCATTAGGTCCTCTTCGATGCCGGAGCCGGGTCCCCGCGGAGCATGACGCCGAAGAGCCCAGTGAAGACCATTCGTCGCTGTTAGAAGCGTGCAACGAGGGCGACTCTTTCTCTTCCTCAGAGTCGAGGGCACGCTGCAGAGCGGCCACTCGGCGGCAGATGGGGGGTCCCAGCTCGGGTGGAGAGAGAGAGTGGTCGGGGCGCGGCTGCGGCCCACACACAGCCATCGCAGGTTCCGGCGGCCTTGAGAGCGGCGCTTCTTCTTCCGGAGAAGTCAGAGGCGGCGCGGCTTGGGCGGATTTAACGGTGAGGAGTCTTGCCCGCAGGCAGGGCCGGATTAACATAAGGGCTAGGCGGGGCTGAAGCCCCAGGGCCGCGGGATTAGGGGGCCCGTGATTGGCTGGAGAAAATGAGATTGTCAAATCATAGGTGGTTGATTTGTGCATAATAAAACAACAAGAAGTTATTGGAAAATGTGCCTGACTGTCATAATTCACCGCTGAATCAAAATAACTCTACAATTTGCGCCAGAAAAGGGATGCAAAAATTCCTAAACTAACGAAATACTTTGGTTCACTTTCATCCGTGTCCGTGGAAGAGTGCAGCGGCAGCAGCCCGTTATCTTCACGCTCCTGCGTCGTCACCGATCGCGTGCACGTCGAGGTAAGCAAGAGAAGCAGCAGAAGTTAATGAGTTAAGCACTATTTGGATGGTAATTGTTTCGTGGAGTCGTTTTCAAATGTTTATAGGGGCTAGTCGTCGATGTATTCACTGCAGCCTGAATCCAGAATGTCAGTGTTTTCTTCCCACCACTCACTCGTGGTGAAAAACACTCGGCCGAATTACCGGATTTTTATTTTATTTTTTTTTTGACGAACATCAAGGTCTAATATCCAAGGCCATTAAGTTAACATTATAGAGTTACGTTTTAATTATCGTTCACTTCGCCGATGAAAATCCCAAAATGAAACCACAGCAGAAATAATCTCTGAAACTGATAGTGGAGATTCGTTACTGAATCTGCGTTTCGAACGAATGGTTTCCGTTTAAATGACTCTTGCTTTGCTTCTCGATGAATCAAACAGCTGTTTGAACAAATCGGTTGAATGAATGTACTCGCTGATTAAGACAGAATTGCCGCCACCTACTGTTAGTTTTGGTTTCATGAAGTAGCCGATCCTTCAATGAAAAAGTAGATATCATTTTATATTTAATTATTAATAATATAACAATCATATAATTTATGTAATTGTAAATGCAGTATAAATGTATTAATATTTTTTAATATATTCAAAATTATCTTTCACTAAGTCTCAATTGCAGTCAATAATGGTAACAAGAAAGTCTGAACCATCTAACACGGAATGCAACATTGTACTCTGCTAAAGCTAGAAAAAAGGACTCATTTAACTGTAAGACAGAAAAGGAAATGTAAAAGGAAAGTTCATCCAAAAATAAAAATTCTGTTACCCAAATGTTGTTCAAACTGAAAGAATTTCTCTTCTTATGCTGAACAGAAAAGTAGATATTTATATAGTGTTAGTAACCAGACAGTTTATAGTAGTCATTGACTTAAAATATTTTTTTCTTATGTAAGTCAATGGGTGACATCAGCTGTCTGGTTACCAACATTCTTTAAAATATCTTCTTTTGTGTTCAGCAGAAGAAATAACAATAAAAAAAAATAAAAATATATATTTATTGTGGTAAAAGACTGTGGAGTGGCAATCAGATGAAAGGGGGCCCTTGGTGTTGCTATAGCCCCAGGGCCCAAAGTCCTCTTAATCCGGGCCTGCCCGCAGGGAAGACATTGTCAGCGCCTCGCAGAGAGAGCATCCTCCATCGGCGAGGGCGAGTTCGCATGTTCAAGCCCGAGACAGAGAGGGCAGATGAGGTGGCGGTCTCCGTCTTCGAGCGGTGCGCGGCATGAGCCGCAGGAAATGCGAGACATCTTTAAAGACGCTCACGCTCTTTTGTGATGAAGCAAGTGGAAGTCGTCGGACGGCGCTAGCTCGCTGAGGCGGCTGAAGGTGGCAGGGGCCGGCTTCTTCAGGCTTCTTGCTTGCTAGAAGGTGCCTTGTCACGACGACGGCTTCAGTCTTGCAACGGCAGGCGATTAGATCGCTGAATCAAAATGAATCGTTGCTCCAAACCACGGAGAGTGCTTATATACACTCAAGCCACGCCCCTTTCGGCGGGCTTTGACGTAATAAGCGAGCGTCGTCCGCTCATTGGGCGCGGGTTCAGCGCGCTCTCCGATCGGTTCGAGCACTTTCCAGGAATCGAACCAATGAGCCTGCTAGTTAGCCCGCTCTAGGTCCTGCACCTGAGAAGTGCGTTGACAATGATTACAAATTATAAAAATTTTTGGCTTCAATTGTTCGGCAAAGAAGAATCTTTCCCGGAGCGTAAGCTAGCTTACGCAATACGAGAGAACCTCTCGTAAGAGAACTAATGTTAACTAATGAACCTTATTGTAAAGTGTTACCGTATACACTTTGTAATGAAATATGACTTCCAGCTTATTATGATGCAAAACGACGACTTTTACGTCACAATAAGCAGGAAGTAAAACACTTAAATCATTATTTCTACCATCTCAGGGAACAATAAGAGAATAAACCATGACCATTCAAAAATATGACTGGGTTTCTAAAGACACAAAGCTTAATGCAAATGAGTGAAGTGACCCTTTAAGCATAAAGAGAGATCAAGCACTATCCGGTCATTAAAATTACTTTCCACTCTTGGTAATGGATGGAGGTTCTGCATTGATGGCAAGATGTACAGTACGTAGAGATGTCTAGAAATCAGAAGTTACAGCAATATTTACATCAAGTATTTACAGACTGTGGACAGGGCGGAGCAGGCTGAGGACGTGGCCAAGGCGGAGCAGGACATGGCCAGGGCGAATATTTTTCAATATTTATTGAAACACATTCAATGATTAATGAAAGCACAGCAAATCTACCACAATGGATTGTCATCAAGATATAGTTTCATTGACCTACCTTCAACAATGCGCTAGTTGGTGAGGATTTTGGCCTTATTTGTAATTATGATTGGGTCACTCAGAGGTACATTGCCAGGGCACTGCTGGGCACATCATCTCCAATGGAATATTTTTCCAATAGCCGTAAATGTTCTGGCAGAACAGCAGGTAATTTTTTTGAACTTCAAAATATACTCAACCATGGCTTCTGAACTTTTGTTCATCTTTTGAAGGATATGGAATATCACCCAGCTCAACCTCATCATGACGGCCTCCATCCTCTGTTGGTGTTTGAAATTTCACCTCCTCAGTGGACCGGACTTTTCTGAACATTTCACGGTGAGTCTGAAATAAGTGCCATTTTGCAATGTACTTGTGTTGGCACTGATCTCTTTGTCCTTGCACAAGGACAGTGCCACGAATTATTCACCATGCACTCTCCCTAAACGACTGTAATATGAAACAGTCGGCTCATAAACGGAAATGTATTTTTTGGACTGAGGGATTCCAATTTTGGAGTATACAGACAGAGGTATAATGGTTTGCAGGATCAGCGGGCTCTGGCGGGGATGGAACTGGTTGGAGTGGAAGATCTTCTACGATATAGTTCGATCCACATGCCCAAAGCGTGTGATCAACAAACTCTAAAAATGACAGCTTGAGATCTTTTACCAAAATAAGTTGGGCGAGTGGGTCCTTTAATCCACCCCAGAAACTTTGCGTCAGTTCCTCTTCATCCCAAGTCAAATCATCATAGAGATTTAAGTATAGTCCCGCATACTCTTCGAGTGAGCGTTCCTCTTGGAATAGAATAGGTGTGTGGATTGGTTTCACCTTATTTTTCTTCCTCTCTTTATGGGTCAAGTGCTGGTGGGTTCGATCACATCCCCACTGAGACCACCACGGGTTCCCGTAAACCTTGCCAACCGAGTTCCCACAAACTGTTGATTCATCGTTGCTGGTGATTGTCTGGAAATCACTATCTTCACCTCTTTCTGTGTGGGTCAAGCCTTCTGTCAGGATACAGGCCCGGAGACAGAGGTAAGTGAGAAAACATAAATCTTTATTTTCAAATTCAAAGTTCAAAGGTGAGTATTTAAAGGTGCAGTGTTTCAGAGGTGAATTCGAGGAGGATACGTGGCAGGAAGGATTCCAGGTGAGCAGATCCTCTTCAGTGCAATCAACATCAAACTTAACATAGCCCCAATGATACTTGTCTTTTCCTCTTTCAGATACATCCGTCAGCACACAAGACTCAGGAAGAGAACACGGACTCAGGAAACAGGGATCATGGAGTCTGGGAACATCAGAACATTGACAGAGAGGTTAGTAATTTCAGGTGAGTATACGTTACTTTTGCTGGTGCTGGATGAATCAGAGGGTTTTCTGTGAGACGGGTTATGGTCTGTTCCTGTTGGAGGCTTGACAATGACTGAGTGAGAGCTGGAAGTTTATATAGAGCTGGCTACTGATTTGGACCAGGTGCAGGTGATTATCACTCTGGAGAATGATTGCAGGTGCGCCACAGAGGATTCTGGGCAATGTAGTGCAGAGCTATCTGGTGACTGTTACAGCTAGTATATAGGGCATAGCATAATAAAAAATACAAATTATTTTTAATACCACTAACAAGGCTAAAAAATAGCCCCAAGTAACATAATGAGGGTCCCTACATGCAAACCGAAGCATTGAGAACGTTGTAAGTGTACATACAGTTTAATAATAATCTCATCCGAACCTTCGGATGAGGCGTTAACCCGAGGTCCTTGACTTCTCTGTGGTCATTAAAAATTCCAGGATGTCTTTCGAAAGAGAAGGGGTGTAACCCTGGCATCCCTGGCCAAATTTCCCCTGTGGCCTCTGTCCATCATGGCCTCCTAATCATCCCGATATACACCAATTGGCTTCATCACTCTGTCTCTTCCCCACCAGTAAGCTGGTGTGTGGTGAGCGTTCTGGCGCCATATGGCTGCCGTCACATCATCCAGGTGGATGCTGCACATTGGTGGTGGTTGAGGAGATCTCCCCCTCTATGTGAAGCGCGTTGAGTGTCCAGAAAAGCGCTATATAAATGTAATGAATTATTATTTTTATTATTATTATTAAGAATGTATTTTATGAAGACAGTCCACTTTGTGTATACAGACAGGAGCCATCTTTGGAAAACAGTCTCGACCAGTTCGAACCATGAACTCCGTGTTGACTTTTATGACTTATCGCGAGAGCAAAAAAGTGATTTTAGCTGCATAACATCGGTTAATGGAAACGCCGTCATTTCGCAATAGTTTTTTTATGAACATTTGGAAAATATCGCAAAAGTTTTGCGCAAATCTGTAATGGAAACGCGCCTACTGACAGGGAAAGGGGCCCAGGCAAAAGTACACCCAGCAAACACATTTAAGTTGCTGCAGCATCTGTGGCACGTTGCATTTCTGCTATGGCAACATCGCTGTCTACGTGCTTGCAACATTGTAACAACGTAGAATTAAAAGACTCAACAGGGCTGTAGTAACGCTGTTGTGCGACATTCAGCAACTGAGAGATGACTTTCTGAAAATTAGCCTACAATTTGAATATGCTATATGCAATTATATAATGTGTGGCACTGATTGAGCACACTTGGCCTGTTCAGCACCATCGCTGTCAATGAGATATCGCTGCCAGTCAAGTAAAAATGTGGTGCTGAAACATTTTTATTTGACTGGCAAACTGTTTTCTTTGTTCGTCAATACAAACTTGTAAAAAATGTGGCTTTTCTTTGTGTTTTATTTGACATATAAGATTACTTGACTCAACAAGTGACACATTCTTACATATGCATTCATCAAATATTTTACTTTTTTTAACGGTTTTAATTTTAAAATGACTTGGTAGCAGAGGGCCCCATGATGAAGCCCTGCCCCCACTGTACTGAGTGTCTAGCTCCGCCCCTGGTGATAACACTAGCAAACACATATTTGGTTAATAAAAAAGGTTTAAAAACAAAAACCTTTCTATTTGCTGCAGAAGTAAATGTTCAACAATATTATTGATCTGTGTTGTATTATTTTCATGTTATCACTGTGAAGCTGCTATGATACAATATGTAATGTAAAAAGCGCTATATAAATAAATGTGACTTGACTTGACTATACAGTTTTATGTCAAGCAGTTTTTCTAGGTGTGCAGGACTTTTTTGCAATCATTCAAATAATATACATTTTCCTGTCTAGCCCCTAAACCAGATCAATTTAAATGTATTGTTATGGCTCGATTCCACTGAGTGGTGCGGTACGGTACAGTTCGGTTTGGTACGCAATTATTTATGTTTCCACTGTTGTGAATCCACTGTTGTGAAAAGTTGTGAATGGTACCAAAAAGCTGAACCGTACCATACCACTTTTGGTAACCCTTTCGTTGGGGTACCTAGCACAGTGAAAGGCTACTAAAAGGTGGAGCTAGACTCACTGGCAGAATGGTGATTGGTGGACAGAGGATCGTCACTCGCGCGTGCTACAAGGGCATTAGAAGCATACAGTTGAAATATAATACTACTGTTTGTCACAGTCCCCGTCTGCACCGTCCTGTCTTGTCATTCGGCACTACACTTCCCATGATCCTCTTGTCTCCACTCTTGAACTCACTCCCTCATCAGCCACCTGTTCCTCGTCTTGATTATCTGTATCACCTGTCTTCACTTCATTATGTTTGATTCATCTGTGTATTTAGTTCCCTCTGTTTCATTCAGTCTCTGTCGCTCAATGTTGTGTTTTACCCGGTGTTTGCTCCCGTTTTCTCCTTCCTTGCTTGATTTGTGAGTAAATGTTATTTGAATTGAAGCTTTTGGACTCAGCCTGTTCTTCTGCCTGCACCCACACCGTGACAGTTTGAGCGACCGACAAAGAAATGAATATCCCAGCAGTAGCACTCCTGTGCATGGATCAAGAGGACCGTTCCTGGAAGACCACACCCGGGACTTTTTAGAGGTGGCGTACCACACCCACTATCAGAACCGTTCGCTGTGCGTCTTTTACATCCGCAGCCTCAGCGAGCGGTCCCGAGCACGCCTCTCAGGGAACGGTCCCAAGAGAAGATTTTGTTGCCTGCGTGGAGTGGGTGCTGGTGCACAATGAATCGTCTTTCACCATCGATGACGGCACCAGCCCCACTCCCGCGACTGATATCATCACTCCGCTGGTCCAGCCCGCGCCCGAGACCGTCCAGCCCGCGCCCGAGACCGTCCAGCCGTAGCCCGAGACCGTCCAGCCGGAGCCCGAGACCGTCCAGCCGGAGCCCGAGACAGTCCAGCCGGAGCCCGAGACCATGGTCCCACCCAGCCTCCCTCTCCCGCCTCCTCTCATCTGTCTTCCATCAGTTCTTCCACCTTCCAGCCCCCCTAAACCAGCCTGGCCCATGTATCCCCGGTCTCCTCCTCCTCGAACCTCCTTGACCCGGACTCTGCCTCAGCCCTCCGCTCCATCACCTCACCTCCACCTTGGCTTTTACCTCCCTCAGCTCCTCCATGGCCCCTCTGCCCATCAGCTACTCCAGGCTTCCTCGTCCCCCGGTTCCCCCTTGGTCCCTCGTCGACCCGCCCTCGCCCTGGGACTACCCTCCTCTGGCTGCGCCTCGTCGGTCCGTCTTTCGGGCTCGGATGGGCTCCTCGGTCCCTCCGGGTCCACCTTGGTCCTCGGTCGCTCTGGCTCCGCCACGGTCTTCGGGATCCCCGTCTTCACCTCGGTCGCGCGCGCCGGCGGTGTTGTCATGTCCCTCCAGCCCGTGGACATCACCGTGTCTCCGTCGGCTCGGTGGCGACACCCTGGTCTGGTCTTCAGACAGCTCCTCCCTGGACGCCCGAGGGTCCCACAGCTCCTCCCTGGACGCCCGAGGGTCCCACAGCTCCTCCCTGGACGCCCGAGGGTCCCACAGCTCTGCCAGGGATGCCCGAGGGTCCCACAGCTCCGCCCTGGACGCCCGAGGGTCCCACAGCTCCGCCCTGGACGCCCGAGGGTCCCACAGCTCCGCCCTGGACGCCCGAGGGTCCCACAGCTCCGCCCTGGACGCCCGAGGGTCCCACAGCTCCGCCCTGGACGCCCGAGGGTCCCACAGCTCCGCCCTGGACGCCCGAGGGTCCCACAGCTCCGCCCTGGACGCCCGAGGGTCCCACAGCTCCGCCCTGGACGCCCGAGGGTCCCACAGCTCCGCCCTGGACGCCTGAGGGTCCCACAGCTCCGCCCTGGACACCCGAGGGTCCCACAGCTCCGCCCTGGACACCCGAGGGTCCCACAGCTCGGCCCGGGACGCCTGAGGGTCCCACAGCTCCGCCCTGGCCACGTCCACAGCCTGCTCTACCCCTGGACGCCCGAGGGTCCCACAGCTCCGCCCTGGACGCCCGAGGGTCCCACAGCTTCGCCCCTGGCCACCGTCCACAGCCTGCTCCACCCTGGACGCCTGAGGGTCCCACAGCTCCGCCCTGGACGCCCGAGGGTCCCACAGCTCCGCCCTGGCCACGTCCACAGCCTGCTCCGCCCTGGACGCCCGAGGGTCCCACAGCTCCGCCCTGGACGCCCGAGGGTCCCACAGCTTCGCCCTGGCCACGTCCACAGCCTGCTCCACCCTGGACGCCTGAGGGTCCCACAGCTCCGCCCCTGGACGCCCGAGGGTCCCACAGCTCCGCCCTGGCCACATCCAGAGCCTGCTCCACCCTGGCCCCGCCCTACCTTCTGTTCCTCCTCCCTCCCCTCCTCTGTTCCACACACTGTTATTGTGTCATGTAATGTAGTTTTAAGAGTTTTTCAGGCGAGAAAGTAGTTTTTTAAAGCTCAAATCTGTGGTTTATTTATAGATTTATGATAATTTGACTGAGATCCATTCCAAGCGATCACCGGACGCTTCGCACTCGTGTCCACCGCCTGGAACAGCCTTTCCTCGGCTAGTCGTTCTGATGTTGGCCGCTGACTCGGATGTCTCTGTAGTGGTTAAACATGAGATATAGTTCGTCTTGTATAAACCTAACAGGTGATCTTTGGTCTCGTGAATCTATAATTCGTTCCCTGGCCAATAGCTTTGGGAGAAGGCTACGTGAAGTTTCATATCTTTGAGCGCTGAATTTGTATATTTGACTGACTGAATTGTTTCTTTATGTTATTTAAGCTTTACTGTATATCTTTTTGTACCTTTTACTTATACTTTTATAATGGCTATTATTGATCAAACTGCAAAAGAGATAGTTTTGTCATTTTGTTTTTATTTTATTACAAGATAATCTGTAATGTTGTTTTGTCACGGTGTGGTGCAGGCAGAGGAACAAGATGAGTCCAGATTCACAAGAAGAAGACTTTACTTAGCAACACAGGGTAACATTCACAACGACCGACAATGGATAACTGAAACAGGGAGAACTACATACAAGCAGAATCAAACATAACGAGGGTGAAGACAGGTGATACAGATGAACACGACGATGAACAGGAGGCTGATATGGGAGTGAGTTCAGGTGTGGAGACAAGCGGATCCTGGGAAGTGTAGTGCAGATGACAAGACAGACTGGTGCAGACGAAGGACTGTGACATGTTTATTGCAACATTTGTACCAATGCGATATGCAATACATTACATATTGCCTGGAATATGTTTAATATTTTTAAATTTAAACGAAAAGAGGCAGGGTTGTGTTTTATATTTAGTTTTGTTATAAATATAACGTTACATACATGCAGTGAATATAATCAATAGGCTATGCGTTGCCTGAACCACATTTGTGTGCTTTATAATGTTTAAAATGTATTGAAATGAAATCGAAAAAGAAGCAGAGTGGTGTTTTATAAAATATTTCATTTTATTGTTGCCTAAAATGAACATACAGATAGATAACCGGAGTCACAGAGCCAGAGCGAGCTGAGTGCCGCTCGAGAACGCGCGGTTCCATTAGCAGAATTACTGGACTCACGTCCTCTGGATCATTCTCGCTGAGTTGGACTTTGCGATGGCTACTTGGTATTGAGAAACGCCTAATGCCAGCAGTTGTTTCTCAGTGACAAACATGCCGAGAAGCAAGAACAAGATCTGCTGTCTGTCATCCATTGTTGTTTACTATGTCGCTTTCTTCGCGCAAAATGGCGTCGATCACTTTTTTCCGGCAAACACCATGCCTATCAAGTAAGGGTACTGTTGGCGGTAGAAACGCAAGCCGGATTATGTTGTACCGACCCGACCCGTACTGTACTGTACCGTAGCCATACAGTACCCCTCAGTGGAAACGAGCCTTTAGGAAAAAGATAAGTGAAATAGAAAAACGTTGCATGGTGAATTGAAGGATGCATTCGTGAAAACCATTACTTTTACCTCAATGAAAGCAAAATAAAACTGATTAGATGATAGTCATATACTGTCTTTGTGTACTAATGAGGGAATCACTGTCATAGTGACCATAGTGGTACTATCAGATAGGGCAGAGGAAGGGATATTACATAACCACATCAATCAGAGGAAAAATCAAAGAACTTCATAGATTGTCTGAAATTATATTGAGCATTATGACCGCTATAAATGCTGACCTCAATACCACGCCAACACCAGTATGTCATCTGTGAAAATATTGTACTACAGCCCTCATAACAAAATCAGCATACTTCATATCAAAGTTAAGTTCAAGTATATTTAAAGCATACTTTTATTTAGAAAGTATACCAATATCAATGTACTTGTAAGTGTATTATTTCAACACTACTTGCAGATATATTGGCCCACATTTTGTGTATAAAAACCTACTTTTAAGAATACTTTGTGTAAAGTAAACTTTGAGTGCACAACTAGGTTACAAAGTTAAGTTTACTTATTTAATACTTGAAATTACACTTTTAAGTATACTCTCAGTAAACTACTAGTTTAGTAGCTTGATACTGCAAGTATACTTGTAAGGTTTCTTTAAGTGAACTTAAATTCATACTTATAGTTTACTATTTATATATTATTTTTGCAAATTAAGCATACTACTTTGTTCCTATGTATGTATAAATGTTCATATTTTAAATATATCTTTAACTATACTTGAACACTTTCACCACCAGCTTTTAAAATACAGTAGCCAGCTAGTACCAACATTTTGGATTATTTTCACAAAAGTTTCTTGGCCCCTAAGATTAAATTTTTTTTATGAATATCTGAACATGCAATATATCGAAAGAAAGAACAAAACCTCTGCTTTTAAGAAAATCCATGTTAATGACATTGAATCAATGTTACAATTTAATTTTGGTTCACCATCATGTATACCCTTATGAAAAGAAAATATATTTCCCATCTATGAATAATTAATATGCTAAATGATTTAACAGTATATTTGAAAATATAAAGAATCATATATTGTGTTCATATATTACAATATATTGAATAATACATTTCATATGTATACATATTTTCATGACAATATCACAGTGTCTGGTTGTGGTTCCCTGGGTTGTCACTAGAGGTCCTCGTTTTAATGGTGTCTTTCACATTTGACTTCATTTCCCAGCATTCTGTCTGTCACTCATCAGTTCATTGCAATCAGCTGTTTCCCATGACATTGTTAGACCTGTGTTTATATATTCCCTGTCTGTGTCAGTGTTGGTTACGGAGTCATTGTTATTTGTCACACCACTTTGAGGGCTGTGTTCTTGTTCTTGTTTGGTGCTTGTCTTTTGGTTCTGATAATTTGGATTTTGACCCCTGCCTGGAGACTACGGTTTTGGATTACCCTATTAAAGACTTACTGCAATTGGATTGTTTCCTGTGTGTGGTTCGTGACAGAAGGACTCCGTCCCCAACCTAATCCAGTGGTATGTTTTGTAATATCTCTTCCCCAGCCACCGAGCAGGAGAGAAGGAAGTTTTTTTAAGGGGACCCGGTTGATCAAGTTTCCCGTGGAGGTCCCAGTGGAGGAGGTGGTCGAGAGATGGTTCACGACATGTCTGCCCAGCCAGAGAATGTTCACGTCACCGTCTTCTCAGGCAGAGACTGTCCATGCCACGTCTGACCCAGTCAGACACGGATCAGGAGATGCCCATTCGCGTGGCCGCGAGGCACGGATGAACTGATTTGGAGCGTCTGTTTCGGATCCTTGACACGCCTCTGTGTTTGCTGTTCTGTAGCCAGGGCCGATGCTTGTTTTCCAGAGCCGGAGCCAGTGTCTGTTCCAGAGCCAGAGCCAGTGTCTGTTTCCTATCCAGTGTCTGTTCCAGAGCCCGGAGCCAGTGTCTTGTTCCAGAGCTCGCAGCCGGTGTCCCAGCAGCCGTGTCTGTTCCAGAGCCGGAGTCTGTTCCAGAGCCGGTGTCGGTGCCCGGTTGTCTGTTCCAGAGCTCGGAGCCAGTAGGTCTGTTCCAGAGCCGGAGCCAGTGTCTGTTCCAGAGCTCTGAGCCAGTGTCTGTTCCAGAGCCGGAGCCAGTGTCTGTTCCAGAGCCACTGTCTGTTCCAGAGCCAGTGTCTGTTCCAGAGCCAGTGTCTGTTCCAGAGCCAGTGTCTGTTCCGGAGCCAGTGTCTGTCGGAGCCAGTGCTTGTTCCGGAGCCAGTGTCTGTTCCGGAGCCAGTGTCTGTTCCGGAGCCGGAGCCAGTGTCTGTTCCGGAGCGGAGCGCAGTGTCTGTTCCGGAGCCGGAGCCAGTGTCTGTTCCGGAGCCGGTGTCGGTCCGGAGCCGGTGTCTGTCCGGAGCGGAGCCGGTGTCTGTTCCGGAGCCGGTGTCTGTTCGGAGCCGGTGTCTGTTCCGGAGCCAGGTCTGCTCCAGAGCGGAGCCGTGTCTGTTCCAGAGCCGGAGTTGTTCCAGAGCCGGAGCCGGTGTTGTTCCGAGAGCCGGAGCCGGTGTATGTTCCAGAGCCGCGAGCCGGTGTCTGTTCCCAGAGCCGGAGCTCTGTTCCAGAGCCGGAGCCAGTGTCTTCTGTTCCTGAGCCAGTGTCTGTCTGATTCCGGAGCCAGTGTCTGTCTGTTCCTGAGCCGAGTGTCTTCTGTTCCTGAGCCGGAGCCAGTGTCTTCTGTTCCTGAGCCAGTGTCTTCTGTTCCTGAGCCAGTGTCTTCTGTTCCTGAGCCAGTGTCTTCTGTTCCGGAGCCAGTGTCTTCTGTTCCTGAGCCAGTGTCTTCTGTTCCTGAGCCAGTGTCTTCTGTTCCTGAGCCAGTGTCTTCTGTTCCGGAGCCAGTGTCTTCTGTTCCTGAGCCAGTGTCTTCTGTTCCTGAGCCAGTGTCTTCTGTTCCGGAGCCAGTGTCTTCTGTTCCGGAGCCAGTGTCTTCTGTTCCGGAGCCAGTGTCTTCTGTTCCGGAGCCAGTGTCTTCTGTTCCGGAGCCAGTGTCTTCTGTTCCGGAGCCAGTGTCTTCTGTTTCGGAGCCAGTGTCTTCTGTTCCGGAGCCAGTGTCTTCTGTTCCTGGAGCCAGTGTCTTCTGTTCCTGGAGCCAGTGTCTTCTGTTCCTGAGCCAGTGTCTTCTGTTCCTGAGCCAGTGTCTTCTGTTCCTGAGCCAGTGTCTTCTGTTCCTGAGCCAGTGTCTTCTGTTCCTGAGCCAGTGTCTTCTGTTCCTGAGCCAGTGTCGCTGTCGTTCGGAGCCATGTCTTTTCCAGAGCCGGAGTCAGTGTCTGTTCCAGAGTCAGTGTCTATTTTAAAGCCGGAGACAGTGTCTGTTCCAGAGCCAGTGTCTGTTCCAGTCTGTTTCATTCCACCACCATCCCATTCCCAGCTCCAAGTACTTCCAGAGCCAAAGCCAGTGTCTGTTCCAGAGCCGGAGTCAGTGCCTGCTCACCGTGTTTGTTGACTGATCCTACTTACCACAGCTTTGATGGATTTGTAAAAGGCACAAACTAAATAAATATAAATAATAAATAAATAGATAAATAAAGTAGCGCATCGATGGCACGTTAACAGGCTAGCGAATTACTAGCTTGTTGTGCTAGCAACGATTTAGAATGAAGCTAGCGATGTCAGGTTAATTTGTGATGTTGAAAGAGTTATATTTAGCAGTATAAACAGGGAATGATAATAAATAATGATTCAAAACAGAAAAATATACACAAAGCTACAAACAACAGCAAGGCAGACAGGTGCAATCAGCAGGGAACCGTGCAGGTGAAAGTGATTTTGTGCCTCTTTGAGAAGATAGCATCACCAGACAATGTTCAATTGCAGAACACAAGCTACTGGATGGCACATTAAGTCAGAAGTAATGAGTTTAGGTAAAAGGGAACAGAGCCAGTGGTTGTTCTGTTGACAAGCATCAGTGCCTTGAATTTGATGCGAGCAGCGATTGGCAACCAGTGCAGTTTTATAAGAGGAGTGACGTGTTTATTTGGCTCAATAAAGACCTCTCTATAGTTGTTGTTTCAGTTGTTGTTTCATTTTCTGAGTGAAAACATGATGTTGAACCGACATCACATTGTAACATTGAAGTATGCATATTTGGCATACTGTCCGAGGGGAAGGCTCCTAGCTTGGAAAAAGAAAGTGTTATTTCTAATTTGATCTCCGTCATCCTTCCTACGATCCATGTTGACTTATTTACAGCACAATAAACTGTAGCATGTTCGCACTGAAAGCTTGTTAATTACTCATTGTTTTTCCATTTTAATTCAGTTAAAATAATCTTAATGTTTTTCAATGTCACATGCTTAAAGTTCAGTCTGTTTAACGTTACCCACAAAACATGTCTGTGTACGTCTCTTCATTTTGACATGGTAAAGTTGGTTGAGACATATGCCATTTTAATAGTCAGACATATCAGAGAGGCCTTTATAATAATTGACTTTTAAAATCCCACGTGTTAGATTGTGTCATATACTGTATACTGTACTCTATATGAAGTGCTATCAAGGAACAGCTCAGGGTAGGCAATAGTATGACAAAAGATAAATAAATAAATTGGTTAAGTACTAGGCTTAGGCCATGTCTATTTATTTACATGAAATTAACATGAAATTAAAAATGTTTTTCAAGAAACACATAACAATCCAATAAGGGAGATCCTTTCCTGAACTAAAGAGATGCGCTACATGCGGCAAGGACTTTCACTGCTCGTTCAGCAGTTCTGCTTTGTTTCAACCAACAAAGTTGAGCAAAGTGAAATACCATTTGGAAAGCCATTTTAAACGTGCAGTTCTCCCTGAAGGTAACATTTGCAAACATTCTTTTGGGAAATGCAATATAAATTTATTTGAGCAATGAATCCAAACAACTACATTCATGTTTTTTTTTTTTGTTTTGTTTTTTAACCTGATTCAGATTTTTGGTGTTCACAATTTACACTACCGGTCAAAAGTTTAAGATCTATAAGATTTTTTATGTTTTTAAAAGAAGTCTCTTCTGCTCACCAAGGCTGCAATTTTTTGATAAAAAATACACAAAAAAACACAGTAATATTGTGAAATATTATGACAATTTATGTTAATGTATATTAAAATGTAATTTAGTCCTCTGAAAAAAAAATATTTCAGGATTCTTTGATGAATAGAAAGTTCAAAAGAACAGCTTTTATCTGAAATGGAAAGCTTTTGTTACATTAAACACTACCCTTTAAAAAGTTTGGGGTCAGTAAGAGTTTGTATTTAATTTTTTGGGGAAATAAATAACAAATCAATACTTCTATTCATCAAGGATGAGTTACATTGATCAAAAGTTACAGTAAAGACATTTATAATGTTAGAAAAGATTCTTAATTAAATAAATGCTGTACTTTGAACTTTCTATTCATCAAAGAATCCTGAAATAAAAATGTAAAAAACTGTTTTCAACATGGATAATAATCATACATGTTTTTGGAGCATAAAATCCTCATATTGGAGTGATTTGTGAAGGATCATGTGACACTGAAGACTGGAGTAATGATGCTGAAAATTCAGCTTTTTTTCAGAGGAATAAATTACATTTTAATATATATTAACATAAAAAAGTCATTTTAAATTGTCATAATATTTCACAATATTACTGTGTTTTTTGTGTATTTTTTATAAAAAAATTGCAGCCTTGGTGAGCAAGAGAGACTTCTTTTAAAAACATAAAAATCTTACCGATCTTAAACTTTTGACCGGTTGTGTACATCTGATGATCATTGTAATAATACGGCAGTTTAATGTTCTTATATTTTAGGGTATACCATTCACAGATGTGGATTATATTAGCCTAAAGTTGTGACGATCTGCGGCTGGAGTGCCCGCTTAAGCCTCTGGGGGGCACTCCTTCCTAGTTTATTGTTTCATTCATGTCTTACCCTGGACTGATTATGGTTTATTTGTTGCACCTGATTGAGCTCCCTGATTTAAGCCTGAGTTTTCCCTTTGTTCAGGGCTCAGTATTGTAAGTGTCTGACTGCTTCTACATTTCCTAGTTTCTCAGTATTTTCTAGTTTCTTAGTGTTTTCTAGTTTCATGGTTCCTGGACTCCCTGCCTGTTTCTGGTCTTCCCGTTTGCCTTGTCCCTGCATTGTTTGTTTGCTGATCTGGACTGCTTACCTGGTTTTGACCCCTGCCTGTTTCCTTGTACCTGTCTCTGGATTCTCCTCTAAATAAAGCCTGCGTTTGGATCACCACTGTCGGTTTCCCTGTGCAGTTTCATGACGGCTGAGAGGAACACGGACCTCGTAATGGATCCCACAGCACAGATTGTAAGCCTCTGCCAAGGAGAACGTCCTCTCAAGGTTTTTGTGATTGATTTTTTGAAGCTCTCTCGTCAGTCCTACTTGGATGATTATTGTTTAATGATGTTCTTTCGGGCAGGACTGTCTGAACTGCTCGGTTCTGCTATACCGTTTCCGAGTTCAAGCTGGACTCTTTCCCAATATATTGATCTGGCCCTTTCCATGAGCGGTTCGCCTTTTACTGCTGATTTTTTGGGACTTTTGCTTCACAGAGAACCCGACGATTTGGCATTTTACAAGGTACCCACTGAATCCACGCACCTAGAGTCTCCCGGTGAACCAGCGCTTCACACGGTGCTCCCGCCGAGTTTGTGCTACATGAAAGCCCAGTTGAACCAGCGCTTTGTAAAGGGACCCCAGAAGCCACGCAACATGTGAATCCCATGGTTCTAACACTTCACGTGAGCTCCGTTTTATTCCTGCCTCCTGCCTTTTCAACTGAGTTTGAGTGCAGAGTCAAGTGCCGAATCAAGTGAGTCAAGTGCGTCCAGGTCTGAATCTCCAGTTCAAGTGAGTGATGAATCTCCAGTTCAAGTGAGT
The DNA here is from genome assembly GCA_030378365.1 of Hybognathus amarus. Lineage (NCBI taxonomy): Eukaryota > Metazoa > Chordata > Actinopteri > Cypriniformes > Leuciscidae > Hybognathus > Hybognathus amarus. Next base: position 114,201 of record JAQIUQ010004118.1, read on the forward strand.
GATGACCCTCCAGTTCAAGTGAGTGATGACCCTCCAGTTCAAGTGAGTGATGACCCTCCTGTTCAAGTGAGTGATGACCCTCCAGTTCAAGTGAGTGATGACCCTCCAGTTCAAGTGAGTGAGTCGTACAGCCCAGGGAGTGTGTCTACCCTGTGACACGCAGCGAGGAGGAGAAGGAGGACTCGTTCGGTTCGCCAGGCTCCGGTGACCCCGCCTCTGCGCCTCGCCCTGCCTGCCGCCGCCTCTGCGCCTCGCCCTGCCTGCGCCACCTCTGCGCCTCGCCCTGCCGGCCCCGCTTCTGCGCCTCGCCCTGCCGGCCCCGCCTCTGCGCCTCGCCCTGCCGGCCCCGCCTCTGCGGCTCGCCCTGCCGGCCCCGCCTCTGCGGCTCGCCCTGCCGGCCCCGCCTCTGCGGCTCGCCCTGCCGGCCCCGCCTCGCGCCCTGCCGGCCCCGCCTCGCCCTGCCGGCCCCGCCTCTGCGCCTCGCCCTGCCGCCCCGCCTCTGCGCCTCGCCCTGCCGGCCCCGCCTCTGCGCCTCGCCCTGCCGGCCCGCCTTTGCGCCTCGCCCTGCCGGCCCCGCCTCTGCGCCTCGCCCTGCCGGGCCCCGCCTCTGCGCCTCGCCCTGCCGGCCCCGGCCTCTGCGCCTCCGCCCTGCCGGCCCCGTCTCTGCGCCTCGCCCTGCCGGCCCCGCCTCTGCGCCTCGCGCCTGCCGGCCACGCCTCTGCGCCCTTGCCCTGCCGGCCACGCCTCTGCGCCTCCGCTCTGCCTGCACCCTTCAAGCTCCGGGAGGCCTTTCCTGTACCCGTTCACCGCCCAGAGTTTCCTCCCGCTGAATTTCCCAAGTATTTTTGGGGGCAGTAGGTCTCTGTGGGGGCCATGGAGGCGATGCTGACATGGACCTCGTCCGAGTCTGTGAGGGCCATGGAGGCGAAGCTGTCATGGACCTCGCCTGGGTCTGCTCCGCCCTCGTCCCTGTCCGAGTGTGCCCTGTCCAAGTCTGCTCCGCCCTGGCCTTCTGCTCCGCCCTGGCCTTCTGCTCCGCCCTGGCCTTCTGCTCCGCCGTCGTCTGGCTCCGCCCTGGCCTTCTGCTCCGCCCTGGCCCTCGCCTCGTCCGGCTCCGCCCTGGCCCTCGCCTCGTCCGGCTCCGCCCTGGCCCTCGCGCTCGTCCGGCTCCGCCCTGGCCTTCGCCTCGTCTTGCTCCGACCACGCTCTGTGGCCCAGGCCCGCCTTGGCTACCTCCTGGTCCCGTTCCCCTGCACGGGCCTGGCCCTCCCGTCCCTCCCCCAGGATCACCTTCGCTCTGCCCCCGCCTGGAACGTTTCAGGAGCGTCTGGAAGCCGCTCCTTAGAGGGGGGTTATGTGACGATCTGCGGCTGGAGTGCCCGCTTAAGCACTCCTTCCTAGTTTATTGTTTCATTCATGTCTTACCCTGGACTGATTATGGTTTATTTGTTGCACCTGTTTTAGATTGAGCTCCCTGATTTAAGCCTGAGTTTTCCCTTTGTTCAGGGCTCAGTATTGTAAGTGTCTGACTGCTTCTAGCATTTCCTAGTTTCTCAGTATTTTCTAGTTTCTTAGTGTTTCTAGTTTCATGGTTCCTGGACTCCCTGCCTGTTTCTGGTCTTCCCGTTTGCCTTGTCCCTGCATTGTTTGTTTGCTGATCTGGACTGCTTACCTGGTTTTGACCCCTGCCTGTTTCCTTGTACCTGTCTCTGGATTCTCCTCTAAATAAAGCCTGCGTTTGGATCACCACTGTCGGTTTCCCTGTGCAGTTTCATGACAAAAGTGCCATTACCACTGCATCCACTGTAATTACATGCTGCTATGTAAACTGGACTTCATTAAGCATCTGTCTTTTTGCAAGGGTAAGCAACCTGCCACAACCACCACCATCCCAGCTACAAGCACTTCCACCATCCCAGATCCAAGTACTTCCACCATTCCAGCTCCAAGTTTCCACCGTCCCAGCTCCTAGTACTTCCACCATCCCAGCTCCAAGTACTTCCACCATCCCAGCTTCAAGTACTTCCACCATCCCAGCTTCAAGTACTTCCACAGTCCCAGATCCAAGTACTTCCACTGCAGAAAATTCAAGGGCATCCAGGACCGTACGTCAGATAAGCAGGCAAGCAAAGTTTCAAGGCCTTGCTTGTCATTATGTTTCAAAGGGAGATAGATTTGGGTGTTGTCTGCATAAAAATGAAAAGACACCCCATGATTCCTAAAAATTGTGGTAGTGGTAGCATGCATAGTGAAAGTAATAATAATTATATATCGTCCTCACTTCCACAGTGTCTTCAGGAATGCGGAGGGAATAAAAAGGAATAAATCCTTTTTTTTTACCATGCTGTTAATTTATTATTTAAGTTAATTTAATTTAAGGTATATGATTGGCTTAGAATGATAAAAAATGTTCCACTCTTTCCAATTACACTGATTGCTGTCTATTTAAGTGGTGGTTTGAATGTTGGTTTTAAAATAGCAAACATGGGATAAAAACGAGAAAGATGAGAAAGCCCAACTGGACAGAAGAACAGTGTTTAGGCCTACTGCTAGTCCAGTTAGTGGATGAACACTAGACCATCATTAAAGAAAAAAATTGGGCCAGGTGTCAAGGCACGGAGCAAGAAGCAGACGTGGGAGCTTATAGCGCAAATTATTAACGGTTCATTCCCCTGCTTGTGTGCACCAGAGAAGCCTGCTATATTCATAAATGCAGTTTTTTAAACCTGCAAGGTGGGAATCTCCAGTGGAAACGAAATGAACTGCGACACAATAAGAGGTTCTGAAAGTGCTGTAATGTTTGTGTGATCACTGCTTACAGAAGGTTGTGACAGACCCAAATCACTGCTGCTTTATTGCATTTTCCAAATATCTTAATGTAGTGATTACTTTCATTTCTGGCGTTATGGCATTGCGCTGTGTCGGAGCTTGTCTCTAATAAGATCAGTCACAAACATGATCCTTGCACGATCTCGTCTATAGCGTCTTATTAACTCACTGTCATCTATTGCAACACATTTCTTCTCTCTCTTCGTCTTTCTGCCATTTTCTCCTCTGCTTAAGAAACTCTTAAATGTCCTCATCCGTACTCCTAACAATTTTGACCTTAAGTCCTCTTTTAAGGGTTAAGATTCTTTCTGAATTACTTTTTTCTTTAATAGGGTTTTTTCTTTAATTTCAAGAGTAAACGCCCACATTTCTAAGAATTTTCTTAGAATTTTGTCACTAGGAGCTACTTTTTGCATTACAGTTTCTGCCATTTTCTCCTCTGCTTAAGAAACTCTTAAATGTCCTCATCGGTACTCCTAACAATTTTGACCTTAAGACCTCTTTTAAGGGTTAAGATTCTTTCTGAATTATTTTTTTCTTTAATAGGGTTTTTTTCTTTAATTTTAAGAGTAAACGCCCAAATTTCTAAGAATTTTCTTAGAATTTTGTCACTAGGAGCTACTTTTTGCATTACAGTTTCTGCCATTTTCTCCTCTGCTTAAGAAACTCTTAAATGTCCTCATCGGTACTCCTAACAATTTTGACCTTAAGACCTCTTTTAAGGGTTAAGATTCTTTCTGAATTACTTTTTTCTTTAATAGGGTTTTTTCTTTAATTTCAAGAGTAAACGCCCACATTTCTAAGAATTTTCTTAGAATTTTGTCACTAGGAGCTACTTTTTGCATTACAGTTTCTGCCATTTTCTCCTCTGCTTAAGAAACTCTTAAATGTCCTCATCCGTACTCCTAACAATTTTGACCTTAAGACCTGTTTTAAGGGTTAAGATTCTTTCTGAATTACTTTTTTCTTTAATAGGGTTTTTTCTTTAATTTTAAGAGTAAACGCCCACATTTCTAAGAATTTTCTTAGAATTTTGTCACTAGGAGCTACTTTTTGCATTACAGTTTCTGCCATTTTCTCCTCTGCTTAAGAAACTCTTAAATGTCCTCATCCGTACTCCTAACAATTTTGACCTTAAGTCAAGTCCTTAGGCGAAGCCGACTCTAAAGGTTCGAAGGGGGCCAGGGATAACCCCTCTAGAACTACTGCCAGGTCCCAGGCAGGGACCCTGGACCTGGCACTCATCCTCCATGTCCCACGGAGGATGAGTGCCAGGTCCAGGATGAGTGCCTGGACTCATCCTCCATGTCCCACGGAGAAACCGAATGACCAACTGGTGCCTCCCCAGAGGTCCACAATCTAATGGAGCGTGGAAAGCCGAAATGGCAGCCACGTACACCTTAAGAGTGGACGGGGAGAGACCCGCAGAGAAGCGATCCTGGAGAAATTCAAGAACTGAAGCCACCGGGCAGTTCAGAGGATCCAATTCACGTTCTCTACACCAAGTGACAAACACATTCCACTTGAGGCCATATAATCTCCTGGTAGAGGGAGCCCTAGAGTTAAGTATGGTGTCAACCACCCCCGCTGATAATCCAGCGTTCAGGTACTGAACCCCCTCAGAGGCCAGACCCACAGCTTCCACAGCTCTGGGTGAGGATGGAAAATTGTGCCCTCCGCCTGAGACAACAGATCCCTCCTCAGAGGAATCTCCCATGGTGGAGCTATGAGGAGTGATATTATATTCGAGAACCATACTCGTGTTGGCCATCTTGGGGCCACCAGCAGAAGACTGATACCCTCCTGACGGACCCTCTCCAGGACTCCCGGGAGCAGAGCGATCGGGGGAAATGCGTACAGGCGAAGCCTCGGCCAGGCCTGTACCATGTCATCCAACCCCAGTGGGGCTGGATGTGAGAGGGAGAACCAAAGTGGACAGTGGGACGTCTCTCGAGACGCAAACAGATCCACCTCCATCGGTCCAAACCTCTCCCATATCGACTTCACCACCTCCGGGTGAAGTCTCCATTCCCCGGGCCTCAGCCCCTGCCTCGACAGGATGTCTGCTCCCTGATTCTGAACCCCCGGAATATACATTGCTCTTAGCGACGGTATTTTCCCCTGGGACCAAAGAATAATCTGATGCGCCAATTTGCACAGAGGGCGCGATCTGAGTCCCCCTGTCGGTTCAGGTAGGCTACCACTGACGTATTGTCTGTCCGTACTAAAACGTGGCGACCCTTGATGTCTGGGAGGAAGCTCCTCAAAGCCCTGAATACAGCCATCATATCTAGGCAATTTATATGCCATGAACGATGATGGTCCTGCCACAGACCCCTGGCAAAGCGGCCGTCCATGACCGTGCCCCAGCCAGTAAGGGAGGCATCTGTCGAAACGGTTTCCCGTCGACATGACACCCCCAACACTGGCCCTTGGGATAGGAACCAAGGTTTCTTCCATATTTGCAGAGAATGAAGGCACTTGCGCGATACTCTGATCATACGAAATGGATTCCCCTTGGGGGAGAACCCCTTGGTTTTCAGCCACCACTGGAGGGGCCTCATGTGAAGGAGGCCGAGAGGAATGATGTTGGATGCCGCTGCCATGAGGCCCAGCATCCTTTGAAAATGTTTCACAGTGATGGCCTGGCCCAGCTTCACCCTGGACACCATCGCCAGAATTGACTCGATACGTGCCGGAGACATTCGTGCCTGCATTGTAGTCGAACTCCACACGACTCCCAAAAAAGTCGTAGACTGGGACGGTTCTAGCACACTCTTCTCCACATTGAGCCTTAACCCCAATTTTTGAATATGGCCAAGGACGACATCTCGATGCCGGACTGCCATCTCCTGAGACTGAGCTAGGATAAGCCAGTCGTCGAGATAATTCAATATACGAATCCCTTGAAGTCTCAGTGGAGCAAGGGCTACGTCCATACACTTGGTGAATGTGCGGGGAGAGAGCGCTAGGCCAAACGGAAGTACTCGATATTGGTAAGCTTCGCCCCCGAAAGCAAACCTCAGGTACCTCCTGTGACATGGAAGGATGGAGATGTGAAAATAGGCGTCTTTCAGATCTATCGTGACAAACCAGTCCTCGGACCTGATTTGACTCACGATCGCAGGAATGGTTAACATTTTGAACTTGAACCTCCTCAGAGATCGGTTCAACACCCTGAGATCCAAAATCGGCCTTAACCCCCCATCCTTCTTTGGAACTATGAAGTACCGACTGTAAAACCCCGACTCCCTGTCTAACGGAAGAACATGTTCTATGGCTCCTTTCAACAGCAGAGTCTGCACTTCTTGCTCCAGCACCTGAGCCTGCTCTGGGACCACCGTGAGTGTGCACCACCCCAGAGAACTTGGGGGGGCGGTGCGCGAACTGCAGTCTGTACCCAGCACAAATTATCTGCAGGACCCATGCAGATATGTTGGGCAGATGACACCACCCCTCTACAAAATCTACTAAGGGTACCAGCCTCTCGAGGCTGGCCTCTGGTGTCTTTAGAACATCTTTTCGACTATCTGAAGCGGAATACCGGCAGGCTGTAGTCGATACGGACCCTGCGACCATAACCGATGCTTTAAAATCATATTTTCGCTGGAAACTGACGCGGCCCGAAACGCTGCTAACGGCGGGCGTGCATCTTTTCCAAGAGGGCCTCGCTGTGAGAACAACCTCGGTTGCCTCACAGCGGAGGGGGCAGCCCTCTGAAGTCCCGCCGCAGCTAGGACTTCTTCTCTGAAGCCCTCCTAGCCTGAATGACGTGCCTCAGGTCGCCCTTCTGGCTGGAGGACTTCAGTTTTTGAGAGCGTTTCCTCCGTTGCCAAGTCCCCGGAGGGGGGGCTCTGGAGGAAACGCTCTCCCTTTGCTCTGCCCTGTGGGAGGAGCTGGCTGATGGCTGGGGCTGCTTATTACCACTTTGCCCCACCGTACTCGATTTAAATGGCGCTTTTCGGGGGAGGTACTGCTGGAACACCACAGTTTGTTTCTTCGCCTCCTGAAACCTGTCGACGACCGAATTCACGGCGTCGCCGAACAGGCCAGAAGGCGAGAGCGGCGCATCCAGCAGAAAAGACCTATCTTTGTCTTTTATGCCTGACAGGTTCAGCCACAGATGTCTCTCCGTGGCCACCATGGCCGCCATAGAGCGGCCAATGGCGCGGGCTGTTTCTCTTGTGGCCCGAAGAGACAGATCTGTGGCCTTCCTGAGCTCCGAGATGTTCTCCGGAGTAGGCCCCTCCCCCTCATCTAAATCTTTCAGGAGGTCGGCCTGGTATGCCTGCAAGATTGCCATAGAGTGCAGACATGAACCAGCCCGACCCGCCGCCATGTAAGCCCTGCCTACTAATGCCGATGTTTCCCTGCAGGGCTTACTAGGCAATGCCAGGGTTTTTAGGGAAGACACCGATTCGGGAGAGAGATAGCTTGCTAAAGCCTCCTCCACCTTCGGCATCTTCCCGTATCCCATGTCCCGAGCCCCCAAAACATTGCTGTAATCAATCAAACCGGGACTCGAGACACGGGACGAGTGCGGTCTTTCCCACGATCTCGTGATCTCTTTATGGAGATCGGGAGAAAACGGCAAACCCCGGCGGTGAGGCTGTGACCTGTGCTGCAGGTAGCGCTCGTCAAGCTTACTTGTGGCTTGCGCTTCCTGCTCATGTTGTGGCCAGCTGATATTTAATCTGGCCACAGCACGAGTCACAACCTCCACCAGCTCCTCATAATTCAGGCCACGAGATGGCGTGCTGAGATCACGGTCGTCCGCATCGATGCTGAGCACGTCCACTTCCTCAGAAGCAGACAGCTCAAGCAACGGGACCCGATCGTGGGCGGAAGATACCGCAGGACGGGCTTCCGCACCACTCTCAGAGGCCGCGGGATCGGCTGGTGGAGAGTGAGAAAATGCCTCAGCATTCTCGCCCTCCTCCGCCAGATCCCGCTGCGAACCCCAGGATCTCAATCGCCGCATTGCCTCGACAAATGCGGACCGGAACCCTGAGGAACGCAAGCCTGACCGTGCTCGTCAAAGCACGCCAGCCGGGAGCGCAGCACTCTAATAGGCATAGCCTCACAGTGTTCACAGGCAGCCCCCTCGAGAGCCGCCTGTGCGTGCTGCACTCCCAAACAACTCACACATAAAGTGTGTGCGTCCCCACCTGCGATGTAGCGAGGGCAGGGATGCACACACTTCTTGAATTGTTCACTGGCCATAATCTTTTTATATATAGACAAACAACACTAAATAAGACACACAGTTTCAACATAGAGCGCTTGATGAAGAGCGAAAGCTAGTGTGTGTTGTGACAGCGTCACTTTTATACTTCCGGGTATGCCGTCACATGTTACGTCACGACGCAACACCAATCAGGATTGGATTAGTTTCATTCATACTTCAGAGGCGCACGCTTAGGGAGCGTCCCCAAAGAGTCGATTTTATCGACGCAGTGTTGAGTTCCCTCGATAGGGAACACTGCAGTCTTTGATTTTGACTTTTTATTCAGAAGGCATATTTTCAGGAGGCACATTTTCAAACAACCAAAAATCAGGCCAACTCAATATTGCACATACATTGCAGAACTGTACATTGAAGTAACATAAATTCAGATAAAGCTAAATAAAGAAAATATATAATAAATATAATAATAATAGAAAAAAAAAATAAAATATATATATATATATATATATATATATATATATATATATATATATATATATATATATATATTTTTATGTGGCAGATTTGGCAGTGGTCTCTTATATATTTCCATAGCTGTATATATATATATATATAATATATATATATAGACACACATGCATATATCATATATATATACTATGGATATATATATATATATATAGCTATGGAAATAATAGAGACCACTGCCAAATCAGCAGTGAACTGCTGATTTGGCAGTGGTCTCTTATTTTTTCCATAGCTGTATATATATATATATATTACATACATTATGGAGAGCATCTAGAAATGTGAGTATATGTTGGCTATTGTGTGCACTTTAGCACATATTACTGCACTATAGTACTACACATACAGAACCCTCATCCCATCACACAGGTACCTGTGTAGCTCTCCAAATGGATCCATGTGGTCCTGATATGGTACATATTCAGCTGGTACTGCATTTCACCAATACTGTATTGTACATGTAAAGGACAGTTACACTTACCCGTACATATTCAGCACAAAGTCCTTTGACCCTGTCACTGTTCCTCTGTAGAGCTGTTTCATGGTAATGCTGTGTTTTCCCAAGATGTGTCTGATGGGGGTTATCCTCACACGGTTTGTTGTTGAGCACTGTTCTGTCTGCAAGTATATTCTGGTGGAGACGGATGGCATTGTTTGCCCTCTCTAAGTCCACAATGGTGAGTTCCTTCTGTTGTGTGAACAGGCGTTGGCGTCCTCTCCCAAAAGGTCTTCTAGTCATTGATGTGATATACACTACAGTGCTGTAAATACCATCTGAGTGGAGTAGAAGGTAGAGAGGTGAAGACATACCTGTTTTCTAGTCGGAATGTTATAGATGTCATTGTGAAGCGGCTTGAGTGTGGCTGGACTCTCTGTCCAGCCTCCCTCATCATTAGGCCATGGTTGATGACATGGTCCACCAAAGTTGCTCTTATAGTATATCATTAGTCCGTGCATGACCTTTTCGACCTTGACCTTGACCTCCTCCTCCTCCTCTTGCTCTCCCTCCCTCTATCCATGCTTCAAAATGGCTAAACTGAGGGCTTTTTGTAGCTGGCTGATTGGTGTTAATTTTTGTAAGCAAGTGTTTTCAGGTGTGTGTCTATGTCTTTTCAAGTAACCAATGTGTGTTGTATTTTGAATAGATGTGTTTTATCAATGGTACCCTGAGATTTAATTTTGAACTAAGTGTCTTATGTATGACATAGTGTGTAGTGTCTAGGAGCAAGTGTGTTACAGAATTGCAACTAATGTGCAAAGCAGCGCTTTTGTTTAAGGTATGGTTTCACTTTGTTTAAGATATACTAACAACATCTTCAAGTTATGTTACTTTGGTTTAAGCATGTGTCTATAGTGTTCAAGCAACGGGCAAAAACTGTAAGTTTCTTTATGAATACGGGCCCTGATTGCTATTTGTAAAACTGTGTGATGGGTGTTTGCCCATGTGACAAGTCAGTGTGAATATTTTAATGGCAGTGTGTTCCTCATGAAAACAAGAGATTTTCTGCAAGAAAATTGTGCCAATTGCAGATAATTTGTGTTGTAGTGTTTTGAAAAAAGTGTGTTTTAGAACTGCAATTTGAGTGTATTGCAGGAATTACATGTTGTGGTCATTGTGTCTCAAGTACCAGAATTTGTGTGTAAACAATTGAGAAAAACTAACATCAGGTGTCTTCAATAATGCTCAATCATCACTTAATTAATCACTTAATTATCTCATTAACATCAACACTGCTTCAGTGTTCATTTTTAACACCCTGTAGTGTGGACACATGTACATTGAGGAGTGTTGATTTAACACTGAGGGTTTTGCTGTGCACTCTTCCTTCTTCCTCTTATATTGTTTTCATCCATTATTGGTATCAACATTCAGTGCAACATTTTGAGTAAATTGTGGGACTCTGAACTGACTTGTATTATGAACAGTTGGTTTGATCACATCATTAGAAATAAGTGCGAACAGTTTTGAGTCGTTTTGTGTAAATGGTGACAACTGTGTTGCAGTTGTGTTTTGCTTTTGCCTACCTGTGTTTAGCATTTTGAAACACAAGTGCATCACAGTGCAAAATGTGTTTTAGTGAGTAAGAATATGTTTAGTTTTGAAAAAAAGAGTGCATGAGATTTGCAAACAGTGTTTTAACCGCCTGAAATTGTTTAATGTTTTACAGAAAGAGTGATTTTTTTCGACAAATTGGTTAGAATATTGAGAATTTGGTTCAGAGAATGGGGTATCGTGTTTTAGCAATTCAGAAAAACTGTAAATATTTTTTGCTAAAACTTCAGCCGGTGTTTTGGGGGCAAGTTTGAGCTGAACTCAGTTGGACATTGGCCCTCCAGGATCAGGTTTGGACACCCCAACTCATGTTAATTTATGGATCTAGTAATAGTATGCAGTTTCGGATAACAACTATTGCAGACGCTCTTTATTTTTTTCGTAATGATGTTTTTCCATTTAATCAGAACTGGTTTATCTGGATTATCGTCTGTTCAACTGAACTCTTTCTCAGTCTTTATCTCTGATGGTCCAGAGAGATGATCATAATTTCAACTGATCATGGATCTGCTTGAGTTCATATTTATGGCTGCAGTTGCAGTTATATCTGACGGTATGTACATTGATTGTTTTTTCTCTCTTTAGCCGCTTCTGAAGGCAAAGCACATCATTAATGTCCCATTAAAATCAATGCACACTTACTCTGTCAGAGATTTGGGCACATTTGGCTGAACTTGTGTTGCTCATGATATTTAAGACCTTTTGTTCTAAAGGCTTCTGCTTTAATTCTAGAAACAAGTTTTTACCTATGTATACATTTCTTCACAAAAAGTAATTAATTTAACCTTTTATTTTTAAAATGTGTAATTTGAAGGAGATAGTGAAGGAAAGTATGAAGTTTTAGCAATCAAGCTTTCATCAGTTTTGTTGGTTGGTGTACTTGGTAAACAACAATGATTTCTACCTACAGCTGTTAATATAATGCATTTCACTTTTATAATGTAGCCTACTAATTTCTGATGCATTTTTCTTTTTCCTGCATTTTTCAAACTTCGATTTATAGTGTTTGTTGTCATAATGTTGGTCTTGGCAAACATGACCAGCTAACAACTGGGATCTCTTGTGACTCAAAAGCCCTTCAAGTTAATTATGACAGTTATACTTCTGTAGAGTCTATAGAGTCATTCTCTAAAACAGCACGTATGTTGTGGCTTCACAGAAAACCATCTGACATTTTCGTTTAGTCTTTCGACATCTTCCACTTTAATCTGTTTCAGATTTTACTGTTTGTTGTGTTCAAATAAAGTCAATTTTACTTGTAACGCTTTTTTGTTTCCAAAGTTGCGAAATAGAAATTTGTGATGCTAATGTTTATGAAATCTTAAAGCCCTTGTCCACATTTAGCAGTTTAGAGCGGGGCAATAGTTTATTTTTGACAATAATATAAACAATTGAGCAGTTGAGATTTATTACACAGTATGTATATGAATAGCTGTGGTGATTTTTTGTTTTTGTTTTTCTCAGGTTGCATTTCCTGGTAACCTGATTTGACCAGCCATACAACTTTTATTCTTAAACAGTGAAAGTGCCTTGTTTGAAATGAACCATGAACAGTTTGTTTGTCTGATGCATTTGAATTTTCAATAGGAATAATTTGGACAGGGACTTTTGAAGATAAACTGAATGTTTGAATAAATGCTTGTTTATGTCAGTAAAGATGATGATGATCTCTGTTATTATCTATTGATTTATACCACAAGAAACATCACTAGGAGTCGCTCTTGAGTCTCAATCACCTCTGACATATTCAGAAAAGGCCAATGGAATTGGTGAGGGAAGTGAGCACATCACTCCCTGGATGCTTTACTTGTTCATGTTTGTGCTGAGGAGCTGAGACAGTGTCTTGACTAAATCAGGAGCTGGAGGGACACAACGAGAAACACCTAGGTACCAAGGAGGAGACCTTGCGAACTGAATCGGCATAGCCGAGTCTGATCGTTCTGGCAACCCAGCGGGATAGGCCGGGGAGCTCTAGCCAAGCTCCCAGGGACCGATCCAAGGGAACCATGCGAAACACAGACATCCCCCCGGAGGGGCAGCGAGGCAGAGAGACCAGCAGGCGCAAGGGCGTTATTCCCTGCGGGTGCACAGTCGAGCTCCGCTCCCCGACAGAAGAGACCAGGGAAGGACCAGCATTCCATGGGGGTCTGTTCTGCCAGGGGTTTGGTGATAGAGGGGGAGGAGAGCAGCATGGTCCAGGGACGGCAGCCGCTCCCCTCCGCCTCAGAGACAGAGGGGAATGAGAGTGGTGATGCTCCGGGACATCCTGCACTCCCATTCCAGTCTGTGTGCTCAATGATGGTGTCAAGTCTTTCTTTAACCAGCTTAGGGTGCTGCCCACCCATGGGTGAGCAGCGGGGAAAACAAAAGATTCTCCTCTGGCCCTCCACCGGAGGAAGGAGGGGGCCTGCTACCACCTCCTGAGACTCCACAAACACTTGACTCCACGCGGAGCCTGAGGGGGCTGGGACGCTCTTCTGCGGCTTCCTCCACAACGCGGCCCGGGTGGAGGCTGCTGCTGTGGCCGTGCTGGAGGGGCGGGCGCCGCAGGGGTGCGTCCTCAGTGGCGAGCAGGCTGAGGCGTCTGAGCCGACGGCTGGGTGGAGGCAGCAGCTGGCCGTCGGGGCAGAATATGTTTGATGGCCTCAGTCTGCTTCTGGGCGGTCGAGAACTGCTGGGCGAAGTCCTCGACTGCACCACCGAAAAGGCCAGCCTGGGAAAGGGGGCGTTGAGCAGACGAGTCCGCTCGGCGTCCCGCACATCCGCCAGGTTGAGCCAAAGGTGACACTCCTGGACCACACTGGTGGCCATCACCTGACCCAGGGAGCGTGCGGCCACCTCAGTCGCCCGGAGAGCGAGGTCAGTGGCAGCACGCAGTTCATTGAAGGTACCTGGGAGGAGGAACCCCAGCGTACCCACGGGCAGCCGCACCGTCAAGGGGGAGAAGGCGGGGACTGACGAGTGCTCACGGGAGGTCAAAGGAGCCTTCCAAGTCTTCGTCAGTTCCGCATGCAGCTCGGGAAAGAATGGAACTGGGGTCGGCTGTGGCCGTGAAGCGGCAGCCTTGCCCAGAAACCAATCATCCATCCGCGAGCGATTGGGACAGGGCGGAGGATTCCACTCTAGCCCGATGCTCATGGCGGCCCTAGACAGCATGGCCGTCATCTCGGGATCAGACACAGGCAACGCTGCCACTCCCGAGGGAGGCAACGCAGCCGCATCTTCACTTCCCGAGGACTCAAGCCCACCTTGTGATGCTGCGATCGACATCACATCATCCTCTGGAGCACCGAACGAAACAGACGGCACCTGCAAAGAAGCACTTGTCTGCACCGATTCAGTGCTCACTGGCTGCAACACTGCTGCGGGAGGTGTGGCCCAAAGAACAAGTGTCAGGGCTTTGTTCCACACCGTCACCGTCAGATCGCTGAGCCCGCGAGCCGAGAGCTCCCCCTGGAAGAGGAAGCAGAACGGGTAGCGGGCCCAGGGACTCTCACAGATTTTAATTCAGTAAGTCTGGATCTCAGTGTTGCGATGGTCATGTTCCCACAAAAAGAACAAGACTCATCCACGAACGCTGCCTTTGCGTGCTCAACGCCCAGAAACACAACACAGCGCTCGTGACCATCAGAGGGAGACAGGAATCGACCGCACCCAGAAGAACACGGGTGAGACATCTTTAAAAAGACGTGCCACGTGCAGCTCTTTCTAGTAGAGAAGAGGAAATTCACTCTCTCACCGCTGAGGCAACCAGGGAGAAGCGCAAAGTCTGGCAGACCACTGCACAGATCGCAGGCAATGCAGAATCTCGCTGGGTACCGCCGTCACACCAACACTGGAGAGGACGCTGTCACGCTCGTCTCGAAGAGGAAACTCAATAACAGTGGCTTGTGGAGTGAAGAGATCTCTTGGCTCCGAAGCGAAAACATACTGCGGTTGCGTCTGCTTCCTCCTTTTATACCCACGAGGTGGGGCAGATATACGCTATGCAAATTCCGCAGACCCAAGGCATTTTCATGCCATTGGCTCGTGTTTAAATACTCGAAGAGGATTGGCTTTCTAGGCGAAACCCTCATTCTCCGTCATTCCGACGTAACTCGGAGTGACTACGAAAGGGAACAGAGGTGTTTTCAGCATGTCCTGCCAAATATTGCAAAAAGACATTAAAAATTACATTTAGAGATAACTAATAAAATCTACTTTCATGTGATACTGTATATTCAAATGAAGTATTTATTTCTATTTGTACACCTATATGCCATCTAGCTGGATAAAATATTTTATATTTCTCATTCTTTGGCAGTTACACCATTTGACCCATTCACGTACATTTAGTCATTACTTTCATAAAAATCGTGCAAATGTAATTTTTTATTACATAAAATCCACATAAATACACTATGTACATTTTAACATACCTGATGCATGCTTTTAAAACAGGTTTTTACAAGATTTTCGAATTTCTCATCTTGACAAACCTTATTTGTCACTGACCCTAAAGCCACTTCACTAGCTAATTACTTCTTGACAGCAATGCCACTGAAATACACAGAGCGACTGCAAAAACGGAAGTTCAAAGACAGTATTCTAAATATGGCTGCGCGGTTGTTTCTCTGGCACATAAGTTCTCGCTGAAGCTCAAACGTGCTGCGTAACACGAGAATGATCCTGATTGGTTCTTGCTGAAGCTCAAATGTGCTACGTAACACGAGAATGATCCTGATTTGTTCTTGCTGTATGGTCCAGCCGTGAGATGGAGTTGAATGGAATTTGCTTCTCTGAGTCTGAAGTAGTGATGCATCATTCAAGTCCGAAGAACAAAGCTGAATGAGTGAAGCATGCTTGGAGAGTGGCCAGATATGCAAGTTTAATATGCCAATTTCATTGGCTTTTTCTGATTAAGTCAGAGGTGTTTGTTGCTCTCAAAAGCGACTCCTTGTGTTGGTATTCTGTCACTATGTCAAAATGACATACAGAAAGGGAACTATAGGCAAGTTTTATTTAATTTGTTTAATCTGTTTGTTTCAGGGTTCCCTATGCATGGTCCCTCTGGTCTTGTGGTTGTTTCTCTAGGATCTTCAGTGGTTTTGCCCTGTTATGTTGATAAACCTTTAGCAATGGAGGGCCTGGAGGTGGAGTGGAGAAGAGCAGACTCAGAGACTCTGGTTCATCTGTATCAAGATGGTGAGAGTCGACCAGAGGTCCAGCAGCAGGATTATCAGGATAGAGCTCATTTCTTTACTGATCAGATTCAACATGGAAACTTCTCCCTCCGCCTGGACAATCTGAGAGCTGAAGATGAGGGAAAATACACATGTAAAGTATACAGTCAGCAGGATTCTGGAGAGACTGTGGTTCAAATAAAAGTTGATAATGTTGGTAAGTGTGGTTCACATAAGTACCTTCCTTTTATATGATTTTACAGAAACTAATTACTGAATTTACATCTCACTTTGAGATATTAACACTGTTTGTTCTTTCAGAGCGTCTGCTGGTAACAGGATCGAGTCGCTCCATATCTGCATCTGTGGGTGAGGACGTCACTCTGAACTGCTCTGTCGACTCTCACATCAAATCTGAAGACATTGAAGAGGTTTCATGGAGGAAAACAGACAAAGATGAAGATATTCTGGTTCTGCTTTACCAGAACAATAAGGCTTTTCCAGATTCATCAGATGAGCAATACAGAGACAGAGTTGAGTTCTTCACTGATGAAATCCCCAAAGGAAACTTCTCTCTCAGACTGAAGAGTGTCAGGACTGAGGACAAAGGAGTTTACATGTGTCAAGTGTTTGCTGGAAGATTTTCAGCCAATGCAACTGTGGTACTGGCGAGACTGGGTGAGTAATAAAAAAAATACTCAACCATTCAAACTACACTGATTTAATTTAGTTGTGTTACGTACAGTTTTACTTAAAGTCAGTTAAGTTTCTATATTAAACAGTAAAATGTTTAATATAATGTTTAATCCAATGAGCAGTCAATTTTCTCATTTTTTTTAACAATGTACAGATTTTTGTCTGTGATAGAAGAAATAGCCTACATAATCGCTCAAAAAAAAAAGAAAAGAAAATGCCATTACTTTGTCACAAGCAGGGCTCAAACACAGTGTGTGTAGCCTAACTGGTAGTCGTAGCCCAGAAAATTAACCACTACTAAACTATGGAGCAGTGTAGACTCAAATTGTAGAGAATCACAAGAGGCAGGACTTGAGGAAAAAAAACAGTCTTTACTTAATTTTTTTTAAGGGAAAATTGCACATTTGAAATGTAATAAACTGAAATGTTTTTTATGGCTGAATTTTATAGATGTATTATCAAACAGCTGTTTTTCTTTTTTTTTTGTTCTTAATTCTTAAACTGCAAATATCCAGTTTAAAAAAATACAGATTCAAGTTTTCAAGATAAATAAGTTCGGAACTTCAAATTCAGTTTTCTAAAATTCAAAACGCAGAAATGCAGATGATACAGAGAGTAGGTCACAGGTCATCCAGAATAGAGTATTTAGCAAACAATAGCGCCGCACATATATGTGCTAATGTACTTAGCAAGGAATTTCTCTGCTCATCTTTGACTGAAGCACAGGCTCTACTCTCCAGAACAACGGTGACCCACAAATATCATAAATTAAACTACAGATCTCTCCTATATCACCCTGTGCAAAACACATAAAACACTTTAGTTTAATATTTATCAGTTATATCATATAATATCAATAATATCAGTTATTGAGTTCACATAACTTTTTTCGATGAATTTTTACTTATATTTCAGTGAAATTAACTTTTACAGAATTTTACAATTTTCATTGATTTTACGGTAACCTACTCTGAAGCTTGGTTGCCAGTAAATTGAAGTTTTCTACAGTTTCATGCTGTAAATTAATTTACAGTTGGTTACTGTTAAATTACGCTTCACTCTGTTTTTATTTTATTTAACACATTTAACCATTTTAACCCCACTTCAAATTCTTCAGTTTTAAATGAACACTTGTGTGTCCACACTAGAGTGTTGGAGTAACATGAAGCAGTGTTAAAGTTAAAGGACAACTCCGGCGCAAAATGAACCTTTGGTCTATTAACACATTACATTAGGAAATGCATGAATTAGATTTAAGTCTGCACTGTCTGGTGAAAGGAAGGGCAAGAGGTCCGTCATTCATGCAAATAAATGAGCAAGACTTACAGTTGGCGAAGCAAACTAAAATCACTCAATAGTTGCTCTAACTTATAGAAATAATTGCACTGATTTAAAACATAACTTGTCTAGTGTATTTACTCCTATCTGGTCCCTCCGGTATGGGTCACTGCCTCCAAATTATTTTCGGGACATGGAAAAAGTTGCAAGTACAGCCTTATTTATCAGAGCGGGGAAATCTTTATACTGTACAAAACATGTCTCTTGGTTGCCGCGACTCAATAGGTCCTGCTTTGTGCAACAGCACTCCTGTTCGGTGTTTATAACTTCACAATGTCCGCAGGTAAGTTACACCACTAGTTTCCCAAAGTACAAGGCTGTGTTGTGGCATTGACCACCGGCAGCTCTCTCTCTCTCTCTCATAGCCCTTTCACAGAGCTCCTGCAACTCTTGCGTCAATATATCCAGCTCGAAAAGATAAGACCATCCATCAAACATAAACAGTTCATCGGTTGAATAATCCACCATGTCTTTAGTGTGTATCTTGTGGAAGCACTAATATTAATTTATTATTTTATTACTTTCTCTGTTGCATTCAGTGCTTCTCTTATGAGATCAGTGCTTTCTTCCGAAAACAACAATCAGTGCTTTCATGGTCGAGACTGTTTTCCAAAGATGGCTCCTGCCTGTATACACAAAGTGGACTGTCTTTATAAAATATATATTCTTATTAAACTGTCTGTACACTTACAACATTCGCAATGCTTCGGTTTGCATGTAGGGACCCTCATTATGTTACTGTGTTAGTGTGGGGCTATTTTGAGCCTTGTAAGTGGTATTAAACATAATTTTTATTTTTCATTATGCTATGCCCTATATACTAGCATTTTAAGTTAAACAGTTTTTAGAGATAAAACCTGACTAGGTACCAATGTGTTATTAGGCCAAAGGTTCATTTTTGCGCCAGAGATGCCCTTTAATGATATAACTGTCATTAAAAAAAGTTTGTTGAGACCAACTTTAAGTTGGCTTGTGAAAGTTTGGACCAATAAGTTTGAAGACGTTTACAGTAGTTTAAAGTTTAAATTAGTTCAATGTGTTAATTAGTATGAATTTTAGAGTAGTTTGATGTTTAAATTAGTTTAAAGTTTATAATAGTTTATAGTTTAAATTAGTTTGAAGTTTAAATTAGTTTAATTCTGTTATGTTCAGATGATGTTTTAGAAATGCAGTGGTTGTCCTGGGGAAACGTCTCGGTTACATATGGGTAACCCTCGTTCCCTGAGGGAGGGAACGGAGACGTAGGTCAGACTGACCAGGAATCTCGCTAGAGAGCCAATTTACTTCGAGTGAATCTAAAACAAGCCAATGCACATTGGCTAGAATCATTTGCAACAGCTGCGTGTCCTCATAAGCGCGGGTATAAACGAGCGGCTGTGTGATTGCACTTCAGTTTTTTGCTGAGGAGCCAAACTTGGAAAGCTGGCCCCCCGCGGGCAGCAGCAGATGTGGCGACGGGACCTACGTCTCCGTTCCCTCCCTCAGGGAATGAGGGTTACCATACGTAACCAGACGCTCCCTATCGGTCAGTCACTACAATGTAGGTCAGACTGACCAATCAGGAATCCCTCCCAAAGAGCCACAGTCGTTGCACCCCATCCAGCGCCCCATGCAAGCCTCTGCACCTTATTGCCTGGAAGGACGATAGGAGGAAGGTTACACAGAGTGTCTGACACTGTTGTTCCTTTATAAACCATACAGTGAGACTTGGATAACACTGGGAAAGTGTCCCCGTTTTTTAAAGGGAGGGGAATGCTGCGGAACCCACTTTCTTCAGAGAGTTATGTGGAAATACATATGGACTAACCCGAAGTAGTCCTCATATGCTGTACTGCATATGATATAATGGGTGACTTAGCCCAAGGGAAAGACACAGGCTTCCATCTTAGGAGTAGCCGTGGAACATATACACATATGGTATCCCCGAAGGGTCACACATATGGAACCCAGCCCGAGTCCGGCTCTCAAGGATTCAGAGGACAGGGGCCTGGCTCCAGATGCTCCGCCATGTCCGGGCCGTGGGTTGTTGGAGGACTCAACAGGTTTTTCACTCTGGAGCAATAAGGTTGCACAGTAGGGTGCAGCAAGCAGACAGAGCCGGGCCTCTCAGTGCTTCTACCCGTTTAGGGTGAGAGCACGGGACGAGACTGTATCTCAGCGTATCTGTAGTATCTCAGCGAACGTGTTAGGTGTCGCCCAGCCCGCAGCTCTACAGATATCTGTTCAGGGGCGCCACGAGCCAGTGCCCAGGAGGATGCAACGCCTCTCATGGAGTGTGCATGCAACCCGAGCGGGCAGGGCATGCCTTGAGCTTGGTAAGCCAAGGCGATGGCATCCACTATCCAGTGGGCCATCCTCTGCTTGGAGACAGCCTTTCCCTTCTGCTGGCCTCTGTAACAGACAAAGAGCTGGTCTGAGGTCCTGATGCTTTGAGTTCTGTCCACGTACATATGCAGAGCATGAACGGGACAGAGCAAAGCCAGGGCTGGGTCTGCCTCCTCCAAGGGCAGCGCTTGCAGGCTCACTACCTGGTCTCTAAAGGGCTTTAAGTCTACTGATTGCAAAGGCTCAAAGGGAACATAATGAAATGCTCTGAGCACCAGGGAAAGATCCCAAGAGGGGGGTCGAGGAGGATTTATTCGTCTCGCCCCGTAAGAAACCTGACGACCAGGTCTTGCTTTCCAACTGTTTTGCCATCGATGTGGTCGTGATAGGCTGAATTAGCAGCAGCATGGACTTTGAGGGTGGAGGGAGACAGTCTTCGCTCCAACCCTTGCTGCAAGAAGGAAAGCACGGACCTTATTGAACATCTTCGGGGTCTCGCGGTGAGAACACCACTCGACAAACAAGTTCCACAGCAGGCCGGTGTGATTGGCACCTGGTGAGTGCCGTGATGCCATGCCCATCTCGGTACTCGGCCGTGAAGCGAGTGCTGAAGTGGTCTCATATGAAGCAAGCCGAGCGGGGTTACCGCTGCTGCTGACATATGCCCCAGGAGCCTCTGAAAGAATTTCAGTAGGACCGTCATCCTGCCCTTGAACGTGTTCAAGCAGTCCAGCACCGACTGAGCACGCTGCTCTGTGAGGCGCGCTGTTTGTGCGACCAAATCCAACTCCATACCGAGAAAAGAGATCCTCTGCACGGGGGCGAGTTTGCTCTTCTCCCAGTTGACCCAAAGACCCAACTGGCTGAGGTGACTGAGCACAAGGTCCCTGTGATCGCATAACTGATCTCGAGAGTGTGCTAGTACTGAAGTGAAGTGGATGGCCTGAAACTTGGGGGGACGCCGGGTGAACTGAATCGCATAGCCGAGCCTGATGGTCCGGATGAGCCAGCGAGATAGACTGGGGAGCACTAACCAGGCTCTCAGAGACTGTACAAGCGGGACCAAGGGGACCGTAGGCGGTACCCGAAGTGGGGCAGTGAAGTGGAACACAGGGACCTGGCTGAGGGGGCTCTGTCTGGGAGGCAGCCTCCAGCAGGGTCTGAGTGTGCTGCGAAGCGCTTACCTGGTTCCACGGGGCAGGAGGTGCGGGAGGCGGCTCGGTGGCGTTCTCGGACCGTACACTGCTGCCAGCTGGCGATAGAAGAGGAGGATGAGTGTTAAGGATTTTGTCCCCCCACTACTCTCGAAGTCCTCTTCGGACCCAAAGATGGTAGAAACTGCTCTTTTATTGAAAATTTGGGTACCACTGGCAGAACAAAACAAAACAAAAAGATTTTCCACCTGGCCCTCTTCCGGGGAGGGAGCGATGCGGCCATCGCCTCCTGTAAAGCAGTCCCCGCCATCTCTGGGTTGCCCATCCTAGGGCCGCTTGGTGTTGGCTTTGCCGCCCCTATTGGTGGGGGCCTGGATGGGCGGGGCGTTCTGCGTGCGACTGGCTCCGTGGCGCCACTTCGGTGGAGTCTGTTGCTGCGGCGTGGGAGCCAGGGAGGGCGCAGGCGGACGCCCCCGGCGACGAGCAGACTGAGGAGCCGCCGGCGGTGGGGTGGAGGCAGCAGCTGACCGCCGTGGCAGGATGTGTTTGATGGCCTCAGTCTGCTTCTGTACAGTCCGACGAGTACTTACAGGCCCGGGAAGGGAGACACGGTTCTCCGCGACAAGTGGAGCTAGGGCACAGTTGCTCCACCGGCGGGATGCACGTGTAACCCTTAGCTGCCCCGCCATCAAGGGTGGTGAGGGAGGAGGAACCACTGGAACGGTTTCGGGCAGTAAAAGATGCCGTCCACGTCCCAGTGAGTTACTCATGCACCTTCGGGAAGAAAGGCACTAGGGTGGGTTGCTGAGAGCCAGCACACGCCACCCCGAGATACCAATCGTCCAGCCTCGAGGGTTTGGGACCCGGTGGAGGGTTCCACATGAGCCCGACCCTCTCGGTGGCCTGGGAAAGCATGGCCATCATCTCCGGGTCCGTATCGGGCACCGCTGGCACCCCCAAAGGAGGCAGCAGCTCCGACACGTCGTCCACAGAGACATCTGACCCACCCTCCGCCGCGATCGACATCTGTTCATTGCCGGGAGCGCCAAAGGAAACGGTTGGTACACACCTTGTGGATGGTCCAGAGCGCTCCTTTGGCAGCTCACATGGTTGCAGAGGCTGAGAGGAGTGAGGGTTCCTCAGGTGGTTCCCCGAAGGAAGTGCGCTCACTGTAATCCTCAGGTCACCCGCGCCAGTAGGGCTGGGTACCGAATTTCGGTACTTTTTAGGTACCGACCGAATTGATTCGGTACTACCGAGTATCGAAACATGTCTTGTTTTTCGATACCAAATTTCGGTACCCAAGTGGTTAATCTCGTCAACGTCAGTGAAACAATAAGCACGCAGCACGATAGGCTGTGGCAGAAAACACTAGTTTACGCGGCTGCTCAGAGACGTAGCTCGTCGCACGTGAGTGTGTGTGTGTGCGCGCGTGCGTGCAGCGTCCCAACCCAGATGGATAGAAAATATGTGGAAATGATCCATAGTGTACCTGTGTGCCAGACTCGATACCAGAAGCACGCGATGCAATATTTTCGACAGGATATTTGCCACCAAAACCAGTAACATGGTAAACCTGATAAGCGCACACGCACTTGTTGAAGAGTACAAAGTCCGTTTTCCACTTCAATAACTGGAGCGCGTCACAGATGAACCGACACTCAGCATATGGGATACTTGCCTCATAGACAAGAGAAATAGGTCTATAGTCAGTCAAAATAATTCTACTTTTAAAGGGTGGGTTTACTGCGATTTCACTTTTTTGATTTTAAATAGTGTGTAATGTTGCTGTTGGTGCATGAACAGTATCTGCAAAGTTGCAGCACTGAAAGTTTAGTGTAAGCAGAGATATTCTCTTTTAAAAATCAGGAAGTATAATTGCCTACAAAAACGACTCGTTTTGGACTACAGCTGGGTTATGGTACGTCACTAACCCACACATTTGCATCAACCACTCCCTCCGGAATATGCAGGAAAGGCCATGATCATATTTCAGCAGCTCCTCGTCGAGTGTGTTGTTGTTCACGCAAATGTCAGGTCTTCTGTGTTCGAACTTCCCACGGACGCTGTACTTCGACAACAATGGATACAATTTATGTTTGATTATGTTCCTGAAAGTGACGATCGTAATCTAGCTCTCTGTGCTGCGCATTTTACGGAAGACAGCTTCCAGAATCTGCACGAGTTCAAAATTCAACAAGAAACTGTTACTAAACATGAAGCAGATCCAACTTTAAAACAAGAGGCAGACACAACCGGACACAACCTGTAAGTAGGCTAAGACTTAATCATTTTAAATGTATTTGCATGTATAATTCCAGACGTAGCCTTGTGTTTTATTATTTTTAAAATGCCAGCGCTGGCTTTATAGGCTTTATGGGCTAGCAGTTATGCTATTTTGTGTCAACGACAAACGCGTACAAACATTATGGACCTGAATTTTGTATAAGTACTAATGTTGTAAACGTATTTTTCATGTTAAATATGTTTTATGACGTTATTTTCGATTTGATCAAGAACGTAAACCTGCCAACGCTGTTTGAGTATAACATTAGTAGCCAGCCAGTTGCTATTGTTGCCAGTCAGATGCTATTATGTAAAACAAACGTGCATAAAGTTACAAAATATAGCAAATTATCATTCAGAAACCTTTATTAAGAGCCGTGTGTGGTGAGGTTCTGTTTGACTCTCTTCATTCGCGGCTTTCTCGGTCTGATTCTGCCTCAAACTGATACTGCAGTCTCGACATATATTTACTTCTGGACCGGAGCTTGCGTCTCCCGTAAAGCTAATGGGCGTTAACCTTCCGGACAACGTGAGCGACAGTTTAGCCAATCACAACACACCGCCCACAGCCCACAACGTCATTCTGAGGGAGTGTTTTCATAGAATCAGGAAGTGAACCGGTCGTTCAGGGGACAGAGGAGAGCGCGGCTGACAATAAAGGTGAAATTTATGAAAAATAAGACTTTTAAAAAAAGAAAAACCACGGATACATGCTATATTGCACCCCATAAACACAATCATGCAAAGAAAAAAGCAGTAAACCCCACCTTTAAACAAAACAATTAGAAATGAATAGTTTGATTACCTGATCCATATAACGTTAGGCGCGCGCATTCACTGCTGCAGGAATGACGAGTCTGCATTGCCATAATCATATTTGCTGCCAGCAGACTTATTAAACACTTGTTCATTAATAAACGATTAAAAATATATCCTTGTTGTTGTTGACACATCCATAATCATTAGGCTTCTGTTGCCAGTGCTTTGCGGCAAGCTTCACGTGTGCTGAGCGCGAGGCATATATCCCGCCCCCAGTAGCCTATATTTGATTTAATTCACTTGTATAGCATTTTTCACAATACATATCGTTTCAAAGCAGCTTTACAGAAAATGCATGTTTCTAAATAACAATTTAGAGTGATGATCTGTTATTATCAGAGGTGACAGTGTAATGCATTTCAATTAATTTTCATTCAGTTTCATTGTTAAACATTAAGATAAGGCAGAAACAATGAGCTCATTGAAGTAAAGAAAACGATGATTAATGATTAGGAACCATAGAAAACTTTAGCATTGGTGCTTTTTTACATACTTGAGTGTGGAAAAAGTCAACATCTGAAAAATAAAATAAAAATGTAGGTAATATTATATTGATAAAACTGGTTACATAATATTGGTATCGAAAAGGTATCGATTCAGGAACCGGTATCGAAGTCAAGGTATCGGTATCGGTATCAAACATTTTGTCACGATTACCCAGCCCTACGCGCCAGCGTCCGAAGCAACCCTCGCAGGAGGATTGGAGCGGGGCGCCGGCACGGGGACTCCGCCCCTTTGCAGGAACGAGAGTCTCGACCTCAGCTCCGAAATGGTCATCTTCCCACAATGGGTGCATGACTCATCCACGTACGCTGACTTTGCGTGTTGTAAGCCCAGACACACAAGACAGCGTTCGAGACCATGCCGCGATCCCAGGTAACGACCGCATCCAGAAAGTCATCTTTTTTTCTTTTTTTTTTAAGATGCTCTCTATCTGTGTAAGCTCTTTTAGGGACTGCTCTGACTGGTACGCAGGGGAACAGTCACTGCGAACACAGACAGGAATGTGCACCTGTCTGTGTGCTATCTCTCTCTCTCGCTGTCTTACCAGCTGTGAAAACAGCTTTTGAGTGCTCGTACGGTGCACCTTACCAGCTGTTAGAACAGCTTTTTGATTTGCTCGACACACAACCGACAGGAGAGAAAAAAGAAGACTGCTCGCGCTGCCGTGCTGTGACGCCCGCACCGGGAAGGAGAGGTCCAAAGAGAGGCTTGTTAGAATTTCTTTACACTCTTGAAGATCAAGCATGAAGACGTTTGGCTCCGAAGCAAAAAGCTGAAGTGCAGTCACACAGCCGCTCGTTATACCTGCGCTGACGAGGACGCGCAGCTGTTCATTGGCTATAATGTATTATGTAATTATAATGTATTATAATGTAATGTGCATTGGCTTGTTTTAGATTCACTCAAAGTAAATTGGCTCTCTAGCGAGATCTCCTATTGGTCAGTCTGACCTACGTTGTAGTGACTGACCGATAGGGAACAAAAGAGCAAAGCTGATTATATCTATCCACAACATAATATTTATTGGCCAGTAAAGGGCATTAAAATGGTATTTGAAAGAATCAGGGAACCTGTAGAAAATAAACAAAAACAGACGAAACTAATGTTATATCCACTTGTGCTATTCTAACAAACGCCAATGACAACAGTGGGAATAAGCTATTAATTAGTTATATCAGCAATTTGAAGACACAGTGGTACAGAACAGGGGTTCTCAACTCCAGTCCTCGCGACGATGTGGCAGTCCTGTGGGCGAAAATGCGTTGTTGATGCTAGAGGTCAGAGGAGAATGGGCCGACTGATTCAAGTTGCTGATAAAAGAGCAACTTAATAACCACTCGTTACAACCGAGGTATGCAGCAAAGCATTTGTGAAGCCACAACACACAACCTTGAGGCGGATGGGTTACAACAGCAGAAGACCCCACCGGGTACCACTCATCTCCACTACAAATAGGAAAAAGAGGCTACAATTTGTAAGATTTGGAGAGTTGAAGACTGGGAAAATGTTACCTAGTCTGATGAGTCTCGATTTCTGTTGAGACATTCAGATGGTAGAGTCAGAATTTGGCGTAAACAGAATGAGAACATGGATGTCATCATGCCTTGTTACCACTGTGCAGGCTGGTGGTGGTGTAATGGTGTGGGGGAAGTTTTCTTGGCACACTTTAGGCCCCTTAGTGCCAATCGTTTAAATGCCATGGCCGACCAGCATTGTATCTGACCATGTCCATCCCTTTATGGCCACCATGTACTCTTCCTCTGACGGCTACTTCCAGCAGGATAATGCACCATGTCACAAAGTTTTTTTTTTCAAATTTCTTAAACATGACAATGAGTTCACTGTACTAAAATGGCCCCAGAGTCACCAGATGTCAACCCAATAGAGCATCTTTGGGATGTGGTGGAACGGATGTGGCTCTGTGCCCTGGATGTGCATCCCACAAATCTCCATTAACTGCAAGATGCTATCCTATGAATATGGGGCAGAATTTCTAAAGAATGCTTTAATGCACCTTGTTGAAGCAATGCCACAAAGGCAAAAGGGAGTCAAACACAGTATTAGTATGATGTTCCTAATAATCCTTTAGGGGAGTGTATATTTAGGGGGCTTTCACACTGGCAGTTTATTTCGGAACGGGGCACGGTTCGCATGAAAAATTGCTAATGTGAACGCTGTCATGGGACCCGGGTGTGCACTGGGTACCAAACCCAAGACTACCTGGAGGAGGTGGTCTGAGTTCGGTTGCTTCCGAAACCGGATTTGGGCGCGCACTTGTTCAGGAAGTAAAGTATCCTGCGCATGCGTTTTAGCTTATTGTGATGTATTGAGTTAAATAAAACACTTGTAAGGCAAGATAGTGTTGATGATTTACCTCGGATACAAGCGAGAGTGAGCCTGCAGTGTATTCGTGCATTGTGCGTGGAATCAGAGCAACATCCACTGTCTCCTCAGAAGAGTCCGTTTGCAAGCAGCAGAAGTCCACCTTATGTGACACACGCACAGTAAACCTGTATTGTTCACTCAACTGCTCATAATAGCAGCAAATTAATAAAAAAAACCCCACAATATTTACCCACGTTCTGCTTTCTATCAGTCGTATTGTTTGCATTTCTCTTGTAGGCCTACTCACAGCTGACGCGTTGTTCATTCATAAGAATTGCGCTCTTTTCCTGGCCGTGAACAGCAGAGAATCCAGTCCTTTGTAGACGAAAGTTCATTGTACAATCCTTTGTGTCTTGTCGAATCGATCTTAAGTGCAAGTTTCTTTAACTGTAGAGGCTAATACCTAAAATCTTAATTCGTTTAGCCTCTTGAGGTTAGATGAGGAGTATCTTCTTATACACATGTCCATTAAGCACGCACGGAGATGCGGTCATAACAAAAGCCGTATTTATTGATCGCAATCTCTGGTTTACTTTCCAAACAACAAAACTTGACAATCAAGAAAACACTGTCAGTAACATGCATTTCATGCGATTAAAGAAACCGTTGCTCTCAAACTCTAACCTGTCTGTGCCAAACAATCCAATCTCATTATCAACACCTGCACTCACGCATCGTAGTGACGCGTCAAAAAGGGGAGGAGTCAATAAACGTACTTGACCAGGTCAGTACAAGTATTAAACAATAAACATAATTCCCTTGTACCTTTAAAGCATAATATTTTGTAACACATATAAATAAATAACAATTTAATCATTACTCAAATTATAATTCTGGCAGTGCACAACATTCTGAATATGGCTCCAACAGTGTGAAACCAGACCAACGCTGCGGGGGCGCCGGGAACAACACGCGCACGGGCTCGGACCGCAGCAACGAGCCCAGTGTAAAAGCCCCCTTAGTTTATATACACTCTCAGAAAATGAAGTACATAATTGTACCTTTAGGGGTACAATGGCTTGTCACTGGGTCTGTACCCTCAAGGGTACATATTTTGTACCCTTGTGCTAAAACTTTTAATTCCTTTATTTCTAAGCTAGCCAAATATAGTGATGCGTTAAAGTCTACCTTAAATAATTAAGGTATCATTAAAACCTTAAAAAAAATGGCTTAGCAGAGTCTGTCTCTTGATATTGTATACAGCAAAACCTCCAGTGTTACATATGGCTCCAGACTCAAGAGTCTTAAAATGGTAAAATATGAGTGTTAAATTAACATTCAAGAGTGTAAAGTTAATGACCTCTTTAGGTGATTAATTGAGTGATAATTGACCATTATTGAAGTCACCTGAAGGAGAAAATCTATTTTTTTAAGACACCCTTATGGTGATCGGTTTTTGCTTTAGTTGGGCCTTAAACTGTTAACATTCGATTTCGTTTGGTTGTTATATAAGTTTATAAGTTTGTTTGGGAGTTATAACTTCCAGATGAACAATTAATAAAGTTAATGAGCTAATTAATTGATTCTTTGAGTAATGATTGACCATTATTGAAGGCACCTGATGTTAACAAGCAGAATCACTGAAGGAATGCTATCTAGAGCAGGGGTTCTCAACTCCAGACCTTGCGACCCACTGCCCTGCATATTGTGTCTCCCTCATTTAACACACCTGATTCAGATCCACAGCTCAGTTAGGATAGACTCTATGTAACCCTAATGAGCTGAGGATCTGAATCAGGTGTGTTAAATAAGGAGACATATGCTTGGCATTGAAGATCTCCAATTCACTCACTGATATAGTGGACTATATGAGTGAGCTTGACCATTTAGTAGTGCTGTCCGAATGATGGTGATCGATTATTATACCCTCATATGGTCCACTCAATGTATCTCCAGCAATGCATTTTGCAAAGTAGTGTACAACCAATGGTCACTAAACCTAAGCCCTACATACTCATCATGCATTGCGCTGATTGTAAAAATAAGTTTATAATCAAGTCGTATTCGGAGTCACTGGCATTATAACAAAAAACGGTCAGAAATCGCTTTTAAGTTTTTAAATTTCGACAGAAATAAGCTCAATATAATGTAATGTATTTATTTTAAAAAATCTATTTAGCCCAGAGCCGGAACTTCGGCAAGCCAGCTGACAGATAATGTAATCAACGGGGCGCAGAGACGATCGAGTAGTGTCCGAAAGTGGCTTCTATTACGCTGAGTGAGCTCACTATAAAGCTTGTCTCTATAACCCAACATAGGGGGTAGGAGAGTCAGGTGCTTTGAGTGGAGATTGCAGGACGCAGCAATAGGCTGCGTTTACACTTGGCATTAACATGCGATCACCGTGATCTGATCAAGCAGATCGGATCATTAGCCAATCAGGACATGGTGAGTTTACATTTGGTCACATTAAAAGTAGCACTCTGTATCTGGATAACTGATCGGATTTCTGTTTCCTGCATAATATTTAAATTAGATATGTTGCACGACACCAGATTAAGAGTAAAAATGATGCAAATAAAACAATGTCCCAATTGCTTTCACTCATTTGCTTTGCAATCTCCAGTAATTAGATAAAAAAAAATGTTAACTAAGTTATACTTCCAGAGTTGATTATACAAAAATAACTGGGTTGATCATAAAACAAGTCATATCATCGATCATCTGGTTAAGGTTATAGCGTGCAATGACTATATTGACAGAAATGGGAGATTGATAAACATGCAAAGACATTCAATAAAAACATTCAACATTTAAAACATTAAAAAAATCAGATTGCGATTATTCCTCTGGCAAAGCAGCATGCAGCTCTTATTTAAGATCTCATGACTGACTGTGAATGTACAGGCGATCGCCTCGTTCAGATAATGTTGCACAATTAAAATGAAAAATGACACACAGTATCATGTAAGCCTAAATTAACTGTTTTAAAGATAAACGTTTATTGTAAGATTCAAATAAGTTTAATTTCTTGTCTAAACTGCGTCTGGCCATTATTTTTCTCACAGCCACGGGGAGACTGGGTGGGATTTAAATTACGTCCACCTGTGAATGCAGACACGATGGCTGGATTGCGTTTACATTACACTGAGATCCGATCACAAAGCGTCCTCGACTACCTCCGAACCTGGACACGCCGATCGGATAACATTCCGATCAGAAGCGCGTTTACACTTGTCTTTTCAATGTGTATGTGGACAACATCCGGATACAGGTCGCATATTAATGCCAAGTGTAAACGCAGCCATAGGCTGCGTTTACACTTGGCATTAACATGCGATCACCGTGATCTGATCAAGCAGATCGGATCATTAGCCAATCAGGACATGGTGAGTTTACATTTGGTCACATTAAGTAGCCTCTGTATCTGGATAACAGATCGGATTTCTGTTTCCTGCATAATATTTAAATTAGATATGTTGCACGACACCAGATTAAGAGTAAAAATGATGCAAATAAAACAATGTCCCAATTGCTTTCACTCATTTGCTTTGCAATCTCCAGTAATTAGATAAAAAAAATGTTAACGAAGTTATACTTCCAGAGTTGATTATACAAAAATAACTGGGTTGATCGCAAACAAGTCATATCATCGATCATCTGGTTAAGGTTATAGCGTGCAATGACTATATTGACAGAAATGGGAGATTGATAAACATGCAAAGACATTCAATAAAAACATTCAACATTTAAAACATTAAAAAAATCAGATTGCGATTATTCCTCTGGCAAAGCAGCATGCAGCTCTTATTTAAGATCTCATGACTGACTGTGAATGTACAGGCGATCGCCTCGTTCAGATAATGTTGCACAATTAAAATGAAAAATGACACACAGTATCATGTAAGCCTAAATTAACTGTTTTAAAGATAAACGTTTATTGTAAGATTCAAATAAGTTTAATTTCTTGTCTAAACTGCGTCTGGCCATTATTTTCTCACAGCCACGCGGGGAGACTGGGTGGGATTTAAATTACGTCCACCTGTGAATGCAGACACGATGGCTGGATTGCGTTTACATTACACTGAGATCCGATCACAAAGCGTCCTCGACTACCTCCGAACCTGGACACGCCGATCGGATAACATTCCGATCAGAAGCGCGTTTACACTTGTCTTTTCAATGTGTATGTGGACAACATCCGGATACAGGTCGCATATTAATGCCAAGTGTAAACGCAGCCATACACAATATGCAGAGCAGTGGGTCGCGAGGACTGGAGTTGAGAACCCCTGATCTAGAGTTTGCTATCTAGAGTTTAATGGCAGAACCAGATAAGTATGCACTTTGATAAAGTATGCACTTTGATCTTAAAAACTTTGCACTTTGCACAAAAAAAGAAAAATAGGGGCACATTCATGATTCATGATCCACATTTATGCTCACAGTGTGAAGACATCACACACAATGTACCTTTTTGTTCATTAACTGATGTCTGTGTTTTACAGGTTTCTCTGTTTCACACATAATAATTTTGATTCTATGTATTTCTGCATCTGGATCTGCACTTCTGCTGTACTGTCTGATCTACTTCAGATCACAAAAATACAGGTAGGTCTATGTGAGGTATGTAAATGCCATGACAATACTCTTATCTGCAATAATTCAGAGCTTCTCAACAAGAATGTTGCAACCCAAAAACAGTAAATGATAAAAAAATAATTAAATAAACCATTGCGAGATGGTTTCATTGTGAGGAAGAAAGAAGACGGAGTCAGCTGACTGTGACTCGTGCATTGTATTAAAATAATTAAATGAAATCACAAGCGCTCTGTACAAATACCAATAAATAAACTCTTTCACTTGGGTTTCCATTCCTTAGTTCTCAGGCTATGTTTACACGGAAACAATTCTGAAGAGAAAACACAAAAGTGGCGTTGCGTTATCACTTTTTATTCTGCGTTTAGATGAGTGTTTTGGGTGGGAAATCGCATGTATATGGTGATGCAAAAGTGTGTGAAATTCAATGTAGTATGCACTCCAGGCAGCTAGGAGTGCATACTACAACAACACCAAGTCCGCGCACCTGCGTACAACCTTCACTGTCAAGCAGACTTTTGCGTTTTTACCCTTTAACCCTGTAAGACCCAAATATAGAAAAAAAGGAAAAAAATCAGATGTTGTAGGTTGCCTCTGATGCAAATAATGAAGAATTTTTTAAAAAATATATGTTTTTAAAAAGCAGATAGCAGAATTTCAGCTTTTGCACTCAGAACAAATAGACTGTCAGACTGTCAGAACAAATATACAGAACAACTAAGGGCTTATTTGAAGTGTGGCTTGCTTACATAGCACCATAACAGTAAATAATATGAATAATAATAATAATCACCCGATAGTCATATTTTTATTAATTAGAATTTATTAAAAATAAACATAAAAATAAATATTAAATACAAAACAGATTGAAATCTGTCAAATAAACAGTGTCCAGTGTTCACTTGCTATGGTAGTCCTAAGAGCAGTTCCTTTCCTCTGAAAAGCAGAGATGGAGATTGCACTTCTTGCAGAGCGTATTTGAATATCCTTTTTTGCAGTGTCTGCAGCGTTCTTTCTGAAATGAAGATAATAGTTGTAAGAGTTAGAGTATGTTCAAGTATAAATCATTTTAATTAAATTAATCCTATTTATGTGATACATTCCACTGAAGTCTAGGGCTGGGACAGTTACCGCAATACCGTGGTCACATGACGCCTACCGCGGGTCTGAGCTTGTCACGTCATCACCGCAAAAAACCATTGGCCTGCCCATGTGTGCACAGTGTCTGATGACATGTATTCATTGATTCTAATGACATGGATTATGTCTAATGACATTGTGTCTTACATGGATTCAACCCACTAAGCAAAAGGATGTCCAAAAGATGTCTTTTCAACGTCTTTGTCTCAAAAGTCGGACGTTGAAAAGACGTCCACTGAGGGGCCGGAATGAAAGTTTTTATGACGTCTTTTTGTGACGTGTTCTGCACGTCCGATATAGACGTTAATGGGTCCTTCAGAGAAGATTAAAAACTAGTTCAAATGTGGCCATTGTGGACATGTTTTCAACAAAACTTATGGTCTCATTTAGACAATTTAAACTGTTTCTGGACCAAATAAACACTCTCAGGATGCATTAAATTAATACTCATGTTTATTTACATTGTTTAGATGTGGTTTAGATGGTGATATTGGTTTCATTTTAAATCACCATTGTGGTGATCAGTGTTTGCTTTAGTTGGGCTCTTGGTCCCAATTCTTCTTACTTTAGCTTTTCTTTGGCTGTTGCAACTGTTTGCATAACACCATTGATTGTGCAGAGAAAGCCAAAAATATAAAAAATTAGCTGTCTTCAGCTGCTTGTTGATGATGACAAAATCAACACAATGCAAGCAATAAACAACATCTAAACTTTTGTTTTTATATCTGAAATGTATAATTATTCATCTTGTGGAACTGCATTATTTGGACCAGTAACTTTACAATGATCACTGCGTACAAAACGTTTTAAGCAAATGAATCACATAGTCACACACAGATATCAAGATTTTTCATATGATTCTCAACGACGGTGACAACCAAAACAAAAAAGCCTGGGAATCAAGGATGTTTTGTACTATGAAAGCTACCCATCATGCATTGCAGCATGAAGCATTTTTTTTATTTATTGTCACCATTTTTGTGAATCATATGCAAAATCTTGATGTCTGTGTGTGACTATATGGTACATTTTCTCAAAACATTGTGTAAATTTGCTTTTTCTCCAACTTCCATGCAACTAGCCCAAATAATGCAGTTCCACAATATTAGTGGTTATAAACTCCAGATGCAAACACAAAAGTCCAAACACAACGTTAAATGCCCAATTTATATCATCAACAACAAGGAGCTGATGAGAGCCATTTTTCTTGGCTTTCTCTGTCACAACAATGGTGTTATCAAACACAGTTACAACAGCCAAAGAAAAGCTAGAGTACAAATTATTGGGACCAAGAGCCCAACTAAAGCAAACACTGATCACCACAATGGTGACTTAAAATGAAACGAATATCACCATCTAAACAATGTAAGGTAATTACATTGAAATAAACATGAGTTTTAATTTAATGCATCCTGAGAGTGTTTATTTGGTCAAGAAACAGTATAAATTGTCTCAATGAGACCATACATAATGTTGAAAATGGCCACATTTGAACTAGTTTTTAACCTTGTACGAAGGATCCATTAACGTCTATATCAGATGTCTAGAACACGTCAAAAAAAGACGTCATAAAAACTTTCATTCTGGCCCCTCAGTGGACGTCTTTTCAACGTCCGACTTTTGTGACAAAGACGTTGAAAAGATGTCTTTTGGACATCATTTTGCTCAGTGGGAAGGTTGTCTAACCAAAACTTATCAAAAGATGGAGCAGATGCAACCTTTCGCGAGTTGGGGAGCCGATGACACATAATAATATTCCTTTCGTATTAGAGATGCTCGGATGGGCTATTTCTTGCTTTTCAACCGCGGTAAAAAAAAAAAAAACATACCGTCCCAGCCCTACTGAAGTCACACAATTCTAAAAGGAATATACAAACCCCCAGACCTCTTACATCCCCACATTCCAGAACATTAACACCTGTCCCTGAACAATGGACCACGCAACCCCTGTGTCTGAACATCCACACCTTCAATAACCATCCTCCACAGCAGTCTACAAACACTTTCTGCCTTGCTACAAGCAGATATTTCATAAAATGAAAACATTTTCAGGGCTTGCAGTTAGGCTACTAAACCATGTTACTGCATTTGTGTTTAATGGTTTAAGCGTGCCGAAATGCCTACCGCGGCAAAAATAAACAAGTCGCATTAAAGTCGGGACATTGTGGGATATTGTGCAAAACAGCAGCAATTGCTGCATTTTAAAATGTAAGTTTAAGGCAAAAATAAACAAGTCGCATTAAAGTCGGACTCGGGATATTGCGGGATATTGTGCAAAACAGCAGCAATTGCTGCATTTTAAAATGTAAGTTTACTATCTGTTTATTAAAAAATGCTGTCTCTCTGCTGATATGGCCTGGAGGACTGTTTTCATCCAAACGATTTCTGTCAACAATAGTGGAATGATTAAAACATTGTATAATGTGATAAATAATAATTAAAAGCAGAAAACTGTTTAAATTCATATTGAACAACAATAAAATTAGTAGCCTTATTATTATTTTCGTGTGTTCCTCATCCTGAAACTGTTAAATGAAGAGGTGTTCATGGTCTGACGACAGTTCAATTTGTAAAAGAAGTTCTGATAAAGTTATGTGGCACTAGCCTTTTGGTTTACATGGCTGTGAAATGTGAATGGGGTTGCACACGTGTTAATCAAAGGTGAGAAAAACATTATGAAACGATCAGAGGTGTCTATTCAAACTGCGGGACACGTGCCCTCTCAGATTTATGAGGCAAATTTATTTAAAATGTAGCCGACTTATATAGGCTAGGCTATAGCTTACCTGTAGGCTACATATTTTTATTTAGCCTATTTATTTAAATACACTGTAGATTACGTAAAAATACGGATTTTTCCGTAGGCCTATTTATCTTTGTTTTTTGTCTAAGCTTGCGTTTTTTTTTTTTTTTTTTTTAATTTGGATTTTGTGTGGATATTCTGACACTAAAACCCGAAAATTATGTTTTTTCTAAATGTCAAATAAGCTGTTAACATAACTTTAACGTTAATTATATAGCCTACCATCTGGCATTTTAGGCAAATTAATGTCTTAGTGGGTTAAAAAACGCAGCGCTCCAATTGAAAACAATTGAAAACATACGCAGTTTGTATACGCAACAATTAAGCAGTTTTAGCGGCAAATGGTTCCGAAACGGTCCTGGGTTATGGTCTGGAAGTGGTCCTGGGTATGGAAGTTTATTCAAGTGTTCTATTAGTATACTTTATTATTTTCCTATGTACCTGGAACCTAATTTCGGGGACATCTTCAATCAAAACACAAGCTTCAGTCAACGCTTAATAAATATATCTGGGGCGTCATAAGCATCATAAACAAAAGAAGTCAAGTACAATTCTTAATATGGCATTTCCTTCAAAGCAAGCAAAGCATTTCATTAAAACAGGTAAATAGCATTTTTTAATAACAAGACAAAACAGGTTATAAATACATATTTTGCACCTCTCTAACAGACTCTGCAAACAAACGTGTCAGGACTCTTGGGTTTCTTCATATGTTTCTTCCCAATATTCTGATGTTTGTGGCCTTTCTCCTCTGGGGTGTTACTGAAGGTGAGTAAATCAGAATCTATTGAGCTCACAGTTAGAAATATACTTTTCTCTGGATATTTGGTAAACAATACCTTGTAAAAAATATATACAGCTATGGAAAAAATTAAGAGACCACTGCCAAATCAGCAGTTGCTCTGGATTTATTATTTATATTATAAATAATAAATCCAGAGCAACTGCTGATTTGGCAGTGGTCTCTTAATTTTTTCCATAGCTGTATATATATATATATATATATATATATATATATATATATATATTAAACACAAGGTAGTAAGCGACAGTGCAAGTAAGATGACAGGCAGGTACCCAGGCTCGGTAATGCAGGACTCTGTGGGCAGACAGCGAAACAGAATCAGCAGATCGATCCTCAGAACAGGGCAGAATCTCCAGACCAAGGGACAGTCTGGATACAGCAAACGCTTCTCAGAACATAGCAGAGTCAGGATCAGGATTGAAGCGAAAAGGACTGTGAGCAACCCGCGAACCTCTACAACCATTTGACAAAGACAATTTGAGATGACAAACAACAGGACATTCTCATTCAAAACAGCTGGCGCTGATCAGCTCATCAACGGAGATAACGATGAATGTTATGAATGTGTCATACAACACATTCATAAACTGTGATAGTGTTATGTTGCAGCCTTATGCTGCTTTTGCCTTAGACATTGTATTATTATTCAGACCCAAAGGATAGTTCAAATACATTCTTTCATTTACAAACCCATGTGTCATTTCAAACCTCTTTGACTTTATTTCTTGTTGGGAAAGTTGAAAACCAAATGTTGGGAAACAAACATTAACTTTCACATTAACTGCCTTAAATTTGTATGTATAATCAACTTGGCTGTATAAGTCATACGTCATTTTCGATATCATAAATCAGGGTTTTGTTTTGTCATAATGTGTGTATGATGTGGGAAAAAATAACAGTATTATAGCATAAAGCTGCTAAATAGCAAAATGTCAAAGGGTCTCAAGCCAATCAACACCCAATAATCTGGTTTTGTTGCAGGATTTCTGTATGAGACGATCTTTTGCTGTGCTCTTTTTTATTTCCCGAGGCCTCTGATGGTGATAAGTGTTGCACCGTATTTAAA
Organism: Hybognathus amarus; assembly: GCA_030378365.1. NCBI lineage: Eukaryota > Metazoa > Chordata > Actinopteri > Cypriniformes > Leuciscidae > Hybognathus > Hybognathus amarus. Next base: position 151,821 of record JAQIUQ010004118.1, read on the forward strand.
CAAGATACCAGGTTTGGATTTTTGATAGATTTTTTTTTATTTCATCCAGGTCTCTTCACATAATTGCTGAAATCTCCATAATCTCTATATGAGTGATCTTTATAAAGATTTTTTTAGACATTTCCTTAACATGAATGTGCAACAATGTGAAAATGAATTATTATTGATTTGCTCTAATATGTTATATACATTCATTAGTTTTATACCGTTTCTGTTCACAGACCTTTGCCTTTACTTTGAATTTGTCATTTTTACGATGGTCTATTTTTCAGGTGGGTAAATCAAAAAATTCTTCAATATCATAATTTGTTTTATCATGCTGTCATTAATGAACAATAATAGTTTAAAATAATCTGCTGTGATGTAAACATAACACTGGATAAACACTTCATATCATGTGCTGCTAATTTATCCTTACTTAAAATCATGTTTGGTGGTAATGCAGTTTAATTTTTAATAATTCAGCATTCTGAATTAGAGATAAATCATGTGTGAATTACCTGATTCTGTGTGTCTACACTGAGAGAAATTGCTGTAAAGCAAACAGCCAATTTTTTCAGTAACATGCTGTTTTCCATTAAAACAGTAATATACTGTAGAAAAAATGCATTCAGGGAGATATTTGTCATTTTTGAGAAAGTAGCCTACAGGAATATACTGTGAATTAACAGTGCTTAAAGTCGACACTCAGAGGCTGTGTTCAAAATCACACCCTATACCCTCATTCACTATTCCCCACATAAGTTCACTTGTCCAATTAACTAAGTGAATAATTCAGTTATTTTTTTAAATTAATTGAGACCCTAATGAACACCTACTGTTAACAAACAGAATCACTGAAGGAAAAAGAAAAATTAGAACAGAAAAAAAGATGAAATCAAGATAAAAGACATTAAATCTTAGCAAAAGATCTCGCAGAGGAGGATTCCACAAACAGTATTACCAGCTTGACAATGCCTGTTTTTTAATAGTCACTTTCATCATAAAACAGCCCAATTCCCTGATCTCATTTGTTGCCTAAAGTTGTTAAAGGGCACCTATTATGCCCCTTTTTACAAGGTGTAAAATTGGTCTTGGTTGTCCCCAGAATGTATTCGTGAAGTTTCAGCTCAAAATACCCACAGTTAATTTATTATAACAATTTAAATATGTCATTTTTGGGGCCTGTTTTAAAATGAGCTGTTTTTGGTGTATATGACCTTAAATGCAAACGAGCTGCATATCCTGCCCTGCCTTTGGATGAGGGCGTCACTTGATACCTATGGCAGTCGGTCTAAGCAGACAGGCTGAGAGAGTGAAGAAAGCCGCTGTTTTAAATGTCATTCAGCGTACGTTTGAATCGGAATATATAAATAATCTCTGATCAGACCCAGATGACGAACGGAAGAATAAACACAAATGAGAATGGACCAGGTACGTCTCTGGTATGGTTATTTGATACATGTATGTACTTATAGAGTTGTTATCGCATCCCATTTGCAATTATGGATGTGGAACGCACACACACAGACGCACACAAACACTAACGCTGGCGCAATTTGCTACGTACATGCAAAATTACAGTTATGCGAGGGACCTGTTGTGTCATGTTTACTTGTCATACAGGTGCTTCTGTGGCAAATGTGAGAAGATGGCTAACTTACAGAACAACATATATGCAGTTTTTAATACAATATCTTTAAAAATATATATATTTATAAACATGTCGTTACACACTATACAAACAAGGTTTAAATTACACACACATACATCCTACGACGACAACAACTTTAGACACATTTGTTGTTGAATTGGCTTAAATCGACTGAAAAGACTATTTGCTCAAAAATCATAAAATACATTTACTGTTACTGGAGGTCCAGAAAATATTAATGATTTTAAATAGGATGTACTCAGAATTTTTTTTAATTCTTGACCAGGCAGACACACACAGGCATCATGAATCGGCGTATGAATCTCAATGAATCTCAACAATGGTGACAATCATATGTTTTATGCTGCAATGCATGTTGGGAACCAAAAAAAAGCCATGCCTCCCAGCATGCATTGCTGCATGAATAAATTGTACAGCTGAATTGTCTGCTTATTTGCTTTAATTTTTACTTTTTGCTGATGATATGACATTGACAAGCTGACCCATATCGCATTAATTATCGCTGGCGAATACGTCAGCAATATTAATGCGATGTGGCTCAGCTTGTCAGTGAACTACGGCTCTTTTGTAGTAAATGCCGCTCCATCTGAAAGCAGGTGAAGGTGATTTACTACTAATCAAGGACAACTTTACTGACAAAATGTGCATAACCATGTGATGCGATATATTGTCCAGCCCTAGTGTGGACAGACAAGTATTCATTTAAACTGAAGATTTTGCAGTGGGGTTGGAAGGGTTAAATGTGTCAGATAAAAAAAAAACAGTGAAGAGTGAAGTGTATTTTAACGGTAATCTACTGTAAATTTATTTACAGCATAAAACTGTAGAAAAACAGCAATTTGGTGGCAACCACAGCTGCCAGTAGATTACCGTAAAATCAAGGAAAATGGTTATGTTTTGTAAAATGTAACAGCCAGATGTATTAAACCAGTGGTTCTCAACTCTCAGTCATCGGTACCCACTGCTCTGCATATTGTGTATGTCTCCCTTAATTAACACACCTGATTCAGATCCTCAGCTCATTAGGATAGACTCTATGAACTGAACTGAGTGTGTCAGATAAGATAGACATACAAAATGTGCAGAGCAGTGGGTCCCAAGGACTGGAGTTGAGAACCACTGTATTAAACAAAAGAAATTAATTTCACTGATTAAAATTTCACTGACATATTAGATCCAGGATGATATAGGAGAGAACTGTTAGTTTAATTCATGAGTTTCGTGGGTCACCGTTGTGCTGGAGAGTAGAGCCTGTGCTTCAGTCAAAGATTAGCAGAGAAACACTGATGTTTTGCTGTCTGTTGCTTTATTTAAAAGTGGTAACTGTGTAGTTGCTGATGCAGTGACAATCTCCTTGCTAAGTTCTTTAGCACAATGTATGCTTATGTTTGCTATACAACCTGCAAAGACTTTATTTAAAATCATGTTTTTAATGAATTTTCTATTTCGTTTTAGGTGTTCAGCAGGTTTATTTAAAGAGATATTAATTTTTGGTGGACTCTAATGAAGGAATTTTACGGTACAATCAGTATAAATACTTATTTATAAGTATTATAAATAAGTTTTTGAACTCAAACTTTTTTGAACTTTTGAACTCCTGCCATGGTATTTTTACTGGTATCATATTGTCAAAATGGAGAGCTGTAAATTAACGGTAAAAGGCTGTAAATTAGACAGTACAGTAGGTAGACAACCAGAATGTGGTTTTTACCGCCTCAGTTTTGCCGGCGGTAAAAGTTGAGGTGTATTTGCTGCCTTTGGCCGCTAAGAGGCGCTACAATCACAGACTTTGAAAAGTGTCAGTTTTTTGTGTAATCTACAGCTGCGCCGCGGCTCTTTCAGAGCGATTGAAAGTTGGTAGCAGATTAATTCAAGTGAAACGTAGTTAAATTAATTAATTAATCACAATACTGAAATTAAATTGAAAAAATAATGAAACCTTAAAACATTGCAGTCGAAACACATTAGGCTACATCAATGAGGCTTTACAATCGTATAAGACAATAATGCATTAGCAGTCTAACGATAGCTGTGTGGTTAAGGCATCATCCTCAACCTCATAGACCTCCAAACGACGCGAGATCGAACCTCGTTACATGCTGTTGTCCGACAACTTTTATGTTTTACCGTTCTTAACTTAAATAGGTAGCTGTTTATTAGCGAGTTTATTAACTGTTTATTTACTTAAAGTGTCCGACATAATTTGCCACTTCTCATTGAGAGCTGAGGTCGCAGATAAATTCAAGGTTAACACTGTAGCCGCTATACTTGGGGACGGGTGGGACATGTCCCGACCACTTTTGCCAGGGTCCACTTTTGAAATCTTAGCTAACAGCATTCGTTTATCGTTTGTTAAATTAGAGGTGATCTAGCACTGAAATGTGTTGAGTTCACTCGGACGCACGCTGAAATCCGTTGTGGAGGTTTCATTCGTTCCGGTGAAATCACAAATCAAAATAGGCTACACACAACGTGCCCCTGCTCCTCTGGGTTCTAATCCGCACTCGTAGAATTTTTTTTTACCCTCATCAGAACCGAGAATGTTTTTCAGTGGTAGTATATCAATACACATACGGTTTTGATGAGGGGAAAAAACTCATACGTAGTGCGGATTCGAACCCAGAACCTCCGAACACGCTTGGTAAAAATTCTGCCACTGGACCATTACTGCACATACACAGAATTGGCGAATCTGTGCTTTTATTCACGCTAAAATTCACCACTTTGAAAACATTAGATCTCATACGACCAATTAAACCCAAAGTACCATAACATTTTTGGTCGGACATCACATCTTTGTATACATTTTATTTATTTACATCAGTAAGCTACAGAGAATCGTCTTTGAAGACATGACCTTCGCGAAAGAGAAAAAAATAATGAATGCTTCATTGTACCCAGCACTTTTGAAAATGCCCTTCCTTCTCTATCCCCAGCACATTTCAAACCATGAATATAGCTAAACAAATTCATAATCACAATCCTGAAAAAAGTAAATTCAAATGAAATAAATGTGAAGTAAAAAAAGGCCTCTATTATTCCATCAAATTTAAGCAGTACTTCAACATTAGGCTGCAGTGTACCAAGTTTTTCTATAATTTAGAAAGGCTATTTCAATAGACGCTTTCAGCAGTGACAACATAAACAAACAGTTCTGCGCATGTGCATAAAACTGGCCCAAACTTAACTTCCGGCAAACTTGCGCAGACAATCCATAACAAGTAAATAACCATAGTAGCTGGTATTTCTTGCCAGTCAAAGAAAATAAATGTTACATGGCCAAACTGAAATGTGACACTACCAGACCCGTTGAACAAAAATAGGAGACAAGATGTTTTTCTACTGACGTGTCTGATTTACCGCAGTGTTAAAAAACTGTGGCGATGAGGCTTCATTAGGTGAACATATCTCTCCTTATTAGCTTCTTACATGCTTGCTAACCTTTTTTTAAGGCGGGTGTCCACATGACAGCATGTTGGATGGATCTGTGCAGCGTTGTTATGATACATTCAATACACAGACTGCTCCGCTGTCAATGTGTTTGAGAGAGAGAGGGAGAGGGAGAGGGAGGGAGCGTGCGAATATGCGCTGCACGCAACTGCAGTCAAATACAACTTTTCCCATCTTAAATTGTAAAAAACACGGATATCAATATGTGGCGTTCAGCGCTGATAATGTGGTGGGCTGCCACTAAATAGCATGGGAAACACTGTACCGGATACTCGGATAAACCTAGCTATTTTAATACCGCCGTCTCCCTCTTTGTTAGGAAACCTTAACATTTTTTTTTCGTTTGCTCCCAAGGTCAGGTTGCATCCCACAGCTCAACAACCTGTTCATCACCTTAACTTTCACTGCATTTGCAGTCAATGCCGTATTATCCAATAAACAGTATAAACTAACAGAACGGAAGTTAACTTTGGGCCAGCTCATCACCATGGCAACGCGTCTGATGAAAGCGTCTATAGGTTATACTTGTCTTTTACTTTGTATTATTCTAATTTGTTAGTAGATGTATTAAATTAGACCAAATGATCATAAAATGAAAAAAAAATTTCAGGGCTTGCAGTTAGGCTACTAAACCATGTTACTGCATTTGTGTTTAAGCCTATGGTTTAAGCGTGCCGAAATGCCTACCGCGGCAAAAATTAACCAGTCGCATTAAAGTTGGGACATTGTGGGATATTGTGCAAAACAGCAGCAATTGTTGCATTTTAAAATTTAAGTTTAAGGCAAAAATAAACAAGTCGCATTAAAGTCAGACTCGGGACATTGCGGGATATTGTGCAAAACAGCAGCAGTTGCTGCATTTTAAAATGTAAGTTTACTATCTGTTTATTAAAACATGCTGTCTCTCTGCTGATATGGCCTGGAGGTCTGTTTTCATCCAAACGATTTCTGTCAACAATAGTGGAATGATTAAAACATTGTATAATGTGATAAATAATAATTAAAAGCGGAAAACTGTTTAAATTCATATTGAACAACAATAAAATTAGTAGTCTTATTATTATTTTCGTGTGTTCCTCATCCTGGAACTGTTAAATGAAGAGGTGTTCATCGTCTGACGACAGTTCAATTTGTAAAAGAAGTTCTGATAAAGTTATGTGGCACTAGCCTTTTGTTTTACATGGCTGTGAAATGTGAATGGGGTTGCACACGTGTTAATCAAAGGTGAGAAAAACATTATGAAACGATCAGAGGTGCCTATTCAAACCGCGGGACACGTGCCCTCTCAGATTTGAGGCAAATTTATTTAAAATGCAGCCGACTTATATAGGCTAGGCTATAGCCTACCTGTAGGCTACATATTTTTATTTAGCCTATTTATTTAATAAATGTCAAATAAGTCTAAATGTCAAATAAGATGTTTTTCTAAATGTCAAATAAGCTGTTAACATAACTTTATCGTTAATTAGTTAGCCTACCATCTGGCATGTTAGGCAAATGAATGTCTTGAGTAGGTTAAAAAACGCTGCGCTGCCATTGAAAACAATTGAAAACATACGCCAGGCGTGCAAAAACGCTTTGGTGGACACACGGTCTTTCATACGGTGGCGTATTGCATTCACTTGAAGAAAAAAAATCTACTCTGTTTTTCTGAATTAACGAGTTAATTTTTCATGAGAATTTTTTTTTGCTCTTTTTTTCTGAATTAATGAGTTAATTTTTCATGATAAAAAAAGTTTTTTGCTCTGTTTTTCTGAATTAACGACTTAATTTTTCATTAGAAAAAAAGTTTTTGCTGTTTTTCTGAATTAACGACTTAAATTTTTCAGTGAGAAAAAAAGTTTTTGCTCTGTTTTTCTGAATTAACGACTTAATTTTTCATGAGAAAAAAAGTTTTTGCTCTGTTTTTCTGAATTAACAACTTAATTTTTCATAAGAAAAAATTTTCATTCAGAAAAACAGCAAAAAAAAATTCTCATGAAAAATTAACTCGTTAATTCAGAAAAACAGAGCAAAAACTTTTTTTCTCATGAAAAATTAACTCATTAATTCAGAAAAACAGAGCAAAAAAAATTTCTCATGAAAAATTAACTCGCTAATTCAGAAAACAGAGCAAAAAAATTTTCTCATGAAAAATGAACTCGTTAATTCAGAAAAACAGAGCAAAAAAAATTTTCTCATGAAAAATGAACTCGTTAATTCAGAAAAACAGGGCAAAAATTTTTTTCTCATGAAAAATTAACTCGTTAATTCAGAAAAACAGAGCAAAAAAATTTTCTTCAAGTGAATGCAATAAGCCACCGTACTGTCAAGGGGGAGGGCGCATATTTGCATTTGAATGTTGTGTTACTTTCTAAAAACATTTAACGTGTGACGCACACACACAACTGAAAAACATCAGTAAATTTGATGCCCAGGGATTAATAAACCGTACCCAAGAGTTCCTAATCCGTGCTCTCAGATTTGTAAACCGTGCCCTCAGTTTTTGCAATCTGTACCCACAAATTCATAAACCGTGCTCACGCTTTCGCTAACCGTACTACGGGTTTGTAATCCGTAGGCTACTCACGGATTTGTGGCTCGTCCCCCAGAGTGTGCTGCATGATTCAACCAGGCCTTCTAGATGAGGGATGCATTGTTTTTAAAAGGACTTCACATACCAAAAAAATAAATATAACAAAAAACACAAAGTTATAGGCCTATAAAAATAAAACATTCATAAATTGTTTTATGATTAACATATTCCTGTCTTAAGTGAACTAATTTAAAGTTATAAACGCAAATAATAAGCCTAATAATAATAATTAGGCTATTATTATTACATTTAGGCTACATATTTAGATATAAGACGCTTCTATCAAAAAAAGAAACAAAGCAAAGCGTCAAATGTCAGCCATAATACAGGTTAGACAATAATAATACAGGGCTGAGATTATCACAAATAAACAAGATTTTGACGCATATCCAATGTTTGTGCACAAAAAATAAATAACATTGACTTTTTGCCTTTATTAAACATTTAAAATATTCGCAAATTAATATGGGAAAAAAAATAGATTTTACTTTCTAAAAACTATATTTTGCCCGCAGTGCTAAATGAGAAGAGCATGTCTCGGGAACTATATAGAGAGAGATGATTTATAGGTGATTTATAGGCTAATCATAATAAATGTGTCTGAAAAATAACGATGGATTTTTATTGCTTAAATAGACAGTTTTCTAGTGTCGGGCTATATCTCCATCTCCGCTGTAAAGCTGATGCACCTTTCGGATTGTATAATCAGACGGTATTTGCTTTCTATTCGAATTTGTTCGTTTAAAAGTGGACATTTAAAGCTTTAGATAGGCTTTTGTTTCAGTTCATTTACAGCGCGCTCCTAGAGTCATGAAAGCGCGATTGTTTTATTTTATTTTGTTATTGTGAGTTTACACAAATAAAAGTAGCTAGTTGCAAATAATGTATTATGCATAATGTATGTTTTGACCAGAAATGCTAGATTCTTTTAAATTGTTCCACTGTTGATATGAACATGCAAGTGTTTGCGGCACGGCTCAGTGACATGCAGTGCACGCTTCACACAAACACTTATGCGTTAATTTGCGATTATATATATGCGTTATAGATATGTGTTAAAAACCTGTTTGTTTGTTATAATCTTAGCTGTACTTCGTGACATTTTAAAAAGCCGTGAATCAATGTATTAAGGCCACTGAAACTGACATGTTATCTCTCAATACAGGAGCAGAAGCGCTGGTTCAGATTTTATTACTTGATGTTTAAACGTGCGTGTTGCATAGGTAGCCTATTTAAAAACAAACAAATAGGCTGTATATATACAAAACAAATATATATATATATATATATATATATATATATATATATATATATATATATATATATATATATATATATATATATATATATACATATATATATATATATATATATATATATATATATATATATATATATATATATATGTGTGTATATATATATATATTTTTTTTTACATAACTGCTTTTGAAGATGTAAATTCAGTCAATCTGCTGGAAGAGATTTGTTCCTTGTAAAATGGAAATGCATGGTAATTTTATTTTATAAATATAAGCAAAAAACTAAATGGTGTAGCCTAACAGAGTTCAAGAACCAGCGCTTCTGCTCCTGTATTGAGACATGCACGTTTCAGTGGCCTTAATACATTGTTCGACAACACTTGAATTTATTTATTTTTCTCATAACCGCTGAAATACAATCATCTTTTAAAACTGTAAAGGTCTCCTTTTTCATGTGATGTAAAGTAGCCCAGGCCTACATTCACAATAGGCTAACGACAAAACGTTTTCTTGCTCATTTGAGCAAACACACATTTTTGGGCTCCTCCTTGAACGTGAGTAAAGACGTGGTCGAATGGTAGAACATTGGCCTACGAATCTACCATTGCAAAGACATGGGTTCGAAGTCCGATCAAACATGGACTATTGTAGTTATATTTTATTTAGGCTATTAATGCAGAAACATTTGTTCAGATTTTATTAGGCTATTTGTTGTTTAAACGTGCGTGTTGCATATTTAAAAAATATATATACACATATTTGATATTGTCTATTGAAGCTAATTATAGCATTGATTAGGCTACTATGGAGGGGGAAATACCCCACCGGCAAATCGCAACTTGCTTATCTTGGTTATGTTATGTTATGTTTTTTTTTGTTTTGTTTTTTATGGAATCCCAGTTTTATTTTCTTTTTTTAACATAACTGCTTTTGAAGATGTAAATTCAGTTAATCTGTTATAAGAGATTTGTTCCTTAATGTAAAATGGAAATGTAAGGTAATTTTAGGTTTATGCGGGATTTGAAACAGTGTCATCAAAATGATTGAACCAACGTTCTACCACTCGACCACAACTTTTCTCACTGAGAAAAGCCCAGAAGTTCGGTTGTTCAGCAGTCAGTGTGCGCACGCGAGAGAGAAGCGCTCTTCAGTCTCTCATTCCTCAATAGCGTCATTGAAAGCACCCAATTTATTTTCGCTGAATGCGAGATAGGCCTATTTTAACTTTTGATTAATAAATGTTCTGCTATAAAAGTTTATATTCTAGTTAAAGCTATTCTATTTAAAATGTAGGCTACTTTTACATAATTACGTTTTGCTTTCACCAAATGGCCCTTTGCGCCACCTGGTGGTCATTTCGCAACCGACTTTGAAATACGGCTGGTTTATTTTTGCCGCGGTAGATTTACTGCGGCACTTGCCGTGGCGGTAAACGACATTCTGGTTGTCCACCTACTGTACATTGTTGGCAACCACAGCCATTATTTTTAAGGGCAACATTTTACAGTGTACTGTAAAACCATTAACATACTAAAAATATGAACACACTTCGCTACAAAGCAAAATCCCCAGTGTAAAATTAACACTGAGAAGTGTGAATTATATAAACTCTGAGCAGAGTGTTAAATGAACACTGAAGCAGTCTTAAAGTTAATTAGATAATTAAGTGAATAATTGAGTGATGATTGAGTTTTATTGAAGACACCTGATGTTAACAAGCAGAATCTCTGAAGGAGAAAAACATCATTTTAAGGGGGCTTTCACACTGGCAGTTTTTTCGGAACGGGGCACGAGTTCGCATGAAAAATTGCTAATGTGAACGCTGTCATGGGACCCGGGTGCGCACTGGGGTACCAAACCCAAGACTACCTGGAGGAGGTGGTCTGAGTTCGGTTGCTTCCGAACCGTACCACGGTTCGCATGAATGTGAAAGCAACACGGATTCGGGCGCGCACTTGTTCAGGAAGTAAAGTATCCTGCGCATGCGTTTTAGCTTAGTTGTGATGTATTGAGTTAAATAAAACACTTGTAAGGGATGATAGTTTTGATTTACCTCGGATACAAGCGAGAGTGAGCCTGCAGTGTATTCGTGCATTGTGCGTGGAATCAGAGCAACACATTTGGAAATCCACTGTCTCCACAAAAGAGTCCGTTTGCAAGCAGCAGAAGTCCACCTTATGTGACACACATACAGTAAACCTGTATTGTTCACTCAACTGCTCATAATAGCAGCAAATTAATAAAAAAAACACAATATTTACCCACGTGCTGCTTTCTATCATGCGCCGCGCACGTTTGCGATGACGTAAGATGCACGCAAATCGCACCTGGGGTTCGATAGAATCAAGTTGAGTGTGAAACCAGACCAACGCTGCGGGGTGCGCCGAGAAAAAACACGCTCAGGCTTGCACCTGCAGTAAATCGAGCCCCAGTGTAAAAGCCCCCTAAGTCATCATTATGGTGATTAGTGTTTGGTTTAGCTGGGCTCTTGACCCTTAAATCATTAACTTTAGATTTTGTTTGGCTGCTGTATGTGACTTATAACAGCCAGATGAACAAATAGAAAAGGTGATCTGATGGTGTTGGTTGTGTTTTAATCATTAATTTAGCTGAATCGCTGAACTCATCAAGAGCATGAATTCTGAGTTAAATTTACCTTAAGGATTTTAGCAGCATTGTCATTTTAGAACATATCATTTTTAGCCTTTTTCAATGAAAAACAATCAAATAATAAAAAATAAAAAAATCCCCAAAAATATTTTATGTAGGCACACACAGACATCAAGAATTAATGTATAAATCTCAGCAATGGTGACAGATTACCTCTGAACATTAGCTCATTATTTATTTGTGCAGCAATGCATGATGGGAGCCATGAATGAGTTTTGATTGGTGGCACCCAGAATGCAATGCAATGTTCTTTATAATTGTTACCATTGTTGAGATTCACAGGCTAATTATTGATGTCTGTGTTTTTTTAAAAAATGAACAGGAGTAAAAAATTGTATAAGAGAAACTTTTAATGAATAATTACATATTATTATAATAATTAATTAATAAATAAATACATTGTAACCATTAAAAATATTATCCTGTACAAGGTCACTGCTGTGATAATTAATAAAGTAAATCTAACACTGAAATTAGGCTCTATATATGCACTCAGGGTCAAATGATTGTGAAATACTCGATTATGTTAAAAAACAAATATCACCATCAGATGTTCATCTGGCTGTGCTCATGTACTGCAGCCAAACAAAATCTAAATTTAATGAATTGAGGGTCAAGTGCCCAACTAAAGCAAACACTAATCACCATAATGGTGACTTAAAAATTCTGTTTTTCTCCTTCAGCGATTCTGCTTTTTAACATCAGGTGTCTTCAATAATGCTCAATCATCACTCAATTATTCACTTAATTATATCATTAACTTTAACACTGCTTCAGTGTTCATTTAACACTCTGCTCAGAGTTTTAATAATTCACACTTTAAAGTTTTAATTTAACACTGGGAATTTTGCTGTGCACCAAGACATGTTGCATGTCAGTTGGGAATCTCATTGTAATCGATAAACCTTCAAGGTAACGCTGACAGGTGTGCCTGTGCGTGTATGTTCCCTCCAAGAAATTGACACAATTCAACCCTGCCTGGATCTGCTTTTACTGAATAATCACATACATTAGAATGTCGTCAGCCAATCAGAATCAAGCATTCAACAGACCTGTGGTTTAAGGTTTGCTGTTGTTCTGTTTCAGTTCTTTTGAGTCGTGCTTGGAGAAATATTTTACGTTATGAAGAGTCTGAAAAAATAATGATAATGTCCATGTTTGGACTCATGAGTTTGCTCTGTGTCATCTACATCATTTACTGTAAGTATTTTTGCCCGTTTTATATAGAGAGGACACACACACACACACACACATTCATGCTGTAATAGTTTATTTGATTGAAATACATGAACATCTCTGACCAGTAGCCTATCATTTTAAAAGCTCAGAAACATTTATTGTAAAACTTTGTAACAAGCAACTAAACTGTCAATGATTTTCAAATGTATAGTAATTCCCGTAGAATAATGATGACTTGGTGTTAATATATATATATATATATATATATATATATATATATATATATATATATATATATATATATATATATTATACTATCCCTGTAATAAATAATTTGATCTAAGGCAGGTGTGAAGTAAACGTTTCAATAAATGTATTTTTCCTTTTCTAGTATTTACTAAAAACAAGAAGATGCCGTGTTGTGGAGAGATATGTGAATGGATATGGGATAAAGTAACTTATGTAGCTCATTTCAGCTTTTTAATTCTGCCTTCATTGCAATTCACCCTCCTGTTCACTGCTTTTGGAGACGCCGCTGGAGGTCAGTGACACTTAATCACATCTGTGCCATTTATGAGGAGTAATAAGGAAAATATTCACAACTGAGAAAAGCAGTAATTGTTTTTAACACTGATAATTCATTTTGACAGTTTTTTTTGTCTGATTTTAGGGTTTTTTGTCAGCATGATTATCCCACTGTTCTTTTATCTGTCATTTTCCTGTTTTGAGGACATCAACAAAAAGAACAGCTGTGAGTATGAGATGAACTCATCTGACTATAGTTCAGTGTGATCAATGAATAAATACCATTCCAGTACTTGTGTCCTTAAAGCTTTCAATAAAAAAATAAATAAAAAAAAACTGTTACATCTGAATGTTTCAAAGGTCCGTGTTAAAGTCTAATCTGAATTTATGGGTCAGAACAATAAACTATATTTCGGGTGAATCAAAAGTGTGATTTGTGTTTCAGTTGTGGGATGTTTCTCTACACAGCAAAATCCCTAGTGTTAAATTAACACTTAAAAGTGTGAATTATATAAACTCTGAGCAGAGTGTTAAATGAACACTGAAGCAGTGTTAAAGTTAATGAGATAATTAAGTGAATAATTGAGTGATGATTGAGCATTATTGAACACACCTGATGTTGACAAGCAGAATCTCTGAAGGAGAAAACCGGAATTTTTAAGTCACCATTACGGCGATCAGTGTTTGTATTAGTTAGGCTCTTGGGCTTTAACATTTTGTTTGGCTGCTGTATATGAGTTAGAGCAGCCTGATGAACAAATAGAAAAGGTGATCTGATGGTGATGGTTGTGTTTTCACATAATCATTATTTCACAATTGTTTGACTTGAATCACTGAACTCATATAGAGCCTAATTTCTAAGTTAGGTTTAATTTATTAATTATAGCAGCAGTGACCTTGTACAGCATAATATTTTTAACATTTACGATTTATTCAAAATAATTTCTTAAAAGTTTCTCTTACATAATTTTGTACTTTTCGAGTTTTTAAAAACAAGACATCAATAATTAGCCTGTGAATCTCAACAATGGTGACAATTATAAAACATGTTGCAGTGCATTCTGGGTGCCACCAATCAAAACACATTCATGGCTCCCATCATGCATTGCTGCATGAATAAATAATGAACTTATATTCAGAGGTGATTTGTTTATCACCATTGCTGAGATTGATATCGTAATTCGTAAAAATCGTACATAATCGACTCATTTTTCCAAACCACTCCTTTGCCTGATGCTAATTGCGGTGATTGGTCAGATGACAGACCCAGTCAGTTATTGTTTGTTAGCATAATGCATAAACATTGATAAAGCACTGCAGTACTACAAGACGCTCTATTCTTTATGACAACTCAAATAACAGCGACAAACATTTCACATATTTAAAAAAAATGACATTGGAGACCTAGAAGCTGCACTGAGCGTAACTTACACACACACACACGCGCACACACATACTTATTGCGCCTTCCCTCCTTGCGCCCCGACGCTACAAAACCGTTCAAAACCCATAAAAGCAACAATTATTAATAATACTTACAGGTTGTGATTCATAGGAGGAAGCTGATCCATATACACTGGGTAAGTAAGTTACTGAGCCCTCCTTCAGGAACAACCGCTTGCGAATCCACATTTGAATTCATTTATGTTTTTGAACGATTCGTAATTAAAATGATGAGAACACAATCGGGCTATACTGTTGTGGTCTCGTTGCAAATATGAACTCTAACACACCGATTTTTCACATGCTCGTCCCTGGTAAATGAAAACAAAGTGGCTGAACTATCTTTGCATTGTAGAACACAGCGTCTTCTCGACATGATGCTATGATGAAGTATTTGAATGTGTAGACTTCAAGTTTACACTTCCGTCTCGCGCGCAGTAACTGGGCGTGGCCAATATGTCTCTACATCACGATGTAACAGCTAATGACTCGTTTCAAAAACAATTCATTTCATAGACTCAGAGTCGACTCTCACTTTTGAAAGACAATAACTTTATATACGGTGCACTTTCAGATATAAATCTTTGCAGGATGTTTTCATTCCCTTAGAGCTATATTCCACACCATATGAACAGTCATTTTCAAAAATCCATGATAGGGGCTCTTTTGTTAATTGTTTTCCCTCCTGATCTCAGTTTTGAATATGACTATCAGCTCACGTGAAGTACAATAAGCTAAGGGTCTAAAAGTGGTTTTGACAGATCTTTGGTGTCAGTATATTATCATTGACGGTTCTCTCTGATCAGGGAAATTCAACCATAGACAAAAGGCAACAGATACGGTGTGTGATTCACTCTTTTATACCCATAATGCACTCTGATTCACAGCATTACTGCTGATATTGCCAAAAAAACACCAATACTTTAGTATTTTGCTCATTCTTGTGATTGTAATTTTGTTCTGGTGCTTGTCTTTCACTTTTATTGATTACATTTAAATATTAAATCAAGTCAAGTCAAGTCACATTTATTTATATAGCGCTTTTCACAATACAGATTGTATCAAAGCAGCTTCACAGTGATAACATGACAGAAGTACAACACAAATAAGTAATATTGTTAAATGGTAAAAATCCCGACTAAGCAAGCCAAAAGCAAGGCAAAGCAAGGCGACAGTGGCAAGGAACCAAAACTCCATCAGATTGGATGGAGAAAAAACCTTGGGAGAACCCAGGCTCAGTCGGGGCCAGTTCTCTTCTGGCTTACATTCATATTGTTTATATATAAATATTAAATATAAATATTGTTCATATATAATATGGAGCCATAACATATCGCCAGCGTTGAGTCGTCTCTTCACAGGCGTTGGGCATCTGAGATCCCCGTGAGAGGCTGGATACAAACTGGACCTGACGAGCGTCATTTTCTCGGGGACAAACGTCCCGAGATAACAGCAGAAAGGCAGATGGGAGATAATTAGCATAGCTGATGTTCAGAATGATTTCCATTATACAGGAGTCAGTGTTAGAAAATCACTATCCCACAAACTCTCCGCAACCCAACCATACGCGCCGACGTGTTCGAACCGTTTGTCTAAAAGGCTGTCGAGCCCCACTGGTGCGTTAAGCAGTTTCAGCGGCAAACGGTTCTGTATGACATAACAGAGGACTAAAAGGTAAGCATTATGTGAATGCTTGACTGAAGAGATGCGTTTTTAGTCTAGTTTTAAACTGTGTCAGCGAGTCAGAGCCTCGAACCGTATCGGGAAGGCTATTCCAGAGTTTTGGAGCTAAATGCGAGAACGCCCTCCCTCCTTTAGTGGACTTAGATATCCTAGGAATGACCAGAAGCCTTGAATTTAGTGATCTTAAAGAACGCGGTGGATTGTAGGGCGAAAGAAGGTCCGTTAAGTACATTGGAGCTAAACCATTTAGGGCTTTATAGGTTAGTAGTAGTATTTTGTAGTTGATGCGGAACTTAATAGGTAACCAGTGTAGAGATGATAAAATCGGTGTTATATGATCGTGTTTTCTTGACCTAGTAAGAACTCTAGCGGCTGCATTTTGGACTAACTGTAGCTTGTTTATTGAGGATGCAGGACAACCGGCTAATAAAGCATTACAGTAATCTAGTCTCGAGGTCATAAATGCATGAACTAACTTTTCTGCATCAGAAACAGATAGCATGTTACGTAGCTTAGCAATGTTTCTAAGGTGGAAAAAGGCTGTTCTTGTAACATATGAAATATGATTTTCAAAAGACAAGTTGCGGTCTAGTATAACACCCAGGTCTTTTACTGTAGAGGATAAAGTAACAGGACATCCATCTATATTAAAGTTGTATTGTAAGAGGTTTTGTGAGTAGTTTTTTGGACCAATAAGTAAAACCTCCGTTTTATCTGAATTTAATAGCAGGAAATTACGCGTCATCCAGCATTTTATATCTTTGAGACACTCTGTCAATTTAGATGAGTTAGTGTTTTCGTCTGGTCGTGATGAAATATATAATTGAGTATCATCAGCATAACAGTGGAAGTTAATTCCATGTTTTCTTATAATATTACCAAGTGGCAGCATATATATTGAGAATAGCAGAGGGCCTAAAACCGATCCTTGCGGTACTCCATAGTCTACTGGCGTTATCTTTGATTTTTCCCCATTTAAACAAACAAAATGAGAACGGTCCGATAAGTACGATCTAAACCAGCTTAATGCCTGTCCCTGAACACCAGTGTAGTTTTGTAGTCGATCCAAGAGTATTTTATGATCTATAGTGTCGAACGCAGCGCTAAGATCAAGTAGGACTAGTATTGAGATACAGCCTTGGTCAGAAGCTAAAAGTAAATCATTTGTAATTTTAACTAGCGCAGTTTCTGTACTATGATGCGGTCTGAATCCTGACTGGAATTTTTCATAGATATCATTTTCTTGCAAAAAAGAGCACAATTGAGCGGACACAACTTTTTCTAGTATTTTTGACATAAATGGAAGATTTGAAATGGGTCTGTAATTTGCTAAGTTATTTGGATCTAATTGCGGTTTCTTAATGAGAGGTTTTATTACTGCCAGCTTGAATATTTTGGAACATGACCTAAAGATAAAGACGAGTTAATAATATTGAGGAGAGGCTCTTCCACTACAGGTAACACTTCTTTCAGTAGTTTAGTGGGTATTGGATCTAATAAACATGTTGTTGGTTTAGAAGCAATGATAAGTTTATTTAGCTCTTCCTGTCCTATCGTTGTAAAGCGGTGTAGTTGTTCTAGAGGGGCCATAATTGAGGCTGAATCATAAGACACCAAAGAGGATTGTACATTTATAATTGTGTTTTGGATGCTTTCTATTTTCTCATTGAAGTAATTCATAAAATCATTACTGCTAAACTGTAACGGTATATTTTGCTCTGGCGATGTCTGTTTATTTGTTAGTCTAGCCACGGTGTTAAATAAAAACCTTGGATTATTTTGGTTATTTTCTATTAGTTTGCGGAGATGCTCAGCCCTGGCAGTTTTTAGAGCCTTTTTATAACGTGACATACTGTCTTTCCACGCGATTCTGAAGACCTCTAAATTAGTTTGTTTCCATTTACGCTCTGAAGATACGAGTTTCTCTCTTGATAGCATGCGTATCACTGTTGTACCAGGGTGCTTTAGTTTTCTCTGTAACCTTTTTTAATGTAATTGGTGCAACAATATCTAATGTACTAGTGAAAATGGTGCTCAAACTGCTAGTCATTTCATCTAATTGATCAGTTTGTTTGGGTTCACTTAGCAGCTTAGATAGATCAGGTAAGCTATTTGAGAATCTATCTATAGTGTTTGGAAGGCTTGTTCTGCCTTTTCTATAACGCGGCGCAACATGACATATTTCGGCAGTACGTATTATGCAAGTCACCATGTAATGATCAGTGACATCATCGTTTTGCGGTATAATATTTATATCAGTTGGACTGGTTCCATATGATATAATTAAATCTAGTGTATGATTTAGACGATGAGTGGGACCACTGACGTTTTGTTTGACCCCAAAGGAGTTTAATAAGTCTGTAAACGCAGCCCCTAAAGCATCATTTGTATTATCTACGTGTATGTTAAAATCTCCAACAATTATTGCTTTATCGACATTCACCAATAGATCCGAGAGAAAGTCTGCAAACTCCTTTAGGAATTCAGCATATGGCCCTGGAGGTCTATATACAGTAGCCAAGGCTAGAGATAATATGGATTTCTTTCTTACATCTAACAGCGTAACATTTAGCACAAGTACTTCAAAAGAATTAAACTTGTGACCTGTTTTCTGAGTAACATTAAAAATATCTTTATAGATTGTCGCAACACCGCCGCCGCGACCGATCAGACGAGGCTCATGCTTATAACAGTATCCTGGTGGACTAGACTCATTTAGACCAAAATACTCATTTGGTTTAAGCCAGGTTTCAGTAAGGCACAGAACATCAAAATTATTATCTGTGACCATTTCATTTACAATAACTGCTTTAGGTGTGAGCGATCTAATGTTTAGAAGACCTAGCTTTAAAAATTGTTTTTGTTCACTGATATTTAGATTTTCTGGTTTAATTACAATAAGATTTTTGCTAAATCCTGCACTAGATTTATTGTTTGGCTTCACTAAACGAGGAATGGACACAGTTTCTATGTAACGCTCCACACTATGCATATTAGTTAAGTTTGGACAACAGAGGCTGCAATTTGGACTTTGACTTACCAGTCATCTGGTGCGTAACGTCTCGGAGATGTTGTCCGACAGAACACTGCTCCGATTCTGCTGGGGTGGAGTCCGTCTGCCCGGTACAGCCTGGGTCGCTCCCAAAACAGATGCCAATTATTGTTTTCATTCCCTTAGAGCTATATTCCACACCATATGAACAGTCATTTTCAAAAATCCATGATAGGGGCTCTTTTGTTAATTGTTTTCCCTCCTGATCTCAGTTTTGAATATGACTATCAGCTCACGTGAAGTACAATAAGCTAAGGGTCTAAAAGTGGTTTTGACGGATCTTTGGTGTCAGTATATTATCATTGACGGTTCTCTCTGATCAGGGAAATTCAACCATAGACAAAAGGCAACAGATACGGTGTGTGATTCACTCTTTTATACCCATAATGCACTCTGATTCACAGCATTACTGCTGATATTGCCAAAAAAACACCAATACTTTAGTATTTTGCTCATTCTTGTGATTGTAATTTTGTTCTGGTGCTTGTCTTTCACTTTTATTGATTACATTTAAATATTAAATCACTGTGTGTGTGTGTGTGTGTGTGTGTGAGTGCGTGAGAGAGTGTGTGTGTGTGTGTGTGTGTGTGTGTGTGAGTTGGCATGTGTGTGTGCTTGTGTGAGTATGTGTCGGTATACGTGTGTATGTTTGTGTGTGTTTGTGTGCGAGTGTGTGTGTTAGAGGTAGGCGATATATTGTTTATACAATAATATCCAAATTGTTGTCTGGACAATATGCAAAATTGGGATTTCAAATATTTTAGCCTGGTTAAAACCAGACCATTGTCAGTTGTAACTGAGATATGGTCTGGCAAAGTGTCATAGACAAATTATTTCCAGAGGGCGTCACCAACGGACATTGCGGGTAGACCTAAAACCAATCAGAGCGATGAAGGAGATGGCGTTGCAGAGCGGCGGCCGGCGGATACACATCTCCGAGTGTAGTTCTTTGTTTGGTTTTTAACAACGAGGAAACGTTCAAATCATTTAAAAACAGACGCGATAGCTGATTCGAGCGAGTGATTTTCGACGACGGCATCCATCTTTGTAATGTGGGCTACAAAATCTGCTTCAAAATCCCAGCGCTCTCGTCATCGTGTAAAGCCCGCCTCAACATTTCTGATTGGTGCCGCGATTTCTGCGGATTGGAAATGGTTTGAATGAGCTGTTTGCCAGACAAACTTTCAGAGCAAATCTAAATTTGCCGGAAGTTGTCTGGGTTTTCCCAGCAGGGGCATCGTACTGGGGGTAAAGGGTACCGAGTACTCAGGGCCCGAGGCAGGGGGGGCCTTTTGAAGTCAGTTTTCTGTACATACATATACATGCACTAACATTTGTATAGCATTAATATAAAAAAGGCCCTGTGAAAAAACTAAACTTGTAGTTAGGCACTGGTTTGGTATAAAAAAAGTCATTTTCATGCTGTGCAGGGCCCCACCACCCCTCTCAAATCAATGTAAATGGTACGACCCTCAGGTTAGGTGCTTCTGCTGTGGACCTGCGGTGATACAGAGTTGACAACTTAGCACCTTTGACTTTTCAGACCCCTTTAGCTGCTTTTTTTTTCTTTTTTCAAAAAAGTTACTAGTAACAATTTTAGCGACTTTTTGGACAAACCTCAGTAACCTCCAAATGTTGTACTGTCCTGGGAGGTTTTCTCCTGTCGTCACTCTATCTAGCTGCGTCTCCCCTGTTCAGTGAATGGCTGAGAGGAGCGCACGGCCGCTGACAGACACGAATGAGCAGTGTTTTTCCACGGACTTATTACTAATCTGCTTTTCTTTTGTTTTATATTTAAAGAATTTTGTTTGATCATTTTCATTTTATTTATTTTCTTGTGCTTATTATTGCTTGTAAGTTGTAACACTCACTATCACAGAGCTAAGTTCATCCGGTTCCTTAGCTCTCTCAATTCAGATAATACCTATATTCATTAGATCAGTGGGAGAAACACTTATAGAAGGCTTTCAGTCCACAAATCAGCAACATTCACCATGGATTTATGCTAATGTTGTAAGTAAACTCTAACCATAAATATGATAATGTGACAGAAATATTCATTTCGCTTACAAGTAGCCTACAACTACTGATTAGAATGATGTCAATATATAGATCACATTGTCTGATCCTACTGTTTACAATAACACATTGTAAACAGTAGGATGTTCATTGGCTATTTTCACTCCTTAACATGACGTTTTCACTTCTTTTGTTTTTTAACTAATATTAAGACATTATGAATGATAAAGTTAATTTTATCTACACCCTAAATTAGGCTTAGTGATATATTGTCAGCCCAAGCAGATTTTTTTTTTTTTTTTTTTGTAGAACTCAGTGTGAGTTCTCATTTAAGGTGGTGCTGCCCTCAAATTTGAGTCTGGAGCCCTGTGAACTTAAAATAAAACTGCATATCGTAATATTTGAATTTGTCAGTATTACAATTATTTTGGGGGAAATGTTAATAATTGCATTGCAAACTGCTTGCGCTCCTAAAATTTTCAGTCAGGGGCAACAGTCAAAAAAAAAATAGTCTGGAGCCCTGAAGTAGTACTTTTCACAATAAAACAAAAATATATTAATCTGAGTGTGGCTTAATTTGTTTATATTTTAAGTGTTTTTATGATAATACCCCACCATTGGAATCACTATGGTATTTGGTAACGGGGGCCCAGCAAGATGGTTTGTACCCAGGGCCCAAAATTTGGTGCTACGGCCCTGTTTCCCAGGCTGACAAATATTTAATAAGTCGTATAATCCGACCCTCTATGATTTCCATTACACGAGAGTAGATGTTAAAAACTTCATGCTGATTTGAACTCGGCTTCCGCCAAGATAACCAAAACTAAGATGTAGCTTTACAGTAAACTATGCTTCTCCATCCATTTACGCTTCTTTCCATATGGTGGTGTGACTCTCCTTCTGTCCGGCGTTCATGGCTGCAGTGTACTTGCCGCATCAGCATGCACGGTCTTCAAGTGGGCACCTTCCGTCCTCAGTGTTTCGTCGATTAGCCCACGACACCTCAAGAGGGCTTGACAGTGACCAGAGTCACCCCCCTCCGTCCCCCACTCAACTCAGCCCAGCTTACTGACCTTTACATCCCTCCTGCTGCTAAGACCTAACCACAATCTCACAAACTCTGCAACCCAACCATACGCGCCAACCTGTTTGACTAAGGCTGTCGAGCCCCACTGGTGCGTTAATGCAGTTTCAGTAGCAACGGTTTTGTATTGGCATACCACCTACCGCAAAACACAATATCTGCCCAACCACCCGTCATTTACGCAATATACACCGGAACGTAATGACTGTAAATACTATGCAACCTATACAAATAAACCAACAGACACAGAAACCGTAGCGTGGTGGCCTGCACACAGCCAGCTAGAATCTTTCCGTCTCAACCACAGCCAGTTGCTGCTCCTTTCTGCTGCCTCAGATAAGTTCTTTACTGTGTGACGCAACTCTTGGCCACTGAATCCAACATCTCTGAGGAACCGAGTTGTAGAGTGTGCCACAAAACCTCAACAACCCACTTCCACTGGATAAACCTGGACTCTCCATCCTCGCTGTTCTGCTTCAGTGGCCAGATGAGCATACCACAGTTTCTTCTCATATGCCTCGTCTACAGAATCCTCCCATAGCACTGTTAACTCAGTATCAGTTGAACAATGCGTGCTGATCCAGACCACAAAACAATATCTGGTCGGAGGTTAGTGGTGGCAATCTCAGGTGGAAAAATAAGTCGGTGATCAAGATCAGCCAGCATCTTCCATTCTCTAGCAGCTTCCAGTTGTCCTGGGCAAGAATTGGTGTTAACATCTTTTCTTCATGGTTCCTCACCTGGGCGGAGGAATATTGTCTTCTGCGTGTAATGTTATTGCTATTCTAATAGGTGGCAACTTATTTGTCATACTACAAAGCCAAACATCGCAGTACTTGATCATGGCGCCAAGTAAACCGACCTTGGCTAAGAGCCACCTTGCATCCTGTCAAAATGTGCCTTAATGTGGCTGGTGATGAACACAAAGGACAAAAGGGATCCTCTCCTACCCAGAGGTTTAGGTTCTGTGGTGATGGGAGAACATCATATGTTGACCTAATACGGAAACTGATCCTACTCTCTTCCATTGACCAAAGGTCTTGACAGCCAGCCCATCTTGGATTGTTCAACACTCTCCCATCTCATCTACTCTCTCTGCTTGGCCTGGAAAATGGCCTTTATACACTTCATCCTCTCCTCCTGCTTTCGCACTTCGTTGACTACCAGCTTCCTCCTTTAACCCTCTCAGGCTCAAATTAAGTTTTAGTAACAGGAACAATCTGATATTTGGGGGAAATTATCATATGGGGTAGTACAATCATATGGGGTAGTACAATAGTAGTACAATGGGGTAGACATTTTTTTTTTAGAGAGACCTTCACATGCAAGGCGTTCTGGGATGTTGCAGATTTGCAACATTGGCCCAGTGTGGTCTGTTTTTATATATAAAGTATATACAATTTTTATATACAACTTTTCAAACAATGTAACAATGTTTTTCAGTGGCAGAACAACAAAAACAATATGGGATCCAAATCCAATGTCTCAAATCCTCATTGAGAATCCCAGCAAACGCAGAACGTTCCCCTAATGTTCCTGAATGGTTCCATGAGGTTATTTTATTGGGAACCAAACAAGAACGTTATAGGAACGTTCCATGTAGGTTATTTTTAGGTTCCATTTTTTTAACGAAAGGATAATGTTCAGGGAACTTTCCCTTAACCTTAAGGGAAAGTTCTAAGAACGTTCTGGGAACCTATTTGTTTGCTGGGAGGGCATGTTTCCAAGTCACTTTGTCATGTGGTACTCCGAGAAACAGCTTTTGTCTTTTGTAAGGCACAGAAGTACTTTGCACTTCAGGCAGGCCGTTTGCATGTAGTCATTCTTGCACATTCTGCATCGTCCACTTTTCTCAGCATTGATGGAAAAATGATTCGCATCGGTCTAATCTAACCGATGAGTAAATCTTACCCTGGCTGAGTAAATCTTTCACCTGCCTGCCATAACACACTACAAATCCTGCATCGAGAGTATTCTGTAAGGTAGTTTGGCAAAAAATGCTTTGACACAATGATCTGTACTAATAAAAGTGCCATGGAATTTAGGCTACAGTAGATCAGCTTTCCTCACTGCACAGCCAAATGAACATGGTATTGTGCCATTGCTTTTGATCAGATCTGCCTCTGATTGTTTGTAATTTCACTCCAAATTATTACATTTTCCATATGATATACCCTCTGTGACACCTCAAAGTAAAACATAAACACTGGTGATAGGAAAATAACCCTAGAATAAACTGTTGCTCAAAGTATAGGCTAACTAGTAGATAAAGCATGTGGTATCCAGTGGTACCTATCTGGCCACACGTTGCAAATCTGCAACATTGAAATATAGCTGCACCAGGGGAAAAATCCAAAAGAGATACAATCTACTAATTGGCATTTACTGTGTCTATATACACTTATGATTCTTCTCATGCTGTTTTAGTTTCAAAGTAATGGATGTTGATAGTGATACACAAAATTGATGCCAAGAAAATCAGTTTCAGGGAACCCTTTGAAACAGACTTGTTGGAAGGGAGACTACACTGCCATCTGGTGAGCAAGTGGGAAATTGTTTGTTGCTAATGGACAACCAAGTCCTACAGTGTTACTTCTGAGTAAAAAAAAACCTCATAAAATATGTATCATGAGTAATAAGGTAATTAGTTTTTAATTGTTGCAAATCAGCAATGCCTGCTGGGCCTGCCTTGTGCCATTTAGAAGGAGCTAAACTGAGCCCAAAACCCCCTCTTCCATGCTGTACCTGTCCCACAATATCCCCAATTTGAAGGGCAGCCTTTGCCTCTACTACAGATTTCTTTGCTGACCTCTTTCTACCAGTTTTTAAAACAGGGGCTGCCTCCCTTACACATTTGTCGTGTGACTCTACTAAGGTCATTTCCAGCCTGACCTTGGCACACTTAAACTCCTCGGTTAAAGCAGAGACTGGCAGCTGCAATATTCCTTTACTATAAAGTCCCACTCTGCTGAGGCAGCGTGGAAATCCCAACCATTTCCTGATGTATGAACTTATTAACACTTCCAGCTTATCCACTGTTGTTAAAGAAACCTTTTACACAGTCAGTGGTAGGGTTGGGTACCGAAACTCAGTTCTAATAGGGAACCGGTTCTGACGTAAACGGTAGTAACCAGACCGAATAAGAATGAACATTTCGGTGCCTGATTTCGATGCCTGAGTCTGTGGCATGCGGTGGCATAAGGCGCACACACGCAGTCTCCCTCTTCGACGTGTGCGCACTATACAGTTTATTGAAGCACTAGATCTGTCGCGCACGCGCGCTTGCTCGCTCGCACTAGATTCCGGGAGATTTGAACTAATTTGCGATCATTTGGGAGCCGTTATCAATATGGGAGACTCCCAAAACATCAGCTGATAGCGAGGAGATTAAACACACGTGAAATGTTCACGTGTTATTCTGTCAGAGTAACAATCGTTATTCTGACGCGTAATTTTACACGTGAAATGCAGCCAAACATTTTACGTGTAAAATTCCGCGTCAGAATAACGATTGTCTATTGATATAGAATCACCATTCGCGCCGCCTTGACACTCACGTCGTCATATTATATTAGCGCGCGCATCATCTGCTCCTCAGAGTTCTCTGCCGAAAAGCAGCGCGAGATATTCGGCAGCGAACGCAGCGTCTCGTTCCCTATTCAGAGAACATGGGTTACACAGAGACGTTCTCTTTCATATGTTTACTCAAAGCTGCACATAAGACGCAGTGGGAACGAAAGATCAAACTGGCTAAGAGCTTAACTTAACTAGTAAATGACAAAATAACTTACACGACTAAAGCAGATAAAACATGGGAACCTGTAGCCATGTCGATATTATATTACCCTGGTAGTAATCTCTATTAATCTCCAGTATAATTAGCCTACATTGTTTGATATAATATTTTTTTATTTGATATTATGTAAATATGAACTTTTATTTTATATTGGTTTATTTATTATTACCATATGTTACTTGTATTTATATTGTAAGTTAATATTGTGTCCAGTTTGGCCCTGTAAATAAAGGGGTATTATTTTTTTTGACAAAGTGTGTGCGGTTTCGTTTTCTTAAGTATCGTTTCAAGAACCGTTTAGGCACCGGAACCGTTTAAAAAATACCGAGTAGGTACTAGTATCTAGGGTTGGGAACTAGAACCGGTTCTTATCCAGAACCGGTAGTGTTTTTGAAAAATAACCGGAACCGTGCAAAATTCATGCGTTTCGGTTTCGAAAACGGTTCTCGATGCGATATGTGGGCGTCGGCGAAGTGCTGGGAGTAAAGTCAGATTATCCTTAGCGTCTCACCTCAAGGCGGAGAGAGAGAGAGAAAGAGTGTAGAGCTGCATTATTAATCTTTAAAAGATTTCGATTCAAACACCCACGCCATCTTATTCCATCCTAAATGACAAAAAAACTTTACCCCTATAGTTGCGGTTTGCTCTCAGACGTGCTGCATTTGTCACACACATACATACACACGCGCCCAGTCACTATCTAGTAGCCTACATTCAAATCTGTTTGCGCTGAGAGAGAGAGCAGTCGTCCATATGAAACTGCTTTACAATCACACAATATTTACGTGTTACAAACATTCAATTGATTAACGTTACAGAAGAACTGAGATAGAAGTTTATAGTTAGAGTAAACATTGACGGTAGTAATCAAAACAGATGCAGTCGGTAACTTTTTTGGTGTTCAGAATTTACAACATGTATACAATGAGCGAGTGCATCCTGAATGCCTTTTTCAAATCGTGTTTTTGTCTTATCATGAATCACTGACGTTAAGCCTGTAAAAAGCGTTAATAGTCGGACTAGACTAGCCAGCGGATTCGCAGCTGCTGCGGAGTAGCCCAATGCCTGCGTGACTCGTCATGGACATAAACAGAGAAAAGTAGCTCCGGCAACAATATTCTTCCGCAAGACGCATGCAGATTTGTTTATTACCTGCTAGAGCGCCGATTTATCCAGTAATGAAATAAGTAAAGTCTTACATTATGAATCAATCATTCAAACCGTTTTAAAAGATAATCTGTTCTATCTTACATGTGTGTTCAAACATATTCTACCACTTCTGAGAGGGTATTCAACACTGTTGGAGATACAATAAGCAGGGAGAGGTCCTAAATTATTCTAGAGAATGCAGATTTTTTTTTTCCTTCAGATTTTTTTTTATGCAGAAATTGCTTAATAACATGTTGAATTTGTTTACATTACTAGTCTGTTAAACTCATTTGTCAAGTACTGTGAGTAATAAACACAAAAAGGATTGTGGATTTTTCTCTTACTAATATTTTTTAATGAATGGGAACCGAACCGAAACCGGAATCTGTTTGGTCAGAACCGGAATCGGAATGGAACCGGAAAATTTCTCACGATTCCCAACCCTACTAGTATCGGATAAAACCCAACCGATACCCAACCCTCGTCAGTGGCCACAGCAACCTCGGCAGTAGACCAAACTGAAAGCACCAGAGTTTTAGCTTGCCTGGTAGAGCACAGCTGTTTATGCTCTTCAACCCTTCTGCTTGTCGTCTAAGTTCTCCCACTTAAACTGTGTCCTTTAGATCCCCATCGAACCATCTCCCAAAACTCTTCACTGGCTTCTCAGAAACTGTTGGTATTGCCTCACTATTAATAGGGCTGTCACTTTACGTTCGAAAATCGATTGCGTAATCGATTCGGACTAACCAACACAAGTATCGAAAACGAAAATAGGGAATCGATTTTAACGGCCTTTCCTTCAGAGCGCGTCCAGCTCGTCACATCACGCCTAACACAGTCTCATCCCAATTCGTCATATAACTGACGTTTTGGGACGTCTTTCGACCATTCGTCAATATACGACTTTTCAGGGCCCCCTTAAACGTCGGTATAATGACGATCTCCGGGTCGTCATACAACTGACGCTTTACCTTTAATGTCAGTTCAGGTGACGAGTTGGGTTTAGGGTTAGGTTTAGGTCTTAGGTTAGGGTTAGGATCCGATAACGTCATCTACCGACGTTTAAGGGGGCCTGAAAAGTCGTATATTGACGAAATGTCAGTTATATGATGAATTGGGATGAGACTGCGTCGTCACGCCCGCAGCGAACGCGCGTCACACAGCAACACACACACATAACAGCAAATTGTACTTCTGCATAACGAAAATGTGAATTCTGACGGTTTCCAGAAAGTCTCATGCATACAGATACAGATTCGAAATCGATTTTAAAAGCATTCTCTCAGAGCGCGTCCAGCTCGTCTCAAGACGCTCGCAACGACGCGCGTCACACAGCAACACACAAACACACACACATACTGTAACAGCAAATTGTACTTCTTCTATAATGTGAATTCTGCCGGTATTCAGAAAGTCTCATGCATACAGATACAGATTCAGGCTACAATCGCCTATGTTTGCAAAATTTGTTTGACATTTAAGTAGTAATCGAAATAATAACTCTAATCGTAAATAGAGCCATGTTGAATCCTAATGTTTTTCATTGATGTTATGGCAGTTTTTTTTTCGAGAATGTTACACTCCTGTTTGTCATTGTGCACGAAGCTTCATGTCAATAAAACAGAAATATTCAAGTGCGCGTCTTAAGCGCCCTCTTTAGGCCTACGTTCGCCCTTATGCGGTGTCCGTGGATTTGCCTATATTTGGCTAAAATGGAAACGTGTTTAAACATGGAAAATCGATTTTACAATCGATTCAATGAACACTTATGTCTCATAAATCGATCAGGATTTTTTGACAAAAGTGACAGCCCTAACTATTTAATGAATAATGTTTTATTAACTACCTTTCCTTTAACTATTGAGATGCTCCTTGATTTAAGCCTGGTTCACACGGCAGGATTATTAGGCCGATTTTAAGGATGCTCCGATTATTGTAAAATAATCTGATCAGATATTCCTGCCATGTGTGGGGTGTTAAGACTGCTCTCGTCTGCTCGGAAGGACGCCGGGACCACTCCGATCTCAAATCGGGGATATCCAACATGTTGGATTTTTTTGGCCTGATTTCTCCCCATGTGTGGTGTCCCCTGGGGACGAATGAGCACGCAGCCTGTGAACTGTGGCGTGTAGCCAATCAGAAAGCGAGTTGACGAGGTGCAGAGGAAGCACCGGTGGGAAACAAAATCAAAACAGCCAGTGCTTGGCGGTATGGTGCACCAGAAAGTCCGGTGGACACTGAAGTCACGTTTGATCTCAAGGTATTTTGCGAAGGAATGAAAGTATGCTCTGATTGGTGGTAGTCGCATCCCAGAAGCCAAGCGCTCTCCTCCTACTACACAGCAAAAAGGAAACCGTAATTTTTAAGCCAGTTTAAGATTTAAAAGGCATTGCTCTACAATGACAGTGCTGCTATAATCCTATATATAATCCTGCTATAATAAGGTAAACTTAACTCAGAAATACGGTTCTAGCCTATTTGAGTTCAGTGATTCAGGTCAAATGATTGTGATATAATAATTATGGTAAAACACAACCATCAGATCACCTTTTCAATTTGTTCATCTGGCTGTTATAACTCAAATACAGCAGCCAAACAAAATCTAAAGTTAATGATGTGAGGGTCAAGAGCCCAACTAAAACAAACACTGATCACCATAATGATGACTCAAATCTTTATGTAGTAATTCTATTTGTGTGGCAGTGAATGTGTGTGTCGTTATGTGTATGTGCGTGTCATAACTGTGAGAGAGAGTGTGAAAGTACAAATGTGTGTGTGTGTGTGAGTGCGTGTGTGTGTGTGTGTGTGTGTGAGAGAGAGAGAGAGAGAGAGAGAGAGAGAGTGTGTTCAAACATATTCTACCACTTCTGAGAGGGTATTCATCACTGTTGGAGATACAATAAGCAAGGAGAGGTCCTAAATTATTCTAGAGAATGCAGATTTTTTTTCCTTCAGATTTTTTTTTATGCAGAAATTGCTTAATAACATGTTGAATTTGTTTACATTACTAGTCTGTTAAACTCATTTGTCAAGTACTGTGAGTAATAAACACAAAAAGGATTGTGGATTTTTCTCTTACTGATATTTTTTAATGAATGGGAACCGAAATCGAAACCGGAATCGTTTGGCGGAACCTGAACCTTGAAATTGGAACCGAAAAATTTCTCACGATTTCCCAACCCTACTAGTATCGGATAAAACCCAACCGATACCCAACCTTGTCAGTGGCCACAGCAACCTTGGCAGTAGACCAAACTGAAAGCACCAGAGTTTTAGCTTGCCTGGTAGAGCACAGCTGTTTATGCTCTTCAACCCCTCTGCTTGTCGTCTAAGTTCTCCCACTTAAACTGTGTCCTTTAGATCCCATTGAACCATCTCCCAAAACTCTTCACTGGCTTCTCAGAAACTGTTGGTATTGCCTCACTATTAATAGGGCTGTCACTTTACGTTCGGAAATCGATTGCGCAATCGATCGGTGTGTGAAAGTATGTGTGGGTCTGCTTCTGCATGTGTGTGAGTGTGTGTGTGAGAGAGAGAGTTGAGAATTTAAATACACCTTTATTTACAGCTTTTATGAATTGCTATAACACTAAACCCCATACTCTGAACCAAATTCTCAATAGCCTAAACCAATTTGTTCGAATGAATCACTCTTTCTGTAAAACATTCAGGTTCAGGTGGTTACAACACTGTTAGCAAATCCCATGCACAATTTTTTTTTCAAAACTCTAAACACATTCTCTCTCACACTAAAACACATGTCGCACTGTGATGCACTTATGTTTCAAAATGCTAAACACAGGTAGGCGAAAGCTAAACAAAACTGCAACACAGTTGTCACCGTTTACACACAACGACTCAAAATTGTTCACACGTATTTCTAATGATGTGACAAAACCAACTGTTCATAATACAAGTCAGTTCAGAGTCCCACAATTGACTCAATGTTGCACTGAATGTTGATACCAATAATGGATGGAACCAATATAAGAGGGAGAGAAGAAAGAGTATGTTTGTAAGAGGTGGTGAACGAGGAGGAGGATGAGGAAGAGCAAGGTGTGGAGAATGGTGTCAGTGCTGACTCTGCTTTAGAGTTTTCCCTTTTCCCTCAGAGATGACATAGTCTGAGATTTGGAAAAACTCCTCTGGCCGGACCAACATGAAGACATGATGCTGAAGCAGAATCAATCTCTCACTGCAATCGCACAACTCTTCTGACTGTACTTTACTGTAACATGCTTTTCATTGAGTTTTTTACTGTAAACTTTTTGGTTTTTGAAGTCGGGTTGCTATATCAGCGTCCACCGGAAGCAGGAAGACATTCACTTCCTGCTCAGCTACTGTTCGGACGCTCCTGCTTACTGCTCCGCGCTTTGCACTATCGCTTTTATATTTTTTATATATTTTATCTCCTTTTCACCTAATTTTAACTTCAGCAAATCGGCACAGTGCTCTGACGCTTGGATTACTTAAAAAGTACTTCACACTTTTATTCAACCAGCCTCTCACTGCTTACATTCCGGGAAGAGAAAACACAACTCCCAACATTCATAAGGATAAGAAAATGCCTCTTCTGGAATCTACTTGCTGCCCTAACTGCCACAGACTTTTACAAAGGATTGCAGTTCTTGAAACAAAGTTAAATACGGGACCGACAAACCAGACGGAACGCACAACAGAGCTTCGTCATGGACGCCCTCAACACACAGCCGGTGAGTCCCATGAATCTAGTTCTCCTCGACAGGCTATACTGACTGTAGAGAAACGAGCCGATCGACTTACAAATCGATGGCACAAACAGGGAGCGAGACCCAAAGGCACTCAAGACATCAGATTGTCACGAGCACCACATATTTCAGCAGTAGCATCATCTACCCCAGATATGACTCTGACAAGGATTGCAACCACTGGTCTCCTACCACCACCTATACATCTTGAGAACAGATTTGAAGTGTTAATGAATGAGGAATCCCTAAATTTGATGAATGTGATCGAACACAGACTGAGTCAGCCTGTAGCTAACACTGATGCAAGCCGGCGCTCAAGGTCGAGCAGACAGCGGCACTCAGCTCAGAGCACAGCCGGGCCCAGGACTCTGATAGTGGGCGACTCCATAATCAGAAACATTAGTAGCAGGGATACAACTACGTGCTGCCTTCCACAAGCAACAACTTCTGATGTAAACAGGGAACTTCAGAACATTCTTATGAAACATAAGACTGCAAATCGACTCATCGTTCATGTGGGGAAAAATGATATTCATAAAGAGCAGTCGGAACTCCTTAAGAAGGATTTCAATGAACTTTTTGAATCACTTAAAAGACTGAAAGTTGAAACATTCATCAGTGGACCACTCCCAGCAAGAGGAACAAACAGGTTTTCACGGTTGCTTGGGCTAAACACATGGCTGCAAAAAACCTGCAATATAAAAGGAGTGAACTTTATTGACAACTTCAATCTTTTCTGGAGTCAGAGGCAACTGTTTCAACGGGATGGCAACCACCCAAACAAACTTGGTTCAAGAGTGCTAAAGGACAATATCTACTTCTCCCTCCATCATCCTTCTGCAGTGTGTGCCAATCCATTCAACCTGAATGGCACACATACACCTGGACACAGTATGAATGACCACAGGACTTCAATTCAGCACCTGAATGGATATATTGTTGACACATCACACAAGGACAATGATAACACCACTCAGCCACAACAACCTCTGCTCACGGATACAATCTCAGCAGAGCCCTGCCCACAGAGCTCACCACAGTCAGACTATGACATATCAGAACTGCTCCAAGATTCAACACCCAAGGACGACTTTCTGGAAAACAGCCAGGGACACCAGGACAGCATTGTACAGCCTCCAATAACACCAGAGCAACAGCCCATCTCACCTGACACGTTATCACTCTCTCCAGCATCTCCACTTCTGTGCTTCTCAGAGAAAATGGAACAACTGGTGTCTGCTGGAACCAGACTATCCCACTCTTTTGCTGCAAGCCCCCAAATACCAACCAAAAAACGGCAGGCCCCACAACCACCAAAGCCTGCGGGCCCAGCTCGCCCTCCTCCTCCCCCTTCTCCTCGAAGAGCTCTTCGGCCTCTGCCACAGCGCCAGGGCCCACACCCTCCTCCATCGGCTCCGAGGTGAACCAAAAACAACTGATACCAGCTCTAAGTGATGTATATCGGTTCCTCGCTATGAAAACAATAACTTTATCAAATGTTTACAAAACAAGCGGGAACCCAGTGTGCCTGAATCTTTCTCTATTGCTGTTCATTTACATGATAGAAAATCTAAGGCCTTCAACAGCCGTACAGCAAACCCATCTAATCTGGTGCCTATTCCACGCCAAACTAAGATTGCTGTGGGGACAAAAAGTAAGACTATTAAATTAGCACTTTTAAACATCCGCTCCATTAATAATAAATCACTTCTAGTCAATGACTTAATAACCACATACAACCTGGACTTCATGTTTCTAACTGAAACTTGGCTAGAAGACAGCTGTAGTGCAACGGTCCTAAACGAAAACATCCCCTCCAAATTTTACTTATATGAGTGTCTGCAGAGCGGGTAAGAGAGGCGGGGGCTTAGCTGTTCTTTTTAAAGATGTTTATCAATGTAAGCAAATATCATTTGGGAATTACTCCTCTTTCGAATATCTGGGTATTGTGTTAAAAGGTGCTCCTCGTATCTTACTTATCATTGTTTACAGGCCTCCAAAATACTCTTCAGCCTTTGCTGAGGATTTTACAGAACTGTTATCAACAATTGCCTCTGAGTTTGACTGTTTTGCCATTGCTGGAGATTTTAACATTCACATAGATAATGCAGAAAACAATATGGCAAAAGAAATCAAAACTGTTTTAAAAACTTTTGATCTGACACAGCATGTACATGGTCCCACACACAATCGTGGACACACTCTAGATTTACTTATCAGTACGGGTTTAAACATCTCATCGATTGTTATTAAGGATGTAGCACTGTCTGATCATTACTGTATTTTCTTTGATATATTGATCTCTCCTGCCATTGAAGCTAGAGCTGTGTCTGTCAAAAAGAGATGCTTAAATGAAAACACTGGTGTGCTATTTATGAAGGCTATATCCTTAAAACCAAGCATATCTGCCGACTCCGTTGATTTTCTCCTTGATTCTTTTAACTCAAAAGTTAAGAGTGTAATTGATGATATTGCTCCTGTGAAAGTCAGGAAGAATAATGGTAGACAAAAAGCACCTTGGAGAAACTCAACAGCAGTGCAGAATATGAAAAGACAATGCAGAAGAGCAGAACGCATGTGGCGGAAGACAAAACTTGTAGTCCATTATAACATCTACAAAGACAGCATCCACGCTTTCAATAGGGAACTAGGCAAAGCTAGACAGACTTTCTTCTCAAATATTATAAACAGCAACTTAAACAACACACGCACTCTTTTTGCTACTGTAGAGAGACTGACAACCCCCCCAAGCAAGATTCCCATAGAAATGCTCTCAGAAAGGAAATGCAGTGAGTTTGCTTCTTTCTTCTCTGAGAAAATCAATAATATCAGAAAGGTGATCAGCACATCCTTGAGTTGCTCTGGGGTCAGGCAGATCAGACCACAACCTGAGAAATTAGTAACTATGTCTGATTTCGAAGAAATTGATGGAACAATTTTGGTCGAAACTGTACAGCACCTTAAAACATCAACCTGCGCCCTTGACACACTTCCCACATCTTTTTTCAAAAATGTGTTACACAGCTTAGAAGCAGATCTCCTAGAAGTGGTAAATGCCTCACTTCGCTCTGGAGTTTTCCGAACTCCCTGAAAACTGCAGTTGTCAAGCCCCTCCTGAAAAAGAGCAATCTGGATAAGACCATCTTAAGTAATTATAGACCGATCTCAAATCTTCCTTTCATAGGCAAGATCATTGAAAAGGTTGTCTTCAATCAGCTGAACAAATTCTTAAGCTCAAATGGATACTTTGACAATTTTCAATCTGGTTTCCGATCGCATCACAGCACAGAGACAGCGCTCATAAAGATAATAAACGATATTCGCTTAAATACTGACACAGGCAAATTATCCGTGTTGGTACCACTCGAACCTCAGTGCTGCATTTGACACTGTCGATCACAACATACTTCTTGACAGGCTGGAAAACTGGGTGGGGCTTTCTGGGATAGTCCTAAAATGGTTCAGGTCATACTTAGAAGGGAGAGGTTATTTTGTGAGTATAGGAGAACATAAGTCTGAGTGGACATCCATGACATGCGGAGTCCCTCAGGGCTCGATTCTTGCGCCACTCCTATTCAACCTGTATATGCTCCCAATGAGCCAAATAATGAGAAAGAACCAAATCGCTTACCACAGCTATGCAGATGACACACAGCTCTACTTAGCCCTATCGCCTAACGACTACAGCCCCATTGACTCCCTGTGCCAATGCATTGATGAAGTAAATGGTTGGATGTGTCAAAACTTTCTTCAGTTAAACAAAGACAAAACTGAAGTCATTGTGTTTGGAAACAAAGATGAAGTTCTCAAGGTGAATGCATACCTTGACGCTAGGGGTCTAACAACTACAAATCAAGTCAGGAATCTTGGTGTGTCTCTAGAGTCAGACCTTAGTTTCAATAGTCATGTCAAAGCAATAACTAAATCAGCATACTATCATCTGAAAAATATTGCAAGAATTAGATGCTTTGTTTCCAGTCAAGACTTAGAGAAACTTGTGCATGCTTTCATCACCAGCAGGGTGGATTACTGTAATGGCCTCCTCACTGGCCTTCCTAAAAAGACCATAAGACAGTTGCAGCTCATACAGAACGCTGCTGCCAGGATTCTGAGCAGGACCAGAAAATATGAACACATCACACCAGTCCTCAGGTCTTTACACTGGCTGCCAGTTACATTTAGGATTGATTTTAAAGTATTACTACTGGTATATAAATCATTCAATGGGTTAGGACCTCAATATATTGCAGATATGCTCACTGAATATAAACCCAACAGATCACTCAGATCATTAGGATCACATCAGCTAGAAATACCAAGGGTTCACTCAAAGCATGGAGAGTCTGCTTTTAGCTATTATGCCAGCCGCAGCTGGAACCAGCTTCCAGAGGAGATCAGGTGTGCTCCTACACTAGTCACATTTAAATCCAGACTCAAAACACATCTGTTTATCTGTGCATTTACTGAATGAGCACTGTGCCACTGTTCGTCCGACTGTTTCTAAATTGTTTTAATTGTTTTATTTTTATCAGTATTTTTATTTTTTATTCTAAACTGTTTTAATTATTCTGATTTCTTTTGAATATTTTAATTTCTTCTATGTAAAGCACTTTGAATTGCCATTGTGTATGAAATGTGCTATATAAATAAACTTGCCTTGCCTTGCCTTGCCTGATATATTCACAGTTTGCAAGTGGGGAATAATGTATACAGATATTTGATAGGCTGTTCCCTGACGAATTGGGATCACGCTAGGGAGCCTGATATCATTAAAAACGAGGCAATAAAATTGGCATGCAATCTTTGCATTCCGCGAGCCGCCTACAAGCACGGATATAAAAGCTGTAGTAAAACATTGCATTGATGCTTTTTGCTTTGGAGCCTCTCAGAGCTTACCTGCTGTTCTGAAGTTTGAAACGAGCCTGGAGAAGAAACGTTCAGTGTGCTGGGTGTGACGGTGCTTCCAGTGATCCTCGTCTTCCGGCAGTGTCTGTGGCGGTGATCCCTCGGCTCTTCGGCACTTGAGAGCAGTATCTTTTTTATTTTGTTTTGCTAAAAGAGCTCCACGGTGTGTTCACGTCCTTTTCAGGATGTCGACTCGCCCGTGCTGCTTCTGGAATGCGGTCGATTTCTCCCTCAGGCTGATGGCCAGAAAAACTGCTTCACGTGTCTGGGCTTAGCACACGCTGAAGCGGTGTTTGTGGATGAGTCATGCTCTCATTGCGGGAATATGACTCTCGCGATGCCACGTTGGAGACTGAGAACCCTGAAACATGTGGGAGTCCCTTCAGAGAATCTACGGTCTAGTTTGTCTGCTGGTTCAGTTCAGTAAACGGCTACTTCAGTGATTGCTGTTGGTGAGCAAATGAGAAACGCGACAGGTGAAAGATCCTGTTGGGCACCTCACGCCTCTAGTTGCACGCTGCCATCGGCACTTCCGGTGGAGTGGCTGGAGCCCCCTCAGGCGGTTCCGGTCTGCTCCTTCGACGCGCCACCTGAGGATCAGATGTCGATCGTGGCATCGGAGGAAGAGCGTTCTTCTGGCGAAGACTCTATGGCGCTGCCCCCTTCAGGTGTGGTGGCGTCGGTGGAGCCTGACCCGGAAATGGCCGCTGTGCTCGAGCGGGCGGCCGCGAATGTCTGACTTGCGTGGAACCTTCCACACACAATGGAGGGTCGTGCTGTTGCCCCACGGCCCGCTCCAGTCCCTTTCTTTCCCGAAGTGCATGAGGAGTTGAGGAATTCTTGGTTGGCGCCCCTGCCGCTCAGGCAGAGACAACCTCGCTCCTCCTTCCTCACCACCCTGGATAGCGGAGCGGCGCATGGGTACGAGGGAATACTCCCAGTGGAGCGGTCTCATCGCGATGCAGCTGTGTCCGAAGACTCGATCTCCTCCTGGCGGGTGCCCTTCATTCCCCTCCCGTGCCTGTAGGTTTTTCTCTGGGCTGACCAGGGATGCCTACAGTGCGTGTGGGGATGCCGCTTCCGCCCCTGCACGCCATGAGCGGCTTCTGCAAGTACACCAGGCGAAGGTGCTCCATGACGTGCAGGCGGGTGATCCCGACCCAGCTCTGCTGCAGGAGCTGCATGTGGCGACGGACTTAGCTCTCCGAGTGACGAAAGTCACCGCGCGTTCGCTGGGTCGGGCAATGTCCACGTCGGAGGTCCAGGAGCGCCACCTTTGGCTGACCCTGGCAGATATGAGGGAAGCGGAGAAGAACAAACTCTCAACTTCCCCGTATCCCAGGGCAGCCTCTTCGGCGATGCGGTCGAGAACTTGGCCCAGGAGTTCTACCACCCAGAAGAGTCGAAGGCTATACAGCATGTCCTGACATAG
Organism: Hybognathus amarus; assembly: GCA_030378365.1. Lineage (NCBI taxonomy): Eukaryota > Metazoa > Chordata > Actinopteri > Cypriniformes > Leuciscidae > Hybognathus > Hybognathus amarus. Next base: position 190,423 of record JAQIUQ010004118.1, read on the forward strand.
GAGGTGGGCTGCTACGGGCCCGTCTCCTGTTGCTCTACAAGCCCCCACTGCTTCCCGTTGCCGAAGTTGCCCTCAGATGCCAGCTCCTCCTCCAGCGCAGACCACCAACCCTGGAGCGAGGAAGTCTGGTCGCAAGAGGCTGGCCCAACCCGCTCAGGTGCCCCCGGCCCCCTCCTATAAAAGGAGGGGAGGGAAGCGTTCCTGAGACGGGCGACCTGGTGGAGCGATGGTAGACTGCTCAGGAGGGTGCCTCTGCACACCTCCTTCCCCGGGGGAGGGCCAGGCAGAGAATCTTGTGTTCAATTATTTTTGTTGGTACCCAAAGGTTCAATACAAAAGTAACAGTTTCTCCTCCACCCAAGAGGGTCCGAACGACAGTGGATGCTGTCTCCTGAGCAGCATTGCTCCTGTTCCCCTCTTCCCAGTCTGCAGATAGCATTCACTTCACCCGTGTGCGGTCAGTGGATGCCCCTGTCCTGCGGAAAGAGATCGATGTCCTGTGGCGAAGATGAGGTCCGGGTTCTACAGAGCCTAAAGGTGGTGGGTTACGGCCAATCCTGGACCTGCGAGTTTTAAATCGGGCCCTGCACAAACTCCTGTTCAAGATGCTCACGCAGAAGCGCATTTTCAAATGCATCTGTCCCCAGGATTGGTTTGCAGTGATCGACCTAAAGGACGCGCAACTTTCACGTCTCGATTCTTCCTCGACACGGACCGTTTCTACGGTTTGTTTTCGAGGGTCGAGCGTATCAGTACAAAGTCCTACCCTTTGGGCTGGCCCTGTCACCCTGCGTCTTCACGAAAGTCGAAAGAGGCGGCCATTGTTCCCACGAGAGAACAAGGCATTCGCATTCTCAACTATCTCGATGACTGGCTCATTCTGGCTCACTCGTGAGATTTGTTGTGCGATCACAGGGACATGTTGCTACGGCACCTCAGCCGGTTGGGGCTTCAGGTCAACTGGGACAAGAGCAAACTTTGCCCAGTGCCGAGGATCCCTTATCTCGGTATGGAGTCTCCAGTCAGTCCAGTCAGTGCTCACCTGCCTCAGGTCCTTTCGAGGCAGGACAGTGGTTCCACTGAAACAATTTCAGAGGCTCCTGGGGCATGTGGCAGCCACAGTAACGCTGCTCGGCCTGTTACATATGAGACCGCTCCAGCACTGGCTTCACAATCGAGTCCTGAGATGGGCGTGGTAGAGCGGCACGTTCTGGGTCAGAAGTAACCCCGCACTCCCCATGGTCGGATCCTGCGTTTCTTCGGGCCGAAGTGCCCCCAGGTTTCCAGGCATGCTGTGATGTTCACAGATGCTTCTGCCATGGGGTGGGGGGGCCACATACAAAGGGCATGCAGTCTCAGGTCTGTGGACGGGGCCCTAGCTGCATTGGCAAATCAACTGCCTAGAGTTGCAAGCAGTACACTTGGCTTTGTGCCGGCTAAAGGGGTTTCTCAAAGACAAGCACGTACTGGTCCGAACGGACAGCACTGCGACTGTTGCTTACATCAACCGCCAAGGTGGTATACGCTCCCGCCGCATGTCATGACTCGCCTCCCACCTCCTCTCCTGTGGAGTCAGAAGCATCTGAGGTCGCTTTGTGCCACTCATGTTCCAGGGGAGCTCAACCGTGTGGCAGATGAGCTTTCACGGTTGCCTCCCCTGCCAGGAGAATGGCGACTCCACCCCCAGGCGGTTCAGCTGTTCAGCTGGAGTGTGGTAGACCTGTTTGCTTCTCCGGACATGACCCACTGCCAGTGGTTTTACTCCCTGTCCGAGGGGACTCTGGGCATGGAAGCCCTGGCTCACAGCTGGCCCCGGGACCTGCACACTTATGCCTTTCCCCAGTGAGCCTTCTTGCACAGACTCTGTGCAAGGTCAGGGAGGACAAGGAGCAGGTCCTGTTCAGTGGCGTCCGATATTGGCCCACCAGGACTTGGTTCACAGAACTCATGCTCCTCGCAACAGCCCCTCCTTGGCCGATTCCTCTGAGGAAGGACCTTCTTTCTCAGAGATGGGGCACTCTATGGCACCCGTGTCCAGACCTCTGGAAACTCCATTGCGGGTCCCTGGATGGGACGCGGAGGTTCTAGGTGATCTACCACAGGCAGTGGTAAACACCATCACTTCTGCTAGAGCCCCTCCACGAGGCGCCTCTATGCCTTGAAGTGGAACCTATTTGTCGAGTGGTGCTCCTCACACCAAGAGGACCCCAAACTCTGCCCGATCAGAGTCGTGCTTTCCTTCCTACAAGATGGGTTGGAGCGTAGGCTGTCCCCTTCCTCTCTCAAAGTGTATGTTGCCGCAATAGCCGCTATGGACCGCACATCACGATGTAGTAGAAGGTAAGTCCGTGGGGAAGCATGACCTGGTCATCAGATTCATTAAGGGTGCTAGGAGGTTAAATTCGCCCTGTGTTTTGCACTCTGTACCCACTTGGGACCTAGCTCTGGTACTGAGAGCTCTCCAAAGTCCTCCCTTTGAGCCTTTGCTGACAGTGGAGCTGAATATCCTGTCCATTAAGACAGCGCTCCTGTTGGCATTGGCCTCTTTAAAGAGGCTCAGGGATCTGCAGGCTTTTTCGGTCGACGAATCGTGCCTAGATTTTTGGCCCGGATATGTGCCCAAGGTTCCTACCACTCCCTTCGCGGACAAGGTAGTGAACCTGCAAGCGCTGCCCCAGGAGGAGGCAGACCCAGCCCTAGCTTTTCTCTGGCCAGTCCGCGCCCTGCGGGTTTACATTGACAGAACGCAAAGCTTCAGGACCTCAGACCAGCTCTTTGTCTGTTACGGAGGCCAGCAGAATGGGAAGGCTGTCTCCAAGCAGAGGTTAGCTTACTGGTTAGTGGATGCTATCACCTAAGTGTACAAAGCTACGGGTGAGCCTTGTCCTCCCAGGTTGCGTGCTCACTCCATGAGAGATGTTGCCGCCTCCTGGGCTTTGGCTCAAGGCGCCACGCTGACAGACATCTGTAGAGCTGCGGGCTGGGCAACACCGAACACGTTCACTAGATTCTATAGCCTACGTGTGGAACCTGTTTCCTCCCGAGTACTCGCTACGGCCAGTGGTGCGAAGGGAATAGGTTGTGTCTGCTTGCTACGCCACTCCGTGCCTCAGCCGGATGTGCGTCTTTCTGCTCCGTTGGCACCCTACGTTGGTTAGCCTCGTGAGTTCCTCCATCACCCCTCCGGTTCCAGGCGTGGCGGACCGCCAGGCGCAAGGTCTACTACCTCTAAGGGAGTTGTAGTGTAGACTGGGTGTTATATCCAGTGGTCTCTTCGGTGACCCATTATGCCACGTGCAGTCCAGCCGTGTCTTCCCCTTGACAGACTCGTTCTGTCCTCCCTGTTGAGTACGCTCCCACTTCCCTTGGATTGGGACTACCTCAGAGACTGCCATATGTTTCACTATCCCCCTGGACTAGTACATATGTGTATTCCGGGCCTTCATCAGGCGGCTGGCTTCCGCAGCATTCCCTTCCCCTTTCTTCGGGTTGGGCACGCTTTCCCAGTGTTATCCAATGTCCTCTGATTGGGTCTTGCGGAACAGCAGTGTGACTCCCTAGCTACCTCCCGTTATTTTTGAAACTGCGTGGGTAGCGTAGCTAGGCGCTGGAAGGGGCCAGCACCATGGTGTTTTATTAGGGATCCCAATACGTCAGGGAACTCCCGACGACACGTTGGAGTTCCCAGGACGAAAGGGAATGTCTCGGTTACGTATGTAACCCTTGTTCTCTGTGTACAGGGAACGGAGACGTGTCGTCCCTTCGCCATGTTGCTGTACGGAGGGCTGGACTCTGCATAGACGCTTTTTGCTTAGGAGCCGAACAATGTTTTACTTCCGCTTTTATATCTGCGCTTGTAGGCGGCTCGCGGAATGCAAAGATTGCATGCCATTTTTATTGGCTCGTTTTTAATTCTATCAGAGGTAATAAGGCTCCCTAGCGTGATCCCAATTCATCAGGGAAGTCCCCGATGACACGTGGAACGAGGGTTACATACGTAACCAAGACGTTTTGTGTTTAAGGTTTTGAGAAAGTGAGTGATGGTTTCAAGAAATGTGATTTAGCAATTCAGAAAAAATGTAAAACAATAAGGTGTTCACAATAATATTACAATCTCACAAACAAGAAGAAGAGAGTGCTTATTTTCATGTGAATATGTAACTACATAAGACTGTATAAATGTAACACATTCTCATGTGAAATGCATTTTTGTTCTTTTTGTTCTTTAAGGACAGGATTCAGTATTTACTGATTAACCTTTTCTGCACGTGTGTGTGTCTGAATAAATTGTTCTCGCGCTGCTAGCTGGTTTTTTAGTAATTTCTTTCACTGGAGTCAAAACACTCAAAAAGAATGAAATCGTTTCTTCAAATTCACAAAAAGAGAAATGACAATACAATTGGGAATTAATACAGAATAGATTAAGATGGACTCTGATTTGGATGGTTAGTCAATCATTATGTCACTGTCCCTGATTAATTTATACTTGATTTTGAAACTTGCTTTAGTGGGTAACAGTTTTATGACCTAAGACAAATTAACAATCTATTTTAATATTAGATATATAAATAAATAAATTGTATTTGTTTTACAGGTCGTCTGACCCTCACCTTTAAAAAGATGCTGTATGTGTTTGGATCAGTTGTTGTTGTTTTACTGAACTCTGTTACACTGATGACTGAACTGATACTGAAAACGGGCGAGTGAATAACAACACTTTACTGTGCTAGTCTTTCATGCTGTTAGTATTCATTTAAATATTACTAATGATTACTAATATTTTGATTTCATCTTCAGTTAATGGTGAGCGTGCAGTTGGAGATCTGAGAGTCGTCCTCTTCTCCTCTGAAAGCGTATTTGCTTTTTCTCTGATAATTTTGATACTGTTTGGACCCTGTAAGTACTGGAATTATTTATATTTTATTACAAATCATCAAAATTAGTTTACTGCCCTTATTTACATTCATTTATGCTGGTCATTATGTTATTTGTTCATAATAAAAAATGTATTATTAACTTATTGCAGACATTTGTATTGTATTTGTAAGATTCAAGAATAGGCAATATCCATTATGCCATTGATGATTTTCTTTTCTCCCGCTGCTTTTAACACGCAGGGATTTCTGACATCAAATGTCGGCAGTGTTGTCAGGTTGGTATCATTGATTAGAGATTTACAATCAACCTGAATTTATTTAATGTATTTAATATGCATCAAACACACATTTACATTGATCTTTAACAGAAAGCAGCGAGAACTGATGACATTCCAGTCACCGGATTGAACCAGAGCCAGGATTCTCAGGTCAATCTCTTTTAGATGGTTTTATTGATTTAAGATTTTATAATTAACCTAAAATAAAAGGCTCTTTGCTCCATGTTAAACCATCCTGCATAAATAAAACGTCTTGCCCTGAACCCAGAATGCAGCAGCGTCTGATGAAGCTTTAGCCAGTGGATCAAACCAGAACCAGAACTCATCAGCAGAATCACACGAAATGAATCCTCTACTGAATCAAGATCAGGAGGCTGGAAAAACAGATAAAACCAGCAAGCAGTGCGGGACAATTTACCAGATGGAGGAAAATATGCCGGTTTCAGTGGAAACATAAGCATCAACAATAAGAGAAAAAGACTGTTTATAAAACGGATAGTTCTGATTGATTAAGCCATGTTCAAAGCCGTATTAAATTACTCAGTACAAACACACACACACACACACACACACCTGTGACCGCATTATATAAGTATTACTGCGCTACTGCCATTTGATTCTGTTTTGCTGCATGTGTTGGTTGGCAACCTCTTTGCTTGCACTGTCAAATTTCACAGAAAATAGCTGTGATTGTTTTGATGATCATTTTCTTTTATTTTAAATTGTACTCAAAACACTCTCAAATTATCAATACTATCAGTAAAATAAAAATGCAGCTGATATTTTAGGTATTGTGACATTAATGACAAATTCCAGTCATTCACATTTTTTATACAGAAAATTGATTGTATTTTTCATACAGTATTTTTTCTGTTTTCTTAAATTACATAAAGAATTATGTAAAATTATTATGCAAAGTGAGTAATGTGCCAATGTGTTTTTATATATTGTCTATTTGTACTTTGTATTTGTCTGTTTTGCACATTAACTGTATGTAATAACTGTAAATTGACATTTACAATAAAAAGAAATAAAATACATCAACTTGATGTTTTTCATTTTTTTTCATTCAAACCTTTATTTAACCAGGATAAGAACTCCTTGAGATTACAAATCTCTTTTACAAGAGTGTCCTGGCAAGTGGCAGCATTGCACGTACAAATAGTTACAGAAACACTTACAGGTAAATACATAGACACACTATCACTCATCATATTCAAACAACTAGGCCTATGTAATCATAAAAAATCTCGGTCATAAATCAACTTGATTTAAGGACAATGACAAACAGACTGACTTTCTGCAAGATCCTTTAAAAGGCCTTTAAAAGAATAAAATGAAATCAACTCCTTCAACTGTATCTGATTTTGTATCTGATTCCATGCTGATGGTGCTGCAAAACTAAAAGCCTTTTTTCCAAGAACAGTGCGGGCTTTAGGGACTGCCAATAAAAACAAATTCTGTGAGCGCAGGTAATATGTCCCTGCAGACCTTGGGATAATGTAAGTTTTCAGATAAGGAGGAAGGAGTCCTATTATTGCCTTATAAATGAAAATATGCCAATGCATCCAGCGCCGAAAAGAGAGGGACAACCATCCTACCCGAGAATACAGTAAACAGTGATGAGTGCGAGATTTTAAGTTTGTGATGAATCTCAAGGCTCCATGAAACACAGTGTCCAAAGCATGAAGACATTGAGAGGTTGAATTCATGTATAAAATATCTCCATAGTCCAAGACAGATAAAAATGTTGCATTTACTAGTTGTTTTTTTGCTTCAAAAGATAAACAGGCCTTAATTCTAAAGAAGAAACCTAACTTCAATTTCAATTTTTTAACCAAATCTTGGACATGCAATGTAAAAGACAGTGATTTATCAATAGTGATACCCAAATATCTGTAATGTGACACTTCTTCGATTTTTATACCAGAAAGTGTACAAATATTTGGGACGTAGTTTTTAGTTGATTTTCCAAGAGTAAAGGTCATCACTTTAGTTTTTTTAGAGTTTAAAACCAGTTTTAAGGTATCCAAATTGTATTGCAAAATGTTAAAAGCAGATTGTAAATTTGTGATTGCTTGATCTAATGTGGACCCAGAACAATAAAGAACAGTATCATCAGCATAGAAATGATAGTTTGTATTTTTGATATTATTGCAGAGGTTATTTGTATAAATAATAAAAAGAAGAGGCCCAAGGATTGAACCTTGAGGCACCCCTTTTAAAATATTTAAGGAAGCAGAAGTAAGGCCATCTACCTGCACACATTGTGTTCTCCCCGATAAGTAACTCTCGAACCATCCCACTGCTTGTTTTGATAGTCCAATAGAGATGAGTCTTTGAAAAAGTATTTTATGGTCTACTGTGTCAAAAGCTTTTGACAAGTCAATAAACAGTGCTGCACAGTGCTGCTTATTGTCCAAGATATTAACCACGTCATTGACAACTTTTGAAACAGCTGTTATTGTACTGTGTTGTTTCCTAAAACCAGATTGAAATTCATTGAGAATATTATTATTAGTTAAATAATCTTTTAGTTGCATACTGATGAGTGATTCCATTAATTTAGCTAATACTGATAATTTAGAAATAGGCCTATAATTATTTAAGTTTGCAGAATCACCACCTTTGTGAAGGGGGAGCACATTGGCAGATTTCCAAATGGCTGGTAGTTGATTCGTAGCCAAAGAAAGGTTAATTAAATATGCAACTGGGTTGGCTATTAAATCCGCAGCTATTTTTAGAAAGTAAGGCTCCAATTTGTCTGGGCCTGGTGATTTTTTCGGATCTAGATCTTTCAAGGCCTTCCTTACTTCTGATACAGCTATCGTCTTGAAATAAAATGGTTGTGCCGACAATAACTGATCAACAGGACATGCAGTGGGAGAGTTGGACATTGGACCTTGTAGTGTTTCATAAAGGGAGCTAGCAGCAATAAAATGATTATTGAAACTCTTGAGAATTTCATTTTTGTCAATGATTTTTTTGTCATCAACAACAATACAAGATGGTACTTCTGAATCTGTTTTTGCTTCTGTTAATAATTTAATTGTTTTCCAGAACTTAAGAGGGTTATTTAAATTCTTTGATGTTTCAGAAAGGAAAAAAGCGGATTTAGCATTACGAATTTTTACAGTACATAAATTACGTAAACGTCGAAATTTCAGCCAATCAGATTCAAGCTTTGACTTTCTAGCCTGAGCCCAGGCTTGGTTTCGCTCCAAAAGAAGGTCAGACAATTCATTACTGAACCAAACATTATTTCGCCCTTTCACTCTATGTCTTTTAAGTGGGGCATGCTTGTTTACCAGGCCTATAAAACCATCATAAAAAAATGTCCAAGCATGCTCGACATCATCAATAAGGCTAGTTCTTCCCCAATCAAAATCATACAGATCATGTAGAAAACCTTGCAATGAGAACTGCTTCATTGCCCTCTTAAAAATTATGCGCGGCCTTGCTTTAGGAATTTTTGTGTTCCTTACCGATGCTATAAGACAATGATCGCTTATATCATTTGCAAAAACAGAGGCACAAGAGTATTTGTGAGGGGCATTTGTAAGAATAATATCAATTATGGAAGATTTTTCTGGATGTTTTTGATTTGGTCTAGTGGGGCTATTCACAATCTGAAAAAAATTAAAAGAATCACAAAATGATTTAAAATGATCAGACACTGGCAAAAGCCAGTTCCAGTTAAGATCCCCTAAAAAAACAATTTCATTATAATTTAAACTTATTAATAATTCCCTCAATGATGTAAGAGTGCCACCATCAGCTGAAGGGGGTCTATAACAACCAACAACTGTGATGTGAAGACACTTAGAGACTTCTAAATCAAGGGCCAACAGTTCAAATTGTCTGCTTATTGATTTTGAGAGAATCACCTTCACAATGAATGACTTTTTCACATATATTGCAACACCTCCACCCTTTTTAGTCGGTCTGTTCTGAATAAGTTGTACCCATCTATAGTCACATCCTTATCAGAAATAGAATTGTTAAGCCATGTTTCACTTAAAACAAACACATCAGCATTGGTTGAAAGTGCCCAGATACGAACCATATCTATTTTGCCAACCAGACTACAAACATTCAAATGACAAAATCCCAGGCCCTTTCTGCATTTAAAACTTTCAGGAGTGTCATATGATATATTTTTCTCTGGGCCTGGATTTGGGTGAATATTCCCAGACATTAATAGCAGCAATATAAGCAAAGTTCTTTGTTTAGGCAGTTTAAAATGATGGTGGTTGTGATTATGAATCACTGTCAAGCTTAAAAGGGCTGCTCCTTGAGACCCCAGATGGTTTTGCAGAGCCATAAGACAGCTTAGACGTTGCACTTCTAATGTATCAGAAGTGAAGAGCAAAGGCTGAGGTTGAATGACCATAGCCAGCTGACGGCTTGTTTCGCTCCTCCCCGGAGAAAACAACCCGGACATGAGAGCAACACGTTTCCATGGCAACGATGGGAGATTCCAATAGAGGCACACAGCGCTATCAAGTACAGCCCAGCAAGAAACAACCGCGGCTTTAACTCCATTTTAGTTCAAGGATTTTGATCAATATCCATTTAAAAACTCAGGATCCTCTTTTTTCAAGTAGAGTAACTCAGTTTCGCCTCCTCCGCAGCGTCCTCCCGTGACGCAGTGCCGTGAAACAGGAAGCGAATCCAAACAAAAAATAATCACCTCAAAGAAACAGTGCGTTCAAAAGTTACATTTAATCCAGAGAAGATATGCAACAATGCCTCCTCCAGGATGGCACCATCCCCGGATCGACTCGAGTCCACAAACGAAATCAGATCTCCACTCCTCCACCGTGAAGCCACCCGTCCCACAGCAGCACCAAGACAGATGGAAGCCCACACAAAAGTTGCTCCGCTCCGCACCAACGCACACAAAGCGAGTAAAAAAGTAAATCCAGGTATGCACACAGCTTAGGCACAGGCATTCGTAACAATGTTCTCCAAAAGCACAGCACGCTCACATTGATTGAGCTGGTCGTGCCTGTAGCTGGTAGTCGGAAGGCATCCGCAATCTTGATCAAAAAATCAGTCCAGTAAACCCCAAAAATATCATCGCAGGGTATTCATTATGCATTAAAAATCTAGTGTTTTAAGTTTATAAAAGTAATGCCAATGTTAATAACTCACTCATTCAATACAGTGTCTTCGAGCGACAAACAGACGTGCTGCCACTTGCGACAAACAGACGCATGCCGCGCTGCATTTACAAACTGTTCCCACAAAGTTGGGAGCATGAAATTGTCCAAATGTCTTGAAAATACTAATAAGTTAGAAATAGTAAAAAATAATTTCTTTCTAATACTTAATTTTGATTAAGTGATCAATTTATGTACATGTCTTTTCCCACATGATTTTTGGTTGTAGGTCATCAGTAAATTAAGGTGGCATTTACAAACTCAGTGTTTCTCAAATGAAACACAAGAGCTCTGGTTTTGAATGATGTGTGTAATGTAGAGAAATGTGTTTAGAGTTTTGCAAAAAGTTTGATTTTCAAATTACAGTGCAAGCATATAATATCCTTGTGTTTGAGCTGAGGGAGGTAAGAGCCAAGGGGGAGCCGAATGGGGATGAGGGGCCGAGGAGTGTCCAAAGTAAAGGAGGTGGGAGGCAAAGACCATGAGATCCACTGACCAGGTTGGATCAGGAGGGCTGGAAGGCAAAAGGGCTGACAGGTGAGAGCTGAGAGGAGGCGGGAGAGGGAGGCTGGGTGGGATCTGGTCTCCGGGTGCTGGCTGGACGGTCTCAGGCTCTGGCTGGACGGTCTCTGGCTGCAGGACCGGACAGAACCAGCGATGGAGAGCTCGGGCTCAGCGGGGCTGGACGGAACCAGCGTTGAAAAAAAAAAGAGAGCTCGGGCTCGGCGGGGGCTGGACAGAACCAGCGATGAGAAGAGAGCTCAGGCTTGGCGGGGCTGGACGGAACCAGCGGAGAGGGGGGCTTGGGCGTTGGAGCTGGGGCTGGTGACGTTATCCACCTGTGAGAAGATCCACAGGACACCAGCACCCACTCCACATAGGCCTCCTTAAGCTTTCTCTGGCCCCTGCAGCTGTTGGTTGCAGCAGGTTTAGGCCTGCCTGAAGACACAGATAGGTGGGCACTATTCGTAATGTACCAGAGGTACCAGGTCTAAATACCTCTGTGTGTGGGCCTCAAGGATAGATCCTCCTGTGGTCCCAGGAGAAGGATTTGTACTGCT